>QLTV01012184.1:3624204-3684664 GCA_003457575.1 Thermophis baileyi | reverse complement strand
TCCCTCTCTAAGCGGTTTACAGAGTCAGCCTCTTGCCCCCAACAATCTGGCTCCTCGTTTTCCCCACCTCGGAAGGACGGAAGGCTGAGTCAACCTTGAGCCGGTCAGGATTGAACTGCCGAACTGCTAGCAGTCGGCAGAGGCAATACTGCATCCTAATCACTGTGCACCCTGGAAGGGAGGGAGGGAGGGAGGGAGGACCACAAACCTGGCTGGCACTAGACACAGCTTCAGAGGATGCTTTGAAACAGCACAGCAAAGGCTAGAAGGTACCTCAGAGGTCATCTAGTCCAACCCCCTGCTCCCTGGCAAAATGGACTGCTAAATTGGTCGCACCCACCCAGTCACATGACCACATGGCCATGCCCATCTGAAGCCACACCCACCTGACCTCTAAGCCACGCCCACAAAATAAGCCACACCCACAGAACCAGTAGGGAAAAATTTCACATTTCACCCCTGCTCCAAGTCCCATCAAATCCTCAAAAACAAAACAATAGTAAAAGAAAACCCAAAAGTGGGGGGGAAGAACAAGCCCACGCAAGAAGAAATGGCGGGGGCAGGGGCGGTGGGCTTCCCCTACAGAATGGTTGTACTAGATGTGCTCTGCGCCCCCGCTCGCACACGCCCCCTCCCGCATCGCATTAATTGTTCCACTGTTATTTATTTATTTGGTCCCAGCTGCTAGCAGGATGCTTCCCCTATCCCCTTTCTTGACGTCACACTTGGAAGGCAATCAGCCCTACACCCCCCCCACCCTAAACACACAGCACAGGTGTCCATCTCGTTCCTAGATTCACACGCAGCGGGGAGAAGCTACGTGCGTTGAAGCTGCTCAGGAGCATGCGCACACACACATACCACAGAGCTTACATGTTCACGGAGGATCATGATATCCCCCCCCCCAATCTTTCCAAGAAAAAGGAAAAAAGAAAAGAAACTACGATGACAAGGTTACGACTTTCGAGGAAAGATTACGCCTTTATTTTATTTTATTTTATTTTTGCCAAAGGAAGAAGCAAGAGAGGGAAAGAGGGAGGGACGGGGGTCGATAGGCAGATGGGTTTGGGGCTCCGGTCGGACAGGGGCAACCCTTCCAACTGGCGGGGATCTGGAACGGGGGAGAATTGGCTGTCTCCAGCCTGCTGCCCCGCCAGCAGGACCACCGGAGTGAGAGGCGCGGGGGCTGAGCGTCGCCTGGGCTCTCTTATTGATCCTCGAAATCCCCCCTTTTTTTTACCCGTTCGCATCTGCTCTTGTCAAAAGCTGCCCCTGACAGAGGCATGACCCCCCCCACTCTCCCTTCCTCCCCCCCCTCGCTCTCTCTCTCACACACGCACACACACACACACAGACAGGCTCACAGGCGCGCGCCCATTTTTCCCCTCTCCCCTTTCTCCCCCCTGGCCTCTGCGCCCCCGCTCGCAAACGCCCCCTCCCGCATCGCATTAATTGTTCCACTGTTATTTATTTATTTGGTCCCAGCTGCTAGCAGGATGCTTCCCCTATCCCCTTTCTTGACGTCACACTTGGAAGGCAATCAGCCCTACACCCCCCCCACCCTAAACACACAGCACAGGCACGTGTGTGCGCATGCACAAACACAGAGAGAGTGTGTGCTTGTGGGTGTGGGTGTGCGTGTGCACTCCTGAGCAGATTCTACACGTGTAGCTTCTTCCTGCTGCGTGTGAATCTAGGAACAAGATGGACACAAGCGCCACCAAGAGAAAGTCAGAGAGGGTGCTTTGGGATCCGACCTAAATACGCACCTTCTGTCCAGTGGAACGCCTGCAATCACCCCTTCTAGTAGGGGTACACCCATCTAGTACAGCCATTCTGTAGGGGAAGCCCACTGCNAGAGAGAGAGAGAGAGAGAGAGAGAGAGAGAGAGAGAGAGAGAGAGAGAGAGAGAGGCTATCCCCTCCCGTTCCTTCTCCTAAAAAAGGCTGCTTGCATTGGAAGCTAGCCAATTGGTTGGTGCCTAACTGTCCCGGGTGGCGAAAAACCCAGGAGGGTTTTTCTGCGAATGGGCCATGCCGAAGCATGTGGGATGGAGGGGACGTGACCCATTGCCCAGGGCGAATCAGCGGGGGCGTGTCAGCCGAGGAGAACAGTCAGCGGAGAATCACCCAAGGGAGGAACACCCATGGAGAAGAAGGGGAGGCCAAGGGTACGAGACGAAATGTCCCATTCCATTCTATTATAGTTAAAAACAAATTCAAAGATAATAATGCTGCCTACTAACACTGAATTGGTCTTCAGGTTAATCTTTATTTTCTGGAAAACTTTGTTCTTCAGAAACTTAAATTAGACCAAGTAATTTTCAGGAGGAGAGATTATTGTAGTTGTTCGAATTAAGGCAAGTAATGGACTCAAATCATTAACAGTGAGGGAGAATTATTATAAATTTCTGACATAACATAAAACAAAGGTTGCTATAATAGATCTCTAGGTTTGCATTAATTTTTCAGTCAATTGGCAAGGATTTACAATTTCCACAATTTTGTTCATATCAACCTCAGAATTATTCATCCCTATATTATAAGAGCCGAGGTGGCACAGTGGTTAGAGTGCAGCACTGCAGGCTACTTCAGCTGACTGCTAGCTGCAGTTCGGCGGTTCAAATCTCACCGGCTCAAGGTTGACTCAGCCTTCCATCCTTCTGAGGTGGGTAAAATGAGGACCCAGATTGTTGGGGGCAATATGCTAACTCTGTGAACCGCTTAGAGAGGGCTGTAAAGCACTATGAAGCGGTATATAAGTCTAAGTGCTATTGCTATTGCTATTGCTATTATAATGCTGAAATGAAGAAAGATGATGCATTCCTGATGTAGATTAATGCATAAAAGGATTGTGAAATCCTTTTAGTTCAATTTCTTATATTATATTTCTTTAATATTAAATAGAGAGCCAATTTGGAATATTGGTTAAGGCATCAGGCTAGAAATCAGGAGAATTCTAGTCCTACCTTAGGCACAAAGCTAGCTGGGTGAGCTGGGCCATTCTCTCTCAGCCATAGAAGAAGGCAATGGCAACCTACTTTTGAAAATATTACCAAGAAAACTACAAGGATTAGTTCAGGCAGATGCTAGGAGTCAATACTGAGTTGAGGCCACACACACAGTTAATATGCACATAAGCAAGCATGTCTCTGTTGGACCAAACAGCAATGACACAGCTTTCGATGCAAGT
Source organism: Thermophis baileyi (assembly GCA_003457575.1). NCBI lineage: Eukaryota > Metazoa > Chordata > Lepidosauria > Squamata > Dipsadidae > Thermophis > Thermophis baileyi. The sequence continues at coordinate 3,681,472 of QLTV01012184.1, read as the reverse complement.
TGAAATCATGCTATAAAAACACAGATTTTCACTATTCTATATTTAAATCAAATTGTAGGTCTGGTACTTATAGTTGTACTTCTTGAGATAGTCTTACATAAGTAAAACATCTTAATTTTGTACTTTTTCATTTCTTACTGTGTTTCCCCGAAAATAAGACCTTGTCTTATATTTTTTTGAACCCTGAAATAAGCACTTGGCCTTATTGCCATGCACTCAAAAGCCTGATTGGGCTTATTATCAGGAGATGTCTTATTTTGGGGAAAACAGGGTACTTATTTTTAAAGTATAACTTAATATAAATCTGAAAATATTTTAAAGTTGCTACTGGGATTGAAATACTCATTATTTTTCCTTTTTTTTTTTTTAGTTATTTTTCCAATGGTACCATTATATATAGGGCAATCCCAAGTACCTATATAAATGAACCCCCCCCAAAAAAAGAAATACTAATAAACCTTTTTGTAATGAATAGCTTTTTTTGCTAAGATAAAGATAAAATTCATAAGAGAAATGGGTATGGCTATTGAATCTAGCCTCTATTCTTTCCAGAATAAGAATCAGTTCAGCATCCGGTTTTCTAAGTGACCTCTGTATATATTTTACCAACTAACTCTAATGCCACATGAGCAGATTTCTGTTATCCAAACCGGATTAACTTATCCTTCTGGTTAGATTGTGAGAGGGAAAAAAAATCACACAATTCCTTATTTCCTAAAATATACACTCATCAGCCTGCTTTCCTAGCCATATGTTCCTAACCGAATAGTGATATATGGATTCATAAGTAAATTGTGCAGTTTTTCCTCCTCTAAGTGGAGGGATAAATTTAACAGTATTCAGTTGAAGACTTTAAAAAAAAAACAGAATGCACTCCTTGGAGACTCTCCAAAACTTGTGACCAGATTTTGAATCTGATGCATTTCAAGGAGAAATAGAAAAGAACAAACAATTACAGAAGACTCTAGATGAAACGTTATCCAGATAGTTTTCAGTTGAAATTCAGAAATGGCATAGATTGCTGTGACCAAAATTAGGATCTCAATCAGGGAAATGTGTCCTTTTTGGTTCTAATAGGGCTAGGGTTAGGGTTATTGAATTACTAGCAGAATTCAATACCATTGATAGCAATAGCAATAGCAGTTAGATTTATATACCGCTTCATAGTGCTTTACAGCCCTCTCTAAGCGGTTTACAGAGTTAGCATATTGCCCCCAACAATCTGGGTCCTCATTTTACCCACCTCAGAAGGATGGAAGGCTGAGTCAACCTTGAGCCGGTGAGATTTGAACCGCTGAACTGCAGCTAGCAGTCAGCTGAAGTAGCCTGCAGTGCTGCACTCTAACCACTGCGCCACCTCGGCTCTTGATCACAGTATCTTTCTGGAAAGATTTCATAGGTTGGGGCAGAGTTGGGTTCCTGCCAGTTCAGACCGGCTCTATAGAACCGGTAGCGGGAATTTACCCCCGCTCGCCGAACCGGCAGCGATGGCCAGCTGGACATGGGCCCGAACCAGCTCTCTCGGCAGTGGTGTATGTTTTTTCTATCAGGGCAACCTGGTCTACCCAAATATGGGAAGGAGCATACTGCTTCCCTTTCGCCTTTCAGCCCCAATCCAGGAGCCTTCGCAGGCAGTCGCTTTTGCGACAAACTATTTTGTGTTAAATTTATATTTACCAACAAAAAATAAAGGAAGACTAGTATAGATCTATTTCAAGCTGTTTAGCTCTCATCAGCTAGCCATACCCTAATATGCAAACAGCCCAGGTTCGAATCCCAGAAGGGTATGGCTAGCAGATGAGAGCTAAATAGCTTGAAATAGATCTATACTAGACTCCCTTTATTTCTTTGTCGGTAAATATAAATTTAACACATTTGGGTGAATTGTTAAAAATATGCTGGCGACACCCAAAATTGGCAGCTTGAACCAAGCTGAAAATTCCCTGAATTCCTGAACAATCTGGAAGTCTTGAAGATCTGGATAGAACAAATGAAGGTCAAATTAAATCCTAGCCAAAAAAAAAAAAAAAAGTTGCTTGCTCTCTATTGATATTGAGACAATCTTGTAACATCTGTTCTGAAAATTAGTCAATTCAGAGAAGTCATGCTTCCCCTTAAGGGATTAGTTCATGACTTGGAGTGTTTCCTGCACTCATGGCTTCTGCTCAAACAGCAGAAAGAAGCAAGGGCTAGGCCATCCTTCAGCAGGTACACCAGTTATGAAACTATTGCAATGCACTCTATGTATAGTCCTTTAAAGATTATTCATAAGCAATAGTTGGCACTAATTGCAGTGGCTAGATTCCTGATTCCTGGGATTTTCAACCCCATCAGATGAAAATTAACACCTATTTTAAAGTCACTATAAAGATTGCTAATATACTTCCAAGTCCAATTCAAACTAATATTTAAGAGTTTTAGAGCCTTTAAGGTGTAGCACTAGTATATATGCCTTGCCAGTGCCTCACCAAAGTTAAATATGCCTATCCAGTCCTATCACCAGGAAGGCCTGTTGCAAGTCTTACCTCCTTGAAAGTTTAAAGGATTGGAACAGAGACAGGCATTCTCATTGGTGATCCTCATTTTATGTTACATTATCTCCCTAGAGTTATGAACAATCTGTTTGCTACTGGCATTTCACATACCGTACTAGCCAAAGTAGTGTTGTTGCAGCAGGCGTTGGGCCCTTAGATTAGTTTAATTCAATGGAAACTATGGTGTGTTAGATTTATTGAATATTTTTATAATTTGTATTATTGAATGCATTTTTTGTATGGCTCAACCATTTGTTTTGTAGAATTAGAACATCATTCCTACACACTCCCACACAAGGTTGGTCTTGACCCTACTGATTTTTTAATAAAGCCTGCACTATGGTTCTCTTAATTGTTAGTTTGTTTATACCTTGGTGTACATTGTGTTGTAATATTTTTAAGATAGTTTTCATACTATATTTTATTATGTGATTTTTAATGGTTATAAGCTGCCTGGAGTTATGTATTTGATATGGGTAGCTTTATAAATTGAAAATAAAATAAAAATAAATTTAATGTGACTTAATTAAAGATATATTCAGTTCAGTACCATTTAACAGAATAGCAGAGTTGGAAGAGACCTTGGAGTTCTTCTAGTCCAATCTCTGCAAAAGCAGGATACCCTACATTATTCCAGACAAGTAGCTATCCAGTCTCTTTTTAAAAGCCTCCAGTGATGGAGCACCCACAGCTTCTGAAGGCAAGCCATTCATTCCACTGATTAATTGTTCTCACTGTTAGGAAAATTCTTCTTAGTACTAGGTTGCTTCTCTCCTTCTCTTCTTTTTGGCAGCCCCTCAAATATTGAACTACTGGTATCATGTCATCCCTAGTCCTTCCCTTCACTTCTTTTTAATAGGTAAGTTTTTCTTCACTTAGCTATTAGTTTGTCCACACCCTTTTGTGGGTATGATCCATTGCACATAATCCAAAGCCACTGTGTAACTTAAACATGGTTATTAAATTTGTGCAGCACAGAATGCAATGTGTTTGGCTAGAAGCAAAAGATCCTATTTTGAATCCTTAGTCAGCCCTATTACTCAAAAGTTGAATAACTCTCAAATAATTTGATAAGATTGTTGTAAAGCTAAAGTAGAAAAGTGTGTATAACTCTACATTCTTAGGATATAAAAGATCACCACCACTACATCAATGAAGCAATCTATGAAGATTGTACTTCACAAAATATATTATAGCTCACAGTTAATGTCTGGAAATACCTTTTGCATGCTAAAACATGCAGGTAGTTCTTAAATAATTTTTGTCCTTAGAGAAAATTCATAACATTGCTTATGGGCCAAATCTTACTTTACATAAACAAGCATTCATTCATGCAACAAGAGGTTATCTTGTCCTTCCATGTCCCAAACATTCTTTTTCAAAAGGCAACTGAACTTTGGTTTTCCTTGACAATGTTTCACTTCTCATCCAAGAAGCTTCTTCAGTTCTGACTGAATGGTGGAGAATGGAAGCATTGCCTTGCCTTTTGAAAAAGTACCTTTGATACAACCATGATCTTAATGACTGAGAATCCCCATAGATTTCTCCTTCCATGTCTCCAAGCAGCAATCCTCTAAATACCTTGAAACAAGTTAGAGTCATTCAGTGGAATGATGCCATTGGGTGTGTGGCATTATCCTTTTGGAGATAGTTGAAACACGGGATGTGAAATTTGGCAGCTGGAAAGTTTTTGTAAAGAGACAGGACAATAAAAATTAAGGAAAAAAGAAAGAAGCCATGCCATTATAAATAAAGTAAATCAGCCACAGTGACATAACAGATTTCCTCCCTGTTAAAATCCAAGGCATTTAACAAAAATAAGGGTGGAGAGAGAAGAAAGTAAGATTCAATTACTCCTAAAATCCTACAACTCCTCACCAGACAACACTGGCATTTTGTATTCTTCCCAATATTTTCATTTCAAAAGGAGTTGCAGCAGAAAATCATGTCCTTGTCTGTCCCTTCCTCATACAATCCTCCAATCAAATTTAATAAAGCTAGTTTGATACAATGCCAGCCTACACTTGGTTTACCCTTGGTCAACTTTAATAGGGTCAAAAATATTTTCGCATTGGCAGTGGCTGCATTAATCATTTTTCTGGAGGATTTAGAAAATTGGAAGAGACAAGGCCAAGCAAAATTTTAAATTAATTGGGCCTACCCCAGCATTCAAAGGTCACCTTGTGTCAATTGTCCCACATTTTCCAGGTCACAGAGTTCCTGTGCATCTTACAGCTGCTGCAGAGAGAGATCTATGCTATAGGCACACAAAGGTGAAAGAATTTCCTTCAGAAAGTGCGAACTTTCCTACAGGCAGCCACAACAATGTAGTTTCCAGATTGTCACTACATACCAACCACTTAAATAATGCATGCTTGGTTGATGCCCCTACTTGGTGCGATCTCTAATAGAGTAGTCAGGAAAATTTGCAAACATTCTGTCATATAACATAAACGCATTGCCTGTGTACAGTTACAGAGTAATTAATTTTCCTGCTGCTCAGAAATATTAATTTCAGCTGGAAAATTCATCCTTTCTGCTACTATTCTTTAAGACCCTTTTAAGATTTCAACATTCTTGAGAGGGATCAGACCATAAAAAGCATTATTCTTACAAAGAAAATCTAGTTTGTGGCAATATTACAGTACTAGTTCAAAATGACACCAATAATCATTCAGTGTTGCTTCTCATAACCTTTAATAATGCATTTCCAGAGCTGACTTAACTGATCAAATGAAAATGGCAACAGAGAATAAAGGAAATTAGTGAAAGACGTTATTTAAGGATGCAATTAATTGATCAGATCCCCAAAGCTGTTGCTATGTGGGCAATGGTGTGCAAATCAAGACTAACTAGAGGCAGCAAAGTTACAATGAATTATTCCTTTACATGTTTTAAATGTTCTAACAATAAGATAATAGGAAGAGAAGAAGACTTTGGTCAGGCACGATAAGATTGCCCCATTGATTTTTAATAAGATACTCCCAAAGGAGATAAAAATGGAGATGGAGAGAACTATATGATATCTATCTCTGGTAATCAGGATATTTTATCAAGTATGTGCATGGATGTGTGCATGTGGTGTGTATGACTATGTGTGTATGTGTTTTCATGTGGTGTGTGATGAGAGAGAAAGATTTTCACAAACAACCCATTTTCTTAAAATAGAGGCCAGAAGATACATGTAAATATCTGAATTATTCTTATATGTAAGGTTAGATTGTTACATTTATTAATCAAGATCATTTTAACTAACTGTAATTCAGAATATTTTGTTTTAAAAACTGTCCAGGACTACTTATCATTGTATTTCGACAGCAAACAAAATTCTTATTCACAACTACAGAATTGTTTATCTCCCAGCATCTGTGTTTAGATTACAAGAACACTGATTGGTTTATTACCAGGGGCACATAAAGGTCATACTGCCCTTTCAAATTGGAAGTTGGTGTTGTTTGGTTTTGTTGTTATTGCTTTGGTACCTAAGAGTTTGGTTCATTAATCAGAGTTAAAAGTGAAAGAGGAATAGGTGACTTCATTTTATTTGAGTCCTTTACAAGGTATATTCTAAAAAGCAGGAGTTAAATGTTGGTATTAGAGGTTGAATTAAAGTTTATACAGATCACACTGACATACTTCTGACAGGTGACCTGAAGCCTTTCAAATTGACATCTGTCACAGAGACAGACACTGTTTTTTTAGCCTGAGAGCTTGTTTTCATGACATTTCATTTTTTCATCAGATTTTGTGAGAATGGAAAAAGAAGATGAACTTGAAAAATCTTGCCATGGGCAGGAAATGAGATCAGTTTTCTGCAGCTGTCTAGCTCACCTTTAAAGGTTAGAAGCCCAGGAAAAGTAAAGACAAAGGCCTTGTTCTCAGATTAGCTCTTTAAATGTATGTCTAATAACTGACTGTCATAGTCGTAAGATTTCTATCAAACAAGACACTGGGATCCTATAAGGTTCAAACAGCTAGGATTTCTCAAAATAATTTTAAAGGGGATTGGTTTGGCATTTGCTAGATTCCATACATCTGATTTATACAGACATTCCAAGTAGATTAAGCATTCTGTGTGTCCACAAAAATAAACATAAATAAGATGAGCTCTTTCAGAAACTGGTATTTAATACAAAAGGTAGAAATAAAGTCTCCTTCAATTGGTTCAGATTATTGATGAACAACACAAGCAATGTTATGAACAAATACCCAGCTTTCATTCATTTCAAATGAATTTGCTCAGGAGAATGTCATCTACATAAGTTAGAGCAAATCATGCAATTGCTGATTATGTGAGATGTGCATGATTTCTTATGATATTTAGCATTTGCAGTACTTTCGGAGATTTTTTATTGAGTTCCCTAAAACAATCGCAGACATCTTAAAAGTTTTTATAGCTATATATCTGAATTATCTCCAGGAAATCTATTGCAAAAATGATAACTGCTTGAAATACAAACAACACAAAGAACTGGACATGAAGTCGTTTGAAAGACTTAAAGCCAATGTTTACATGCTGAAAATAATCTCTCTTTGAGGCTTACATACATTTTTTTCAGATCAAATGCCATAACACATTAAGAGACAATTCCAGAAAAGCTGAGCAATTCAATGCTTTATTACTTGACGCACTAAACTTGATCCATTGAATTTAAATACAGTACTGTATATTTTCATCATAAGCCTTGCTTATGATCCACTGAACAATTTATCTTGCTGATAGTTCAAGTGTATATGTTATATATAACACATTATTCATACACAGAACTAGTAAATTTGATTGTATTGTATTTCTGCAGCTATTAGTCTTTACTTTCTTCTAATACCAGTGACTGTGATCAGAGTATAAATATATTTATGCTAGTTAAGATACAATCTTAAGTGTGCATACAGTGACATAAGTTCAATGTCAGCAACCACAGGAAAGAAAAGCATATTAGACTGATGAAAGTAGTATTGTGGCATTGTGATACAAGCCTATCCCCTTTCTTTATGTGTCATGGTATCACACATAGGCCCAAAGTTGGGAACTTTTAGTGTGGTAGAATACAGATACCTTCAAAGGGAGGCAGTCCCACAAATAACCTAACCTTCTACCAAGAAACACTGCATAAAGTCCCCCCATCCTCCAGTTATAGTTGCCACTTTCTCCACAAGGATGACCTGCAAGTCCAGGAAGACCTCCAAACTGTTAACTTCTAATTTGTCAAGAATAAGAGACAACAGTTTTCCAAATCTCAGGGAGCCAAAAACTCAAAGCTACACTTTCTTGCTAGGGTTGACTTGGAGATGGTTTGTACTCATCTAGATCCTCATGCCTTCAGGCTCTGAAGCAGCATCACAACAACATATGGCAAGTTGATGTGCAAATGGGTATCATCAACATGCTGATGATATCACAACCTATGCTATGAAATTATCTCAACCAATAGTTTCATTTACATCTTAGAGAAGAATGATGAGAGACCCAAGCCCTGAAGCACCCATACTACAGGGACTTAGGGCTAAACCTCTCTTCTCTCCCCTCCCAACATGGCCTGGAACCAGCCACCAAGGAAGGAGGAGAATCACTGTAAAACAATACCTATCATTCCCAATCCCCAGAGCTGGTCCAGAAGGATAGCATGATGAATGGTATTAAAAGCTGCCAAGAGGTCCAGGAGGCCCAGGACGGTTGTACCAACTCCATTTCAAGCCCTCCAGAAGTCATTCACAATTGTGATCAATGCTGCCTCAGTACTGTTACTCAGCCTGAACCCAAATGAGGTAAGACCCCTAATATACTTTTTCTGAAAGTATTAATGGAATTGTAGCAGAGAGGCAGACCAATTCTACAATATTTATTTATTTATATTTTCAGAGATAAAGTGTGTGTGTGTGTGTGTGTGTGTGTGTGTGTGTTTCCTGTTAAATCACCTGGTATACCCAAATATGGGAGGGAGCATACTGCTTCCTTTTGCCTTTCGCCCCCCCCCCACCATTTCAGGGGCCATCCAGGCAGTTACTTACAACGACAGGCCATTATTTTATCAAAATAAATATTTTATATTTTATATCAGTAAAAATATGTGACATTATATATATATATATATTATCCCTTGTCTTATTCATTGGTATATTGTTGTGTGTATTGCCCTCAGTTTATAACTGATGTATATCGGATTCAGTGCCATTGGGGTATAGTAGTAATTCTGACAAGTTTTAGTACAATGGTTTATTTGTTACTTCAATCCTAAAGGATTATTCCATCATATTATGTACAGTACATGTTTTCCTCCTGTTGAATAATGTAATAAAATAACATTATTTTTGCTTTTTTTTAAAAAAAACCAAGGAGGGGATCCTAATTATATTACAATTATATTATAATTATAATAGTTGATTGCAATAGATATATCTCAATATTGCTACTGAAAATTATACTGGATATCTCTCCCAGAATAAGAACTGGAAAAGTGCTATTAAATGAATAGTAGGATTCTCAGTAAGTTGCTACAACCTTCCATGGTTATAATAAAGCATCTTGAATTCCACACTTTATACACTAGTGAGATATGCCATATTACTTAAAAATGAAGAACAGACTCTTCATTTCTCTTTTGTTTTTGTCCTGTTTATTATCTCATAGGATTATATCATTTCCATTAATTTTATCTCTTCTGTGATCATTTTGTTAAACTATGAGAGAGCTAATTTTCCATGAAAATAACTTTTCCAAAATATAATGTGGCATTGAAAAAAACCACACATCCCCAATAGACAAATAATAACCTTGCCCAGTGTTGTATTATAAGGAGCCTCAATAGCTGTAATATATTTTAAAGTTATAATTATTTTTCTATTAATGAAAAACATTTGTTAGAAACATGGGAAATTAGAAGAGGAATAGGAACCTATTACTAGGTATTACTTTATTTTAAAAAAATCTGAAAAAGATACTCAATTATAGTATCTATATTATCCTTTTCAGATTTTTTCAGATATGTATACCTGTTAAATTCACTGTCTAAGAAGGCACAAAAGATAAAGGTTTTCTAATTAAATAGTTGATGATCCAAATCATAGTACTGATTATCTTACTATAGTATTGAACTCAGTTTCTGTAGCATATTTCTTGAATTTGTTTCCAAGATCTCTTGTTCAAGAGCTAGTGCCATTATTTTTAATTTTACCAAGCTTTTAATTTGTATCTGACTTCTGAGATCCCTAAATCAATTTTCCATCAGATATTAGTGTTTGGGGGTTCTTTTGTTTGTTTGTTTGTTTCTAACCAATATTATTGTAAGCTATTATAACTATAAGCTATTCCTATAGAAATCATGATAACAAATATCAGTTGAATAATGACAGAAATCTTTACAGAGGGTTATGTAAAGTAATTCCAAAGAATTAAGCCATATTTCACTTCATTTGGCTATAGAGATTCATGAAAACTAGTAGAAAACTAATGTGCACTAGACTATGCATATCACATAAAGTATTTCTCACTTCTAGGCTAACAAAGAAGAAAATATACTAGAATAACTGGCTTTGGCAACAAACTTAATCTCACTACTAAAACATGAGAGAGTTCTTTCTACTAATAGCATGAGAGTTGTTGTTGTTTTTTTTAATTGTTGTGGTCAATAACCAGCACATAGAAAACAATATGCAAATATCTAAAACCAATTTGTCAATATCAGGTTATTTAGAAAGAATAGGTTGTCAAAAAATTGGTCAAGGAGCATCTTCGGCAGAGCTTAGTTGAAGCAGATTATCTGGATTGCTTTCTGATTGATATTGATGCAATTTTGGATGATCTCTAGTAGTTTCAGGCCAAGCAATAGATTGATACCTGAAGAGTTCAAGTTGACTACTTTATTGCAATTCTACCTATAATACAAAAATTTCCCCAGGCTGCTTGCCATCCATCCCTTGTAAACAGGTAGAACTTTGGGATGGGGGGAGGTTGATCTTGATATCTTGCAACTGTGCAATGATTTCAGTCCTCACTTGATTCCTCCTCCTTGCCTGGCTGGGCATTTCTCAACAGGTATAAGCAGAATGAAGAAATGCATCCGCCCTGGCTCTACCTGACTTCTCAGCAGCTTTCAATACCATTAACCATGGTATTCTTCTGAATCAACTCCAGGAATTGATAGTGTATAGCACTCTTCATTTCCATAGGGCCTAATATTTGTTAGTGTTGATCTGGAGTGAGAGGTCCCACCCTTGGCCCCTACTATGGGAGAGGGGGAGACACAGGATTCAATGGTCTTGTTAACCCTGTTTAACATCTACATGTGTTGGGGCAAGGAACCAAAACAACACTGACAGTTGATCAGAGCAGTGCATTTATTGTTACTTGTCTATTTACAGGAAACTTGCCAGACTAGCTGCACTCTCTACAGAACAGCCAGATAAATACTGCAGGGTTTAGGGAGAATTAGTTCTCTGTCACTTCCACACATTTAGGGATTCTAGGCTAGCCAGCCTCTTGACTCCTACCCCCTCCCGCTTCACCTGCAGATTCTATCACATCATGAAACCACTGGGGGGGGGATCATCTGTGCAGCCTACATGGTATTTGGCCGGGTTTTCTGAGGTACTGTATCTTCCTGACTACATCTACTCATCTCATCCTCCTTTCTGGCAGAGATGCATGTTGTGGGTAGTTTTGCTAAGGAGTTCCATCTAATCAGATCAAGGAGATGAACCTTTTCTGCCATGGCACCTGCAGTTTGGAACATCATCCCTTCCCCAGGTGAGAATAACTCAATCCTTGTGACCTTCTAGAAACCCCATGTGGTGTGTTTTTTTTTTCAACAGACCTGGGCATCCTTTGACAATAGGGAGCTCATGCACTAGCTATATTCTGAAGTACTCCCTCTTGTGATATTGTTTTTCTTTACATGTAATTGTTTTAAATGATTTTTGTAAAAAAAAGTTTTAATTATTGGTTTTATAGCAATAGCAATAGAACTTAGACTTATAGCAATAGACTTAGACACATTTCTTTACAGCACTGTCTGAAAAGTTTACAAATGTCAGTATCTTTCCTCCTCCCCCAACAATCTGGGTCATCATTTTACTAACTTTAGAAGGATGGAAGGTTGACCTTGAGCTGGTCAAGATCAAACTCCTGGCTGTGGGCAGAGTTAGCCTGCAATACTGCATTCTAACCACTGCGCTACCACAGCTCATTTTATTGTACACTGTCAAGACTCACTTTTGTGAGATGGGAGAAAATATAAATTTAGTAAGTAGGCAAGCAGACAGGCAGACAGACAGACAGGCAGGCAGGCAGGCAGGCAGGCAGACAGACAGACAGACAGACAGACAGACAGACAGACAGACAGACAGACAGACAGATAAAATAAGCAGAGTGGTAGGGGGTTTTTTTTCTCCCGAAAGAGTAATATAATGGACTGGCACAATTACAGTGAATTGCCCATCCCTAAAAATATACATTGATTTATAAATATAATTATTTGGCAAAGAAAAAACTAGCTTATGAAGCAATCATGTGATTCTTTTTTTAGAAAGTGTCCTGCCAGATTCTCAGGTATATCAGTGAAATGAGAAAACTGTTGCCAGCAAAGAATCAGTTCTCATGCCAACTAGAATTCATACCATTATATTCAACAAGAGAGCTATTTTTAGGTAGAAGGCTAGGCAAGGTACTCTTCAGAGAAATAGTTGGGAGAGACTTTGCCTTCTGGAATTTAAGTGCCATCAAGAGACTTAGCAATAAAGAAGAAAATAACTTAAACCAGAATTGGGAGGGGGTGTTATAGAAATGTGATTCATTTTGAAAAGAGGTTTTGAATGGGCTCAGGGAAATGGATTTGGATATCACAAAATCAGTCCTATGGAATGACAAGTCTATTTGACCACAACACATTAATAACATTTTAGAGCTGAAGATTTTTTTTTAAAAAGCTGTATCTACATACAACCGTTTCAGATAATAATGTATGGCAGTTCAAGATGAAGTTGAAAGAAATATACTGCATTCAAACAGTGTCTTTTTTTTTCTTTCACAACCTCTCCTATAATTTCAATTTATAGTAAGAAAAAACCCGAAGAACTTTTATGACTTCCATTCCTCCCCCCCCCCGAATGACATTTATTTAAAAATAGGTAAACATTTAAAAGTTGAAAAGACTTGAATTAATATTCTATTTCTTTTTATGAGCCACGGTGGTGCAGTGGTTAGACTGCAGTACTGCAGGCTACTTCTGCTGACTGCTGGCTGCCTGCAATTTGGCAGTTCAAATCCCACCAGGCTCAAGCCTTCCATCCTTCCGAGGTAGGTAAAATGAGGACCCAAAATTGTTGGGGGCAATGTGCTGATTCTGTAAATCCCTTAGAGAAGGCTGTAAAGCACTGTAAATTGGTATATAACTCTAAGTGCTATTGCTATTTTGCATGAACTACTACCTAGAGCAGCATTTCTCGGTCTTTTCACCCTGGAAGAGCTGAGCGTGTGACAGGTCATAGGGAACCCCTGAATAAAAATTATATTATAACTACAGCTCATGGTACTTCAGCATAATCAGAAAATTATAGATGTACAATAATACATCATTTATAAAAGTAGAGTGGCAAGCCAGATCTTAGTCATAGAACATAAGCTAGCACTGTGTAGTGTACAAAGTTCAAAACACTTTTTTCGATCATAATTTATCACAGAACCCATGCCAATCTCTCATGGAATCCCAGTTGAGAAAGGTTGGTCTACGATCCGTAAGTCATTTCTGAACATAGATTTGGAGTTTGATTCCCAGTTTACTTCTTTAGTCACTGTTATTCCACTGAACTCACCAGTAATACAGTTGCCATAATTTATTGGGTTGAATTTATAGGCATGTGTTCATCCAGCAAGGCACATGTTGGAATTGCTGTTGCCATGAGAGAAAGTTTTCATAATAGCATTACTTTGATATCAGTTGCCTCTGCCATCTCTGCCAGACTTCAATAATAATGACAATCAAAAATCACCCAGATTAATTTTTGCATACCTTGCTAAGTATCAAGTTTCCTATAGATATTTTGTCCTATTTTACATAGCATTTTGTAAAAGAATGTAAAACTTCCTGAAGCAAACAGCAAAGGGTTTAGCACTGATCCCAATGATTTGCCTGAAGGTTCTTTCTAGTAAGCTGTTATGCTGAGCTGGTGCTTCCACTCAATGCCATTTAAAACCCTGGTAAAAGCAACAGCTGATCAGAATTATTATTCTTGAGTGCTAAAAAGGAAGAGAAAATATTGTTTTATTGGTCTTTGCAAAAGACAGAAATTGGTTTATGTTTTTCTTGTTCGGGGAAAATTACACCTTGGTCCAATGCCAACATTTTCCAGCCTTGTAAGTTGATTTACAACCCAATCCTCCAAATGTTCTTCTGGCAGTGATCCCAAAAAAGTACAAGGAACTTCTACCAAAGAGATTAGCTTGCCAAAAAAGATAAGGAGGTCAATGTAACAGTAAGTTCATAACATTTTGAATAAAGCAAAATTCCTGCTGCATGAATACAGTTAAATATTTCTATACTTCCCTTCAAATCAGGAAGCATGGTTTGGGTTAAAGGTTTAAATGTGTTTGATAATTCCACAACACTTGGAAATGTAGATTAATATCTTGACTAAGAGGTGAGCTAGAATGAAGCAAGAATCTCCTCCATAATTTTGTGTTAATCACCTATTTTCCCCACAGCTATTCTAGGCTCAAGGTATCACAATAAAAAGCATCCACAGTTGTTGCTACTTTCAAAATAACTATGATAGAATCCATGCTACTGCCATTGCAAACATGAACTTCCATATTTAATAATGTGAGTGAGATTTTGCCTCCTCCTGGGGAAAAAAATCAGCAAAAGGTTCTTTCTAATATTTCTATTCACAAATAAGCCATTGAGAAGGTCTTTGCTTGCAGTTTATCCACAACCCAGGAGACAATCACTTGGTCTCTTTTAACTAATCTGCTCCTCACTAAAGATTGATGCTGATCAGTTTGGAAAAACACAGCTGAGTGGTCTCATCTATTTAATTATATTTATAGTCTTTCCCCAATAGCAAAGAATTGCGTGTATCACAGAGAAACAGTATCTTGGCCCTTGAATATTGTAAAATTGAAACTTAAACTATTTATGTCTTGATTATGAATGAGAAAGTATCATTCCTTAGGTCATTTTCTATATGAAAGGAGTTGCCCCTATTTGATTTGAGTTTTTAATCACTCTATTATTAATAAACTGCATAAGGAAATTTTGAATTTTCACTAAATGTTCTAATGGGAAGCAAACTTTGATGCTTTTAACATGCAATTTCAGGTCAACAGTTCCCTCAAGAGCTGTTTCTTAGTGCACAGAATAAAAGAAACAATATTTTTGTGGGAACAAAAAGAACGTGTATATTTTCTGTATGGTATTTTCCATTTATTTTCAGAACTGATACCATAATACTCAGCTGCCTAAATTGTAATTAACTTTGTTTCCGTTTCCTCCTTTCCCAAATCATGGATGGATGGATGACGGTCCATTATGTGCATATTTTAGATGTGAAATATGAAGTAAAAATGTGAAAAAATAATTTTGCAAATTATCTTTCACATTTAGGTCAGGAATGTGGGTACTGACTTGATTGTTAGATTTAACTCTTTAGATAGTTTTTGGTTATATTGGCACTTATCAATGGCCCCTCAGGTTTTGCCATGGGGTGGATTTTTTTTCCTCAGGTTGAACCTTCTATAGGAAAAGGGATATCAGATTGTTTACATTATCAGGATAGCCCCTTTTACGGCCTTAAAGTCAATGTGCAAATTATTTTAATACATCATTGTGAATTAAGGGATGGCATATTTAAAAAAGATATGATGCTAGATATCCCAAGGCCACTAAATAGTATCAAGTACTGCCTCTCACTAATCAGAGATCTGAAATCATTTGGTTTGGGAAGAGCATTTGACCAATTTTTCCTTGACAATATTTTATGTGTGGACAGCAAAGATCAAAAAATGGCAGTATCAGCTATTCTTGAGTTTCTGGTACTCAATGAGTTGTGCAGATACAGAAATGGAATGATGGAGACAAACTAACTGCATACTATCGCAGATATTTCCACTGGAGTCAATATTTAGATATTAACCAATTCAAATTTATCATCTTTTAATAAGCATTTAAGAGTTAGTTCTCATTTAATCCAAAAATGTTGTCTCCTCTCTTCAAGTTCCATCCATGCACACTATGATACGTTATAACTTCAATGAATTGATATTCCATTTAAAAGTAGAAAAGATGAAAGTATTTCACTTTTACAAATAATCAGCCAAAACACTAGGGGGAAAATCATTCTTTAGATGTTAAAAAAAAGTGTTGGTCTATAAATGAACACTATAGACATTTCACAGCAAGTGTCCACCAAGTAAGTACATGTATTTATTTGAAATACTTATGGTTGTGTGCTCCTATAATGAAATATTTATTGAAATTGCTTTTGTGGCCCTTTATAGTTGTTGATAGAGTTCTACAATAATCCAGCAGGAGGCCGGAGAGATGGAAAGTTGCTGTATTTACTTATTTATATGTCAAGGAATATTTTCTATAATCTTTACATGGAAGGAGAGGTAAAAGATTGTCTATATATTAGCAGAATGTTTTCCTCACCTCAGCATTCTTTTTCAATAAAGAGATACTTTCTAATTAACATATTTATATGCTTCATGCAAGATTTAACGCTTTTTTCCCAAAAATGTATTTTCTCCTTATCTGTTCTGGTATTTTTGCCCTCGGATCTTTCCATCCCTTAAGAATCAGTATCAGTTTACCAAGCAGAGAGCATTTTCTACTCTTCCTTCCCTTTGATCAAGATACATTTATCCAAATTAGGAACATGCCTGCCCAAATTGGAACAGACAAAGACCCCATATAAGCAATTATTTCAAACAAATCTTAAAATAAAACAGCTGTACAAGCCACATTCAGAAAGAACATATAGTATGTGTGATCTAAGGCTGTCTTCTGTGCAAAGGGGGAAAAAATATTTTATTTAAGAGCTATTTATTGAGTGTAAAGTAATATGGAACAAGGAATGGGGTTTTTTTAAAAAAAATCATTAAAAGCTACAGTTTGTGATTTATTGACAAAATTTGTGAGACTGTAGATTAGTTCAGAAATAGAAAGATCTTTGGGCTAGCTAAAATGTTATGGGAAATTGTTTACATTTGTTATTACTGCTTTTGCGCAAAGATGACGAATTATTCTTTAATGTCACTAGCTTGTGATATCACATTAAAAATAATGGGCACAATCCACCAGCAACTTCAATCTGAGCCCTTTGAAATGAATGGAAGTTGCAGAACACATCAGTGCTTTTGTGTAATTCGCTTTCATTTCAATGGGGATATTCAATGCATAGAGAGTAGTAGCAGTTGTGATCCCATTGCAAATGTTCAAAGCTCTTGTCAGATTCATACACTGTGCAGGGCTAATTTACTAGACCAGTATGCAGCTTATGTTAATCTCTTTCTTTGCACCTCTCTATAGCATGTATTACAACAACTTGCTGTCTTCATGCTTATAAATTCTTAATACTTTCCCATGTGAATATTTCTGAGACGTCTGTATAATAATAAAAACCAAAATGCTAAATTTATTCATCAGTCACATAAATATAACTGCAGACATTTGACACAATATAGTCTTCACCCTGCCAGTTTGTGGCAAAGGGGGTGAGGGAGGCTTGCATTTTTCTCTCTAATTGGAAGAATGATGGATGAATAATCTTTTGAACAGAAAACACACCAAATATCATTAAGACATGCCAAAATATACCACTGAAAGAGAGCTAATTCACACAATTATTTGTACGGGTTAGAACTAACATGAGTTAGGACATTCAATGAAATTAAATTACTTCTGGTCTTTATTCTTTGTTTAGAGGCACAGTAATCATTTTCAGCATAATGCCTTTCACTCTTAGGTACTCTTATCTCCAAGTAAGCTCCATTTATTCCAAAACATCATATGTTAATATCAGATTATTTGTACACAATAAGGTCGTTATAATCTTCTAAATCAGACTAGTAATAATAGAATAAATTAAGGTCTTATATCAATAAGTAAGTTGTGGGATTGGTTTTGCTTTGTTCGCAATCACATCCTTGATTAAAAGAACAAGGATCCCCTTGGGTGAAGAAAGGGCCACAATTTTAAATTTAAACATAATGCAATTAATTTTGAAGCTCAGTGTAAACGTTATGCCTATGTATAGAAATTTGTCTATAAGTGCAACGCTACTTATCTGAAAGTATACCTATGTAACACTTTTATATTTAGGTTGCCCCTGATTCAGCTATGGCATACTACCGAGCTTTGGTAAATTCCATCTAGCTATCCTAACAGCACCTCAGCCATAACCAAACCTACAAACATGAAGAAAAACAACTGGACCAGTTTTAGTCTAATTCTTCTTTGTAAACTTGGTTTAATGATTCGTCTCAGCTTTTCATTTTTCCTTGTTTCCAGTTTCTAGAAAAGGAGCAAAAGAACATCAAGGGATTTAAGTTTTGATATCATTTTTTAGCTGAAGAATATTATCCCCTAGAGTTATAACAATAACTTCATCTGGCAATATTCTAGGAGATTATTGCAAAGGCCATTATACCAGAGCTTGAACTATATTCTGCTGTTGCCACACATAGCTGCATATTGCCAAGGAAAGGGAGTGGATTTTGTGTACTTATTCAGCTCCAATTCATTTATTTTTGTGGTGGGAAAAATAAATACAGCAAATAAAGCAAAAGATGCACTCTTTTCCTTCCCTATCTTTTGAACATGAACACGATCAAACTCAGCTTCTGTGTTTATCAGCTTCTAATCTTATCAGACCCAAATTGACCCTTCCTGCCTCCAGACAAGCCCCCTACAGTCCCATCAAAACCAAAAGAATAGAAGCATCACACTTCAATGTACAGTATAGGCCAAAGACAACCCTAATAAAGGAATTGCACCATAGTAACAAGGCAAGAAACCCCAAAGTCTCACCCTCAACATTCGATTTCCTTTAACAATGAACCTCCTTAGCTCTGCTGGCCTCCTTAAAGGGCCATTTTGCTTAACAATAAAAATACCCCAGGGTCATGGACAAGGACCTGCCTAGCTTTTTCAGAACTGTTCAATAAAGAAGATCCCTAGGATTTCCTGCATTGTATGCCTCAACTTCTATTTAAAAAATTACTTTCTCTTTTTTCCAGACCCCGCTTTCTTGTAAATCGGACACTCAGCAATTGTTGCAATGAATATGATTCTTCTCCTTAGTGTTGTGATCTACATTCTGAATTTTCGATGACAATTCGCCATCTTGTAGGTCACTGACTAAGAGAAATGACAAGTTTAATATATTATTATATTCTATTCAACTCATTTACTATCATAACTATGGTCTGAACTTGTTGATTACATCATGCTGGTCTAAAATAGATTGTTTGCCATGGATGTAAATTCCATAACTGTATAGTATCTGGGTTGTTACCTGATCTGTAGTACCACACAACATTTCAGATATATCTTTACTATTTGTATCTCTATCTATAGATAACAAGAAGACCTAGATCCTTTTCACATGTCCCAAATTGTTTTCATTTCCATCATTCATGTTTAGATGAAGTTTTGAAATTGTTGTCAATTTCATATGATGAATATTAGTTATGGATGTGCTAATACCTAGTTAAAATTTCTATTAGTCACATTAGGGATGGAAAGTTTGAGAAATAATCCATAGCTAAACGGCACCAGTCAACAAGATATTAAAAAGAAATATTCTCCATCAAAGAACTGATGAGAAAAATCATAGGACCACGTTAGTTGGAATTACCTAAAATAGATTCTGCCATGAAAACTGGAAAATGAGACAGCAAAGCAGTACAGGCTCTACCACCACCCAAAGATCTGCTTCCATACATTGCATATCTCACAGAATAGTTAAAATGTATTAAATGTGATTATTAACCTTGAAATGATCAGGATTCTACCTCCATAGGATGACCAGACATAGAACTTTGATCCTACTGTAGATGTGTTGGTCTATGACCATAATACAGATTGATATGAGATATTATGGTATGGTATGGTATGGTATGGTATGGTATGGTATGGTATGGTATGGTATGGTATCCAAGATTAATTATGCACCGTTTGAAAAATGCTGTCTGATTTAAATCTTTTTTGAATTATCTTTTTTTATGTCCCTTGGCTTCTCCCTGTCTACATCATGATTTTTCACCTTTCAACCATATCCTTCCTTAGAAGTAGAAAGTTGTATCCTTGGCCATAGGGATTGCCCTCTTCTGAACCATCTCCAAGTCTGTTGTAAGCATTTTCATGTGTGGTGTTTGGAGTTTCTAATTCCATTTCTGTAACAGTATGCTAATATTTTTAAATGAAGTCTTACTTTTGATATTTCAAAAGCATCATGGAAAGAATAACTTAAGAAATGTATTGAGAATGCACACAAGTTATTGTTTATAGTGTATCATGAATGCACAAATTCCTTTGCCAAAATTTATAGAGCAAGAATTTATAAGAAATTAACTTGATAAATCATTTTATGTTCAAAATACGACTAGCACAAGAGCTGTTTTGGTTTATATATTACCTAAGGAAAAAAATCAAAACAATGTAATGTCATTTGTTTATGAAAAAGCCAAAAATTTCACATTTTTCCCTATATTCTTCAAAAGTCTATATTTTCCAGCCCACCACAAATACAGTTTATTAGAGAAGCATTCTATTCAACAAAAAGGATATAAGTTAATGTAATCAATTTTTGCTTATGTTCTCCTTTGTTTTGGGGCTATTAGAACATTCCAAAAAAGAACTTGCTTGCTTTTGGCTGTACTAATGAAATATTTTAGAATGTTGCTACTTAGTTGTTTATTAAGTCTTGTAGTAAACAAAATATTTTATTAAATGGACCATGTAAGATGTGGCAGCTTAAATTTCATGATATCTAAAAACTATTCAAAGTTTGATTCAGATGTTTTCATGTCAATAAACAAATGCTATTGGCTGGTAGAAATGTATTGGTGTTTATGTTTATGTATATAGTAGTATATATTGCAAGTATCGTATATTGCATATTGTAAGTGTTGCTGAACTCTGATAGCTTAAGATAGCTGTTTATTTCACACAGAGCAGTAGTGTCTGGTGCAAAGTCACCTAGCAATGACAAGCGTTGTGATAAAAAAAGGTATTAGATATTGATTAAAATGGACTGATTGGAACAAAAAGCCAAAAGTCCATTATAAATGGAGCATAGATATATGGTCCCATGCTACACTCTCAAATGGACTAAGTCATAATTAGATGACTGTAATATGTGCAAGCCTCATGCTGTTTGGGGGATCTTGATGGCAACTGCTAATAGTATAAAAATGCATTGTGTTTAGGGACTAGTGAATGCCATCAAAGATTTTCAAAAGTTGCAGCTTTCCATTATGTGAAAGCATATTTCAGCAGCCTACAAATAGAGTCTTTAATCCACGGGGAAGCCCAAAGGCGAAGGGCAATTCATACAACCATTTAGTTATCCGATAATAGGTATTTATCACATGAGAGCTGGGATGTATAAAAACAACTTTCCCAAATCCCACCTGTAAGTGTTAAGAGAATTATTCTGCTCTCTATTGCCAGACATACCAAGGAAAGCAGAATTCCACATGAATTCATTATAATGAGGTTAAGATTAAAAACTGATACATAAAGACAAAACCTCTCTGACTAGTGTCTACAGGGAGATAAAATCTATTGTACATTTGATTACAGTTTGAATCCATCACTTGGTTTTCTTTAAATTTACTGCCAGAAATATCTCTGGCCACCTCCTGTGAAATGAGAACTCTGACCTAAATTCTGACTGGGAGTGGAAGTAGCAACTGAGAGTCCAAATAGTGGATGGAGATCAAAGGAGAACTTACTTTCTGCTCTACAGCAGCAATGTGTTTTCTGTCTCCATTTAACTTGGATAAAGCTGTGATTTATTTTGAGAAACATGTTGCAGATAAGCAAACAGTCATCTGGAAACATTCTTGTCCAAATGCTAAATTTCTGGAAGGTCCCTCATTTACAAGTGATTTCTGGAAAATTTCTTGATTAATACAAGTCCATGAATAAACTTAAAATGATGGCTTTGTTATTCTTTTGGCACACTATGTTAACAACATTGCAAACTCTGCCAAATTGTGAGAGTTCTTTCAAATGGATTATGGGCTTGTTTACATATCCAGCTGCAGTAAGGCCTTCTCCATAGTGGCAATCTCACAAAGTGCCCAGTGGGGGTGCCCATTAGGAGAGGGGATACTTAGTGGAGTTTAGTTTATTTGAATTGAGGAAGAATGTGAAGCAGGACTCTGTTCTTTGGGGAACGTGTTGGAATTCTGTACTTTCTGGATTTCTTTCTTTCATTGACAGGGTGTTTTGGCCCATTATGGGATACAGACTGTGGTGTAAAGTCATTCAAAAAGTTATGGGAAATGCAAAAAGAAATATAAGTAAAGAAGGATAAATCATGAGCTGAAGCAATACCTTCTAATGTTTTCTATTAACCTACTGAGAGAATCTTACCTGAAGCAGGATTTTTTCCATCCGCAGACACATTTTTGATTGTTTCTTTTAACTGCTTTTATGATAAGTAATCTAAAAATAATTTATATACAAAGGTGTCTTGGCTTAGCATTACTATTACTTTCAAATAGGTGAGCTGTAGTTGAAAAGAAAATAGCGAAATCAAAGAGTTCATTGCAAAAATATGATAATTTTGCAATATTGTGCCTCCATACAGTTACCATTGCCACTATCCAAAACAGCTCAGCTCTTGAATACTAAACTCATAACTGTGAATTTCATAAAATGGCAACTTGAAAATTACCAAATGGGGTTATAGTTTAGAAATTAGATGGCTGATTTTTTTTTTAAAAAAAGATCTACAAGTTTAGGAGCACTTTCCTTTTTTAGTTTAATAACTTCTATAGATTTGCAAGAGTCTAGTTATTATTTTTGGTGATGTCATCCACAGGAAAAGTGGATAATACTTTGCTTCTGCTAAGGCTCTGTCAACAACAACAACAAAATTAAACGCAATGGTAAAAAGGAGGTAAGAAAGCTTAGGTGCAAAAAATACTTCCGTTCCACACATTTTAAAACTTGCTGATTTATCTGTGATTTGTTAGGTTTTGGCTTAGTGTGATAGGAAACATAGCTCTTGTGATTTATAAAACATAAACTATGACAGAGATGGATAAACCGTGGCCCAATGCCCCTTCCCCAAACCCCCAAAATCACCCCAATAGAATTTGGATGATACATCATCAATTTATAATGCTTACATTTTGTACTTTTTTTAAAAAAGGGGAGGGAGATGAAATAAGCCCAGTAAGCTTCTCATATGTTTAATCTGCCAATTTTGCTTTTTAAAAATGTCCAAGTCAAACTACTTCATTGTTCAAATCATTAATAAAAATATGAAGAGAACAGAACAGACTTGATACCTGAAATTCTCCACTCGCTGTCTCCCTCCAATTGAATGAACACTAGAAAGCGTCCTCACTTATTGCATTAGCAATAGCAATAGCAATAGCAATAGCACTTAGACTTATATACCGCTTTACAGTGCTTTCCAGCCCTCTCTAAGCGGTTCACAGAGTCAGCATATCGCCCCCAACAATCTGGGTCCTCATTTTACCCACCTCGGAAGGATGGAAGGCTGAGTCAACCTTGAGCCGGTGAGATTTGAACCGCTGAACTACAGCTAGCAGTCAGCTGAAGTAGCCTGCAGTACTGCACTCTAACCACTGCGCCGGAAAATCCTCAGGGACGACTCACACCCTGGTCAGCACTTTTTTACTCTCCTACCATCAGCAAGTCATACGAACAGGCTGAAGAACAGCTTTTATCCGTGGGCTGTCAGACTCCTGAATGCAACATAACATCATAAGTATGTAGTATGATAGACTTGCAGGGCCGGCGCAACATGTTCATATTGGTGCAATATATTATAATGTAATGTTACGCACATATATGTATAGAGGATTGTGTGTTGTTAGTATGATTTATTGGGTTAGGGATTTTCTTTCTTTCACTGTGAGTTATTGATATGTATTTATGTTGGGGGAGTGCACAAAGGGAGGCTCAGCCAATCTCATTGTACACATGTTATGCATTAACAGTAAAGGTTGAACTGAAAATTGAATTAGCATTTTTGTGCATGATTTCAAAACATTTAGGCATTAACATAATATCCATGCCATCTAAACTATTCTTACATATAAAAATGGTATGGGATAGTCTGACAAATCTTTCCTGAGATCAAGTTAAATTATACCTACAAATTCCAAAAATGGCTAAGTTCCTAATTTTTTTAAAGTCAGTTTTGTTACCAACTTCTGCAAGTTTGGTTGACTCCAGGATGAAGGGAAAAAAAAAAGGCACGCAGGCTCTGAGTGGTCAATCCCTATCTTAAAACAAGATTCATGTGATCATAGTTAATCAGAATGCATGTTTTATGATTCAGTGTGAAAAGAACAGCATATATTAGAATCCATTCACAAGATGCCCTTATCTGATAGCAAGCCATGAGGGGGGGGAATAATAATTTTCATCTAGTTTATAATTTTGGATTCATATCTCAACAAGCAAAATATAACAGCATTAAATCTCCTCATAGTATTTTTTACATAAGTCACAGAAGTTCACCTGGTATCTCCATATTTTTCTATTTTTATTATTTGGTTCATTTGGAGAAGAATTGTGTGATGGATAATATAAATGCCTTAAAAATAATCCAATCTCAGATTTGAAGACCTCTTTTTTTGTCTACCTCAAGGCATTCCTACTGCTTGGATGAATCAGGAGGATGGAGTATTTTTAATAAAGGCCAGATACAATGAATGGTGATTTCAGACAAACTCAAGCTGCAAAAGTATCAAGAGATCAATTCTCTGGAGAGTACTTTAATTTAGCATAGCTGGGGAAAACAATGTGTGTCACTCCTACGTGGTTTTTCAAAATGGTGAGAACAGTCAAGTGCTTGTTGCTTATAGAAGCACCATTTTGTCAAGGGGGATGATTCTCAAGCAAATGTGCTTTCAAGAGCTCATATATGCAACTTTCAGGAAAAAAATGCCCTTGGTGGTTATACTGGAACGTCAGCAAATTTGCGGTTTTGAATATGCAGCCAGAATGTAACTGAATATTGCCCTCAGTGTTTTATACTGCCTAGTACTCCCCAAGACTATTTCCCTTCAGGCTTTCATAATAGTTTACCAGGAATGGCAGACTTTGCATTTATCTGCTTGCTGATGTAAACAAATGTATTATACATAGCATGGCATTATTTGCAGAGGCAGTTGGAAATATTAAGAGAGCATTGACATCTTCCAGCAGAGCCCATCTGACAAATACAGTCATGAAGATATTCTATAAAATCTTCTTATAGGACAGTGGGAAGATATTATCTCTTTGTTTCAGAATGTTTTTTTCTCAATAACGCTTGGTTTGTAATGAAACTTTTAAGATGTCCTATAGCTTAAAAACTAATAATTTGACGTAATTCAAAATAAAAGCTGTATGTGAATGCAAAAGATACAATTCTCAAGATTTTTCAGTACTTAATGACAAAATTGCCGTTGATAATCTATCGATAAAAAATACAAAAAGGAAGTACAGTATCTTATTATACACATTATCACGGCGGCAAGAATAACATATGCGCAATTCTGGAAGAATGAGAAAATACCAAAAGATGAGGACATAATTAGAAAGATACTAGATTGTGCCGAAAAGGATAAATTAACTAAGAAAATAAAAGAAAAAGAGGAAATCGAATATTATTTAGTATGGAATAAATTCTATGAATGGCTGGAAGAGAGAAAGAATAAGTAGAATAAGATGTAAAACTGTCAACATTTGAATGATCAAGATAAAACTTTCAAGATAATTTAGTATAGAAGGATGTAAGATTATTGTATATAATAATGTAATAGAAGAAATAAGAAGGAAAGAAAGAAAGAGCAAGTAATTTATAAAATGTAAATATAAGTATTTAGGGATACTATAATTATTGATACTATCCGATGTAAGCTTACTGTATATATGGGGAGATTTTACCCCCAATTGTTTGTTTGTTTTGTGTATGTTTGTGTTTTTATGTGTATTTAATAAAAACTTTTAAAAAAGATAATCTATCCAGTTTATAAGCAGGGAAATATTATGTTAAAATAGGCAACTGTCATCTGTTCATTTTCACTGAAAGTTTCCACAAAGAAGGCCAGATATATAGACAATTCTAATATGCTTACACTTAGAAAAGCTCACCAATTTTCAGCTCTGTCATAGTCTTCTCTCCAGCTATTCATTGCATGGTTCTTCTATGTCAGGGCTGTCAAACTCACGGCCCACGGGTCGGATGGGTCACACACTGACCACACCCACACCCACACCCGGTTTAGCAAAGGAGGAAAAAAGTCCCAATACATCATGTGACACCGCCATGACGATGCGAGTTTGACACCCCTTTTCTATGTCATCCCCATTCACCGTGTCATGGCATCTCACTGGAATCTCAGGGGTTCAAAGGCATTCTACACATAGGAACACTCTAGCTCTCCTTCATTTTAGGAGTCTTTGCTTCCTATAGTAACACAGTTTCTCCACTCCCAAGTTAATCTTTTTCCTGAACCATTTGGTCCCTACATTTACTAATATGTAACTTTAAACTCAAGCCGGGTAAATAGATGAAATATGTTGTTGCCTCTCCTTTCATTTCAGTGCCCAAAGTGTCTATGTTTGTTGAGACAAATGCTCTGCCTTTACACTTACAGTTCAGCATTAAAGAAAAATAAGCCCACCAAGCCAGGCCACTCCCACCAAGCCACGCCCAGAGAACTGGTAGTAAAAAAATTTGAATCCCACCACTGATTTAGATGGGTTCACACAGCAAGCTAAAGCATGGTTTGTATAGCAATAGTTCACTGAATAAAGAAAAGTAGTTAAGTTCAGACAACACAATTTGTAACCACTGATTACAAATCATAAATGGCTGATTCATGCAACATGCTAAAAAAACCAAGTAACCAACCTCCTGGCTTAGAAGCTAGCTATTTTGAGGCTTTAAAAAACTATATTATAAATTATACATTTAGACTTTTGTAAAACAATAAGGCTTAAGCAAGAACTATCTTTTTTTCTAATGTTTTACACTAATCAAATATTGCTTAAATGGCAAGTGAACCTAGAACTAAAATCAGAATAAGGTTAAAAACCTCCTAAAATAATTTTATTTTGTCTAACAAATATGGACCAACAATATGAAGAAATATTCAATAGCCAGAAAACTTTTTACATACTGTGTGATTATAAGCCTTTCTATGACAAAGTGAAATTATGTTTTCTACATTATTTAAACAGCTTGAAATTTCATGGTAAAACAGCCTTTTGTGACATTTCTATAATATAAGACTATATAATTTTTTCCAAAAATTGCTAGAGATCACATACTTTCCCTCAAAATATTAAATCATTAATGGGGCTAGTAAAAATTAAATTTTATATCATTAAAATTCAGTTTAAATATTAGATTAAATGCACTAATGCAAAGTAAAGTGGAACTGTTACTTCCTATGATTTAGGAATTAAACTTCCATTGATGTGGACTAAAATTTCATTTGCCTTTTCTGCAAGCACATTATTTTGCTAATTCATATTCAGTTTGTAATTAACTTTTATTCCAAAATCAATTTCATAAGTACTTTTAATAAGCCATGTTAACCCCCATCCTGTACCTGTGCATTTGATTTTTGTTTCCCAAGATAGCAGCCTGTGCTTTTGGTTTGCCTGTCTTAATTATTTTTTCATTCTTTAAGAAGATAATTACACAAGTGCCACAAACAAGATACATAGTAGTCGAACCTTATAATTCTGTAAATTGAAAGGAACAGATGGATTGCTATTTGTCCCACTTAGAGACTATGTTTACATGCTATGTTAAGTGATGATTTGTATAGTCATCGTTATAAACCAGGATTGGCTGGATTCATAATATTAAGCCATTCACAATTTTGAAGCCATTCACAGTGTTTACAAGGCCCTATGGCAAGACTGCACATTTCACTAAGCCAAAAGCGAATAATCTCATTCTGATTTAGTGTAGTATATGAGCCGAGCTTCAGAGAAGAGACTCCATTGGTTTTTTGTTTTGGTATGGGGTTTTTTTTTACAGAAATGTATAAGATCCAATAAATAAATGAGATCCTGCCTCATGGTGAAATTCTTAACATTACCCAAGCCTTCCCAACCAACATAAAATTATTATTTTATCTTCTGAGCCCTATTTTTCCCAGTGTTTGCTAGTTGCAGAGACCTAGGATGCTGTTAAAATTGCAATTTGTCAAGATTATTTTAAATTAATAAAAGTATTTTCATACTCACTCTCAAAATAAACATAATTCAATATTGTTTTCCTGATCAATGGCACTACAAATTTACAGATCAGGTTTATTAATGCCTATGTGCATTTATAAGAAGCAGCCCTTACCAACACAATAAAATGTTCAGCCTGGCCCTGTAAATTGCCTTTATAAACCAATTGCAAATACTGTACATGCTTTCCTAAGTAATATTAGAGCATGGCTATCTTTATAATTATAATATAAAACCTCTGGAGGAAAAAAAATCCAGGATTTATCTCAATTATAATTTACTATAAAATAAAACTAGATATTTAAACCTGAAGAAACATATATGAGAATGGTACAAGTATCAACCTATGTCGGCAATTTCCTTCTGCTCAAATTGTATTTTCTCCCTTCAGTGTTATACTGAACAAGGTCCTGCCCTCTTGATTAGAGACTTTTGCATTAGAGGAAACTAGGTTATGTCTTCCACTGTCAGAGAGAGAAATTATGAGCTGGAGTGCATTTTAGCCAGTCACTCTGAAAAATGTTAGCCCAAGGGGGTAATAATTAGAACTGTTTTTGTCAGGTGACTGCTTTTTAAGCAGAGATGTGTCTGAAAATCTAGCTGAGGGGGTTGAATATAAATATAAATATTTTTTTCAGACAGCATTGGCTAGATAGATATATTTTGTTCTTTTACATTTCATTTCAAATGTAAGCCTTTCCCCAGAAATTATCTGCTAAAGTGTAATACCGCTTAGCATTACAGTGACCTGATAATATTATCTCCTTCATGAACCTATAATTCAATGCAGCCTGAGATATCCTTAGGTATAGCAGTAAACTGGCCCATTACATCTCTTTTGTGAATGTTCCTGCTCATTTGCACGCACAAATGTTCAGTGTGGGTTTGGAAAAAAAAAAAAAGTGGCAGCATGAGAGAATAGAAATTACATTATCTCCTCACAGAAAACATGTTTCATTAATTTAGTCAGATCATAAGAGATTTGTGTGAAAGAAAAGTATTTGGTTTTAGAATGCAGTCCTAATCAGTTGTATTTGGAAGGAAGTTCTATAGAAATCCATTACAAGACAGCCATATAAATGTCTTAGGATCATGATAGCAGTGACATTGTCAGACAGAGAAAATGTAGTTGTTGCAAGCAATTGCCAGTAAAAGATTAAAATCAGTGAGCCTAATCCTACCTTTTGCAATAGAATTGTGCTTCTTGATGGCAGACGTTTTCTTTTTTTTTTTAATATACTTTTTAAATCTTTAAAAATGGAATAGAAAAAAGCATTACTTTTTTGAAAACTGTTAAGTCTTAAAAAGCAATTTATCAGCAAATTTTATCAAAAAGCTAGCCAATCAACTTTGTTAATAAACTATGAAGGGTCCACAAGGCTGAAAGATGGTATAGAAAAGGCTCAGGGTATAACTCATAAGGTTGTCTAGCTATGTTATAGCATTCACTTAAAAAAAGAATTTATAGTACTATTCAGTTTAGCATATTCTAAGCATTATTATGTTCCAACTAAGTTCTTCATGACATTAATTTTCCTTTCAAATTCTTCATTGCATGAGCCAACCGTAGCAATCATACTTCCATGGCCAACATTTTAATTTATGTATTTATATCCCACATTTATTATTTTTATAAATAACTCAAGGCAGCAAACATACCTTACTCCTACCTTTCCCTAGTTTCCCCACAACAACAACAACCCTGTAAGTTGAGCTGGGTTGAGAGAGGGTAACTAGCCCAATACAATGAACATTGCTATTGGCTTAAAAGATGCAAGACTATGGCAGACAGGGTGTATTATAATTTAATACAGTCAACCTGTTACATGCTTTCTCCACATTTTAGACTTTTCAGACCAACTGTAAACAAGAAAACTCTCATTAAACCTCCCATTTAAGTTGCTACTGTCCTGTACTAAAGATAGTTCTGTTATAAGCCAATGTAAGAAAAACATATGGAGATTGAAACCCTCTGACAATAACTGGCAAGGTCCAGATTGAAGGCTACCACGTTGTGCCATTGGATAATGCCCTACTGCCATGCAGATCACTTTTCTGTTTTAAAAAAAGCAATTGCCAATCACTTTCATGCTTGTGGGCAGATATTAGTGCACATACATTGTTTTATATGTGTGTGATAATGTGCATTTAAATTCAATATTGTAAACTATGGAGGCAAAGCTTGAATGATTTCTAAATGTTTGTCACCATTGTTTTCTGCAGATCACTGCTGGAACTAGAATTTCTATAAACGTGGGCATGGCCTAGCAAGATCACTGCATTATGTTCATCTTCTAAATTGTTAAAGTAGAGCAGGCAGCAAAATATACAAGATGAGCGAGATTTAGACCTTTTTCTATGAATGTGCAGAAACAAGTGTTTTTACATGTATCCCCAATTAGATGAGAAAACCCATAAACAAATCTTTCTCCAAAATGTGGACTTTGCTGTCTTCAAAAGAGTGGCCTTCAAAACAAGGCTTTAAAAGACACAAGCCACTCTTTTGAAGACAGCAAAGTCCACATTTTGGACAGAGAGGACCGCTGGCTTTAAAGAGGGGTCAAAGAAGCCATCTATGTCAAACTTATGTCAACAGAGGGGCAGGGATAGGACATCATCTATCTCCAATCTACAACACAGTCCTTTCAACAGTTCCAAGAAGGCTCCACACCCATTTGCACCACTCAGGTGACCCTGATAACACAGATAAACCTCCAGGTGACCTTAACAACTCGCTAATAGAATGCAAGACCAGCTGTCTGCAAGGAGTATAAATCCTTCCATTCCGCACCATCCAGTCAGAGCTGAAGAAGCTTCTTGGATGAGAAGTGAAACATCTTCAAAGAAAAACCAGAAAGTCCAGTTGCCTCTTGAAAAAGCACCTTTGGGACAATTTAAAACAGTAATTTATAATTAATACCACAAATATCTTGCATTATTATTCCCTATCCATTTTAAGATTTAGTATATGTTTTTTCACCAATGGCAATGGGGTATTTAAATGCTAATACATTTACTCTGTTTCTCCTCTCTCCCTTTCCTTCTTTTTCCCTTTTTTTTAATCTTGGCTTAAAAAATAAATGGTATAATAGACCAAGGTTAATACCTGTCCTTGCACCTTGAATGAATCCATGGCAAGAATGCTCTTTTTTTATTGCCCTGCCATAGCTAAAACTGCTTAGTCTATACAATCTATAAGACACATCATTTTTCAAGGGAAAAACTTCCAAGTCTCATCAGGAAAGAGCACAGCACATTCACAGTGAATGAATATTAAAGCATGGGGACGGTGCCAAACCATTTTCAGTTGAAGCAGACACAGTTTTGCAAATTCCATCTTATTAGGACATATCTTTATATACTGAAATCTTGTTGCAATTAAAGGCTACAGCTGTGAGTTCATAATGAATCATAAAGTTCATGACCATCAACTGTTTGAAGTCAGAGGAGTGGGAGGCTAAGTCAAACTTATTGTCCCACTCCTAAACAGTTAGAAAATTATCTGTGGGTCTGTATATAACCTTAGATGAACTGCAAAATAATACAAGAAGCATTGTTTACATTAGGATCAGCAACCAATGGCTATAGACTACATATGCCACTCCCCAACCTTATGAAACTATATTTCATATTTAATTCAGCAATAGCATTTTCTGCCAAAATGCAATGGCAAACAGACATTAAGACAAAAATGGACAATATTTCTTGCATTGAGAATTCCATGCTCTCAGAGCTAACTGCATCCTGTGTGGGCTGAAGCAAGCAGTGGGTGGGGGACAGAGTCAACTGTCACTAAAAACACCCCTTTACTTTCTAGCATCTTTTTTTCTAGTCTCTCTTATCCTCTTCTTGGAAATGGGGCGGGGGGCGGGAAACCTACTGCTTAAATAACATTTATATACAAGCAACTACTGATCCATAAAAGATACCTTTCTTGATCTGCAAAAATTAGCAATGTAGCCCAGAATGAAGAAATAGTACATATAACAAGTACAGCAAAATGCATAGGGGACTGGAAACCTCACTACCACACAATTCATTCTATATCCTTAAGCAAGCCATTGTGTCTTTGATGATTGTTCAGTCTTCTACCCCATCACAAATGGTAAAAGATGAATTAGCTTTGAGTCAACTTGATACCTGGTGTTTTTATGAGTATGTTCATGTAGGACTCTTTGGTGACAACATGGGGGGGATGTTTTGGGTTTTTTTACTTTCCAGTCTAGCTTATTGTTGACGACCTGTTGGAATCTCTGATCTGCCCAGATCCATTTTTTCTTAGCTTCTTGACATCCACCAGGTGTTATCATCTAGCATGGCTAAAAAATGTGAACTTAACCATAGTCAGTCAGTCATTTTATTTCAGTCACTGACTAGAAAAACAACAAAAGTCACAATGGTTAAGAATAAAACAATCTTTAAAGTCATATAATAAGTAAAATTGTAAAATTTAAGGTAAAAAATTAAGAATTTGGAGTACAAATATTAATATAGTAAAGTATAATACAATTCATATAAGGCAGTTGAATGGTTGTTTATAATACTACTGTAAAAGTTATGGAAAAGTTGTAGTTAATATTATTATTATATCTAGAGCAGGGGTGTCAAACTCACATTGTCACGTTGTCATCACGTGACGTATCATGACTTTTTTCCCCCTTTGCTAAAATGGGAGTGGGCATGGCCAGCACATGACGCATCCGGCCCATGGGCTGCGAGTTTGACACCCCTGATCTAGAGAAAATGTAGCTATGTAATGTATAAGGAATCATAATACATAAGATTAATGATTAGTTAACCGTATTACTCCAAAAAAAGCCTCTTTATTTTTTTCTCACAATCTGAGAGCCATTATGATGAAAAATAGCAATTGACTTAGTTAGACACAGAGTTGGAAATTCAACCAGGTCTCCTTGATAATCTAGTGAAATAATTTACATAGTATGGCCTTTTGCCTCAATAACAGAAAATGAATGTCAAGTGTAGAAATTAAGGAATACATTGGTCTGATTTTATTTCAGTATTTTTCCCTTCTTTCACAAATTTAATTTTGACTCCAACAGTTTGATGTCTTAAGGTCATCTCACAACAGCTTACTCAGAAGTAGGTTGCATTGATTCTGAGGTAGACTGCTGCCAAAAAAATGTTATTATAATTGTTTCGTTTATAAGCACTCAAATTGGCTTACAGCAATAAAAAAATACAAATATAAAAGCTTCTGCCAAGCTTTTAACAGTTAATTGATTTTAATGTTACTGATTCTATAAAATCAGAACCATTAAAATCAATTAACCATTAACAGCTTGGCAAAGGAGATGCAGTTTTTCTCTTTTCCTAAATACTGAGGAAATAATTCTGGAGCTTAGGTGCCATAGGCCTTCTGTGGCACACCATATCGCCATTCTTCATGGCTGATGTCAGCCCTCCCAGGTAAACTAAACAGGAGACACAACCAGATGAGTAGTTCTATATTATTGTAAGATTAAACAGAATCTTGCAAGTCTGAAAATACAAATCTCCTGATATCACTTTTAACTATGTGATACATAAGGGTAGATTCTTTTTCAGTTTCTTTATTTGCCTATTAAGCAGTTGTGGGCTCTTTCCCCTTTTATCTGATGATTCCCAAGGCAGCATCTCATCCCCTCACCCTCAGTTATTCTCACATATCATTACAGGTAATGAGTGCGCTGTTTCAAGACTTGAAGAACCAGGTTGGGGCTAAATCATCATGGAGAAAATCTATCCATGTTGTTGTTAAGAGTCAACAACAACTTAATACTACTTTTTGTGGGATGGTACATTTGTCCAGCTGAGTAGTGCAGTGCATGTACAGAAATGGTCTACATTCTCCTTAAAGAAGTAGATTCACAGTTTGGAGGTGCCTCTAGAAGTTACTAGAGCCCCAAGTGGCCTCAGTGACATAGAATGCCTTTTATCAGGTTTGGCTGATTTACCACCTGCAATATTACCTAGACAGAGACAGCCTCCCAACAGGCAAATATGAACATACGCCATTTCTTTGCTATCTACACTGGCTGCCAGCCTATTTCCAAACCAAATTCAAAGTGCTGGGTTTTTAGCTTTAAACCCTCAACATCCTAAGACTAAGTTACCTGAGGGAATGCATGTATATGTATGTATGTATGTATGCCAAATGAAGTGACATGGGCTTCTGTGAGGAAAAGAACTGTGGCACATTCTTAATTGTATTTAACTGTATTTTAATTCTCAGTTTTTGAATGGCCAACTTGTTGCTGCCTAGTTTATATTGTATTTTATTTTGTATTTGGATTGATATTATCACTTTTTTTTAAACTCAGACTGCATGTATTACTGTGTTTTATTACAAACCACCCAGAGAGGTCCCATTATTGGGCAGTTTCCAACTCTTCCTTCGGGAGTTGGGTGGCATACAAATTTTGAAAAATAAATAAATAAAATAAATAAAGTTTTAAAACATTAATAAATAAATATATAGCTACTACTGTTGTGTTCTATACATTGGATGTGTTTATATAAAATACATTTAAAGGCAAAAATGTGTTAATTGAGAGGAAATTATTTACTATCTTAAGATTCAAATTAAATTAGCCTCGCTAAATTATTTCAAAAATGGCTTTTGAATAGTTTTCAAATAGTCTATTGTCTGTTTCAGTTCTTCCAGAAATAATTTCAATGTATCATTCTGATATTTTGTTCACAGCATTTCACAATTTTAAAAAATGTTGCAATGCATATATGCACATTATGAATTTATATTATGATTTTTTTTAAAAAAAATATCAGTGGCATCTACAAAGAGGGCAATAAGAGCCAGATGTCAGCTGGGTAGTATCATCCTGATGCATGCTCTGCCCTGTCCTATATGAATCCCAGCATCACACACATGCAAAAAAGACAGAGTTGGCACCACAGTGTTGTGATGCCACTGTCATCATTCTGACAAAAGTGGCAAGTTGCCATAAAGATACCTGATAGCAGGAAATTCTTATAGCAGGAAAATTTCCTCAAAAAGCTGAGAGGTAGGTATCCTATCTTTAAAAAAGAACAAAAGCTTTTGTATGAACAAAATTTAGCAATACAAGTGAGAAGAAAATGTCAGAACATTTGCACTTGAACTAAGTATTGAATTCTTGTTTTATAGCACTGTAATAAAACTGCTCAATATAGCTCCTTTCCAAGAGTAAATAATAAAGCTGTGTCAATTGCAGATCACTTAGGGTCAGGGATCCATTGAAATATGCTAGTTGACCAAGGATGCCTAAACCTTTGCATGCAATGAACTCTTGTACAACAAACAAATGCCTTTCTGTAGATGCAGTGCCTTTTTCTGAGAAGCCCTTCTTACTATTCTGAGGGAAGAGAAGAGAAAATAAAGGTAATCTGTTGATTCTGCCAGCCTTGGGTGAACATTTTATTTCTATGGCTGCAATTACAGTACATTTCAGTTTCATTTATATATGTTTTATGTTGTATTTATATTGATTTAATGAATATTTTCACATGTCACATGTGACCTTAAGTATTTTAGTGTGGAATATTGAGGATAATTAAAAAATTACAGCATGATCAGATTAGGAGTTTAGTTTATATAGTATCAACCTGGAAGAAATTCCATTTTGTGTATAAAATCAAACCTTTCATGTCATTCATGGATGTATAATAGGACCTAATGTTAGACCGACACCTATATCAATCCCAAGTCCCTTATTAACATCTTGGTTATTTTGACTCAATGTTGCTACTTATGACTTTCCCATTGTTTGCCTTCGTTACAACTGTTTGAGGTAAATTAGAGTGAGAAATAATATCTAGCCTTAATTCATCAAGAAAGATTCAGAGTTAAATGGCTTGACCCTAGTTGTCTTCCACTTATAACATTCCACATCACAGTGGCTTTCCAGAATTCAGGCATTATCTCAAAATAAGAAGACCACAAGGAAATTGGGCATGTAGGTGTATCCAGAGAGGAGATGAAAAGTCAAGAGTCAATATTAGTATCAAGGATTTGCCCTTTTTTACATGCAATACACTATTGTATTGACTTTTTTACCCCTTATATGGACCCCTTATGTGGACTGAAGTAAACATTTTGAGATTCCTATTTACGTTTCTGCTTTTTAATTTTATGTTCCCTAAAGAGAGAATGGAAGAAAGAGATATGTTATGTCATTTTTTCTGAATTTTTGTTTTAAACTGGATATTTTTGATTACCAATGAAACTATGGTGGCAAAAGTCTAATTTACTCTTTCAGATTAATGTCTTGAAACAATATGGACCAATATTTCAGAAAGTTAAAAGATTTTGCCAGTTTATTAGGAAAACCTTTTTTTAATAACATTTATCCATAAGCGAATAAAGATGGCCTTAATATCCCCCTTTCCTTCAATTCTTGGAAGATGGAAGATTTTTTTTTTAAAAAAAAGATATCTTAATTTCTTGCCAAGAAAAAAAAACTGAGCAAGACTGAAATGTTTTAGGCTTCTGATTAAACTTTCAATGGTATGTGTCTTTTAGACAAAGCATTTGTCATAAGTAGTGTGTTGACTAGAGTATGATTTATGTCACCAGACTGAAATTGGCTGAATAATTTATGCTATTTATTGTTCAGAAAAGGGATCTGGGGTTTTGTTTTGTTTTAAGTAGAATGGCAATGGCAAAAATGTAAAAACACATTTAAATGGTAAGATGGTGGTAAAAGTGGAGGAAAAGTTATTTTCCATGCTTATATTTAAAGAGTAAATCAAAGGAGGAAACACCTTATGCAGCAAGATCATTCTTGAGGGGATACTGTTGTCAGCATATTCAACTAAACCAATTGGCTAAGAGAAGCTGCCAAATAGGTGTGAAATTAGGTGAAATTACCAGGGAAACACTTTCTTTTAAGGTACTTTGCTTTGTTCCTTCCAATGCCTTGCAGCAAAAAATTTAATTTAAATACTGAAAATGGAATGCTGCTGTATTGATTTAAATTTACTAAGTCTTAGAATCTATTTCCTTTTTCACAGGCAAAGTGCATGTTGTATGTGTCGGTGTTATTTCCACTATTCAGATTTTCCACTATTTATGAGTATAACAGAGTTTATTAGATCTTGCTGTTCTGTATATTAGCATAAAACACATAACTTGAATTGTCAGTTTATAAAATTTTCAGAATGTACGATTATGGGTTTGCTCTTACTGTAAATTTTTACGCTGCTTGCATGATTTATCTTATCTGTTAAAACACTGGTTTTTATCTTTTTTCCCATTTTAACAGATTAAATTTAATACCCTGAGCCTATTGCAGAGGTAGTTCTACAGACAAAAGAAGGGACGGATAGATGAGTATGCACAGAAGGGGAGAAAAAAAAAGATATGTGACTCAATTCAGCTGAAAACTATTTCACAGATAACTCACTTTATGCCATCTGGCTAAAAATATTTGAAATGTTTA
This sequence comes from Thermophis baileyi, assembly GCA_003457575.1. Classification (NCBI taxonomy): domain Eukaryota; kingdom Metazoa; phylum Chordata; class Lepidosauria; order Squamata; family Dipsadidae; genus Thermophis; species Thermophis baileyi. The sequence continues at coordinate 3,644,050 of QLTV01012184.1, read as the reverse complement.
CAGGCTGCACAATATATATGTTTGACATATTAAAGCAGACTCCTATCAGCTGCTCAGTAACCGTTCCAGAGAAACTCCTTAAAAGAAATCAAGCAACATCACCGCCACTAGTCTGCTGTGCTGTTTTTAATTTGAAGGCAAATTCATCTCTGACACGCAGCAGATTCTGTGCAGGTGGAAGTGAGCCCCTCACTGCTCCTCTCCCTGCCAGTCAAATTATGTCATCAGTGAAGGATCACTGGTTTTTAATGATACGGTGGCCTCCATACTGAGAAGCAGGTCCTGGCAGAGCAATATTCATAGCCAATAAAATGGCTGTCACCAAATTACAATTGACACTTAACATCACTAAATCTGCAGTGTAATTCCTTGTGACAGTTGTGTAGGTATATTAGAAGAAAATAATTTACTTCAAACCCAGCATGTAAAACACCATTTCCTGGAAATAATTCATGTCATATTTACAGTAGCCAAAGCAAGCGGTCTCCAGGCAACCTTAATTCGAGGAAAAGATCATAGATGCTAACATGTTCATTGGAGTATGATTATTTATGTCTGCAATAAACAAAGCTGGAGCAGTTGCTCATTGCAGGTTTTAATTGTTATTGGGGGTTTTAATTGTTATTGGGTTTTAAATGAATATTAGGCTCTTTTGCTGTAGGGATTAAGAAAACTATAAATATAGGGCAACATTTCAATGGAAAACTGGCAACCACAGGAAGCCTCTTGGCAGATTCAAGAAGCAGAAACCCAGTCTGTGTTTTTGACTTTGTACTTCAGTCCTTCTGCTTAACTCATATGAACATCAACATTCCAATGTATAGATACCCCTATGCATTTGAAAGCATTAGTGGGTATATTCAACTTCAGGAGTAAAGTTAAAGGTGTCAGCACAAGTGTCATCTTCCATATTTCCTTCCTCTGGAAATAATAATCTTGTCAAGCAAAACATTTGATTGGAGGGGAAAAAAATACACATGCAATAGAATTTGTTTTTATTCTGGAATGTGTATTTTGCTGCATTCATCTGAGCAGATCAGCAGCAAGTATCCTTCCCCAGTATTTTGAGCATATACAAACATGACATTGTTAAAGGTCTCCACTCTTCAAAATGAAGTGGTTTGAATATCTGACAAAATGGGACTGCAAAAAATTCATTCCAATGGTGTCTCTAGGCAATTCACCTTTGGCCCAGTGATGATATGACTCTTTTGCTGAGGGGAAAGACACAATAAGTCAGGTCAGGCACTCTTTAGGCTTCAGATGCCAGTTTGTTAGCAGAGTGAAGCAGGTGTAGTTGTATTGGTTGGATTAATTCATTCCCTCATCAGAAGCTCTGAAGCTTAAAACAGATGCTACACAAAACAGAGTCAAGTATATAATAAAGGTAAGTTTAATTTAAAATGCAATATTCAAATTAACAGAAAGTAATACATGTTAGTAAACTCTTATGCCTGCATGGTCTTTTAGTTGAGACCTTTCAGTTGAGAAAACAGTATTTTTCAAATAAGTCAAAACACTTGAAGCAAGAGTAATTAGGATTCTGGGTCTGAGTCTTTGACTACATTAGCTAGAACACACCGACTTGCAGTTCTGAGAACTGTGGTTCCAATATACTGTATTTGAGAAGTACAAGGTAATACGAATATCCAGCATGGAATAATATTGGTGGGGTTTTGTTTTGTTTTGTTTTTTTAAAGTGCTGAACTGTGTACAGTTTTTTAGTTAGGGAAATACCATGCTGTTAGTATTTGGGTTGCAAATTTATCTGATATGATGATGCTTTAATGAGAACTATAATTAATTTGCAATGAATGTCCCTTGATTTTAATGAAACTTTCTTCCAAAATCCTTTGCAGAATATTACAGCCAAAATCCATTCCAAATAATTCAAAGCAATATCCAAAGTATTTGTCTATCAAGCTACAGTATAATTGTGCAGTCTAAGTAAGCTGGGTTCAGATCTCAGGAAAAACCAGCAATACAATCTGCAATTTAGAGACAACAGTAGTTTCCTTCTTATATATAACATTATTCTGACCATTACAGATGGGGAACAGCCTGTAAACTGCACCAGCCCTTAGAGGTTCTGAATGCAACTGGACAAGTTTTTCTCAACAGTTCTGTGTATTTTTCTTAGCTCGGCATAAAAACTAGAGTGAGAGAGAGAACATGGCAGTAGGCAGAGTTCAGAGAGGTGAGGACCAAAAACCCAACAGATTGAGTTGATGGAAGTGGGGAGGAAAAGGAATTTTAAAAGGCCCAACCCAAGAACAGATGAACAAAGTTTCCTGTTTCATATTTCTTTTCTCAAAATCAAGAGTCTTTGGTGAGGCAGGATATATTTCTATATAAATGCAATGCAAAATACAAAAAAAAGCCTTGGGATTTCTTAACAGGTTATTGCTTTATGATAAATATGTCAAACCTTTTTACATTTGTGAGTGCATTATTTCTTTCCCAAAGGAAGCTTGAGAACATATTTAGATTATGAAGAAAATGCCACAAATTCATCCAGGCAAATATCAAAGTTGCCATTATTAAATGATAACCCCTTCTTTAATGTAAAGATTTGTTAATGAATTGGAATAAGCTAACACCCACCCACCCCAAAAAAATGACCCTACTTTTGACATTTCTACGGTAAAGACTCAAAAAGCTTTTGGGTTGCATGCCTTCATGAGATAAATGATTTGTAGAACCCTACCATACATAACATCAATTTTAATTATAAGAAAGTACATGTGGTTTTTTGCTTTTCTTAATTATGTAGAAAGTTGTTGTATTTGGCAAACATTGGAACTGTTGGTTGTTACCACATACTGATTTGCTTGTTTGTTTGTTCATTCATTTGTTGATTTTGTTTTTGCTGATGGCCATGGAGAATCAGCTCAAAGTCTCTATGTTGAATCTTCAGCATCTTCTTAGTTTGGTCTCTTGCTTCTATTATTACTCACCCTTAGCTGAATTCCATATTGGTAGCCTAAGTACAATAGCTGTTTAAATAAGCCAATTTCCACAAATTAAACGAATAGAATAGAATAGAATAGAATAGAAAAGAATAGAATAGAATAGAATAGAATAGAATAGAATAGAATAGAATAGAATAGAATAGAATAGAATAGAATAGAATAGAATAGAATAGAATTTTTTATTGGCCAAGTGTGATTGGACACACAAGGAATTTGTCTTGGTGCATATGCTCTCAGTGTACATAAAAGAAAAGATANGTGCAGTGCTCTATAGTCTCATTTTGAGGGTAGGGGTTGAAACAATTTATGTCCAGGATGCTAGGGGTCAGTGAATATTTTCACGGCCCTCTTTTTGACTTGTGCAGTATACAGGTCCTCAATGGAAGGCAGGTTGGTAGCAATTGTTTTTTCTGCCGTTCTAATTATCCTCTGAAGTCTGTGTCTGTCTTGTTGGATTGCAGAACCAAACCAGACAGATATATGCTTTATGTCAATAATTAGGATGGAGGGGGTTTCTCAATTTTATGTTGCAGTTTTTCAAACTGAATGGGAAAATATAAATTATACAAAGCAGCTAGCTAGCAGTGAAAGCAAACTGAATCATGGTCGATGGTCAAAAGAATGTGTTAATATTTCAGTCTTATAACATGGACTGATTTGTCACAGAATATGGGGCTATAATACCTTAGAGTTTGTCAGAGAATTTCTGCTCCTGAAAATACTGTTGATTTACTGAAATGTATAATCTGTTACTGTTTTAATTCATGAGCCTTTGGGAAACAGTCACTTTTTAGAATGTTTATCTTTCAGGAGGGAAGGATAATACTTTTGTTCATAGATGGACTTGTTTCTTTTCTTTAAGTTCCCTATTTATCATTTCAATACAAAATACTATGTTTAAGCAAGCTCCATAGGGGAAAAATTAATATTTAACTGATTCAATATCTAATTTCAGTGTGGACTCATGTTACCTTTGTGTAGAATTCTCCTTTAAATAATCACAGTGGCATGTGGTGAGGAAGGTAGACTCCTACCTGACTATCACTCAAAGTTGTTGTTGGACACAAAGATAACTTCTGCTCATCCTTATTTAATACACCTTGCTTTTATAATATACCTTTGTAGTGGGTAATAAAAATATGTAAAAATTATGCACATAAGTTTTATACATAAATCTGATATATTGATCTTGACCTTTTTGAGTGAAATTATATGCTTTTTAAACATTATAAAATGTTATTATGTGGTACAATATTTATTTATCAAACTTGCATAGCTCTTGACACTGGACGACTTAATCAAATCAAGGAAATTGCAATAAAAGGGGAGAAAAAAATGAGGACAGACTAGATGGAAACAAAGTAAGGGGTTTTATCTCTCTTGCCAATAGCCCGGGAAGAAGAGACAAGTCTTCACAATTCTTCTAAACAACAGTAGTGTGGGGGCCATTCAGTTCTCAGAGAGACCCTTCCTCCTGAAGACAGGGTTCTGATAGATGGCATTGTTTAATTGAAAAACCCAGAGTATACCTACCCTACGTATATAAAAACACATACATGCTCATATGTCTGAGGTCGAGTTTCCATCTCTGGTACTGAAAACATAACCAGACAGTACATAACCAAAACTAAAATGTCTTACTATTGAAATTACAGTCAAAATTATTACAGCTACAAAAATGGAATGAGACAATGTTTAAAAAGGGGGCAACAAGAAGCGAACATATGTACAAGTAGTTAATCCAAAACCAAAGATTCTCTATATCTCCTTTCAGATGATATTGCAAATGGACGATGAGATGAAAGTGTTTTACATAATGGCCTGATGTTATGTTTGTGACCCAAAGAACTTTATCCTAGCCAAAACTTCTTCGTCAAAATATACTGTGGTGCATATTTGCGAAATTATTTTATAATTTATAAACTGTTGTATCTTGTCAATTGAGCCTTGCATTTCTACTGTGCATCAGATCTTTATATGACACAGGTAATATCCCTGCATGTTTGATCTTTGACCTTAGCTCACAAACTGTTTTCTGTAGAAAAGTCCTGTGATTAGTGCCTTCGCCTACTTTTTCACCTTGAAGTGTAAAGGGTCACAGTTAGGGCCCATCTCTTATTACTACCTTTAAAATGAAGCATACTCTATTAAAAGCACTGTGTTTTTATTTCTTTAGAATTATTAGCTTTCAAGTCTTTGAATTCTATGAAGTTAATTACTGTTTTTCCCCCTTTTTGCCTGATATTTGATGCTGATGACTAGAATAAATTACCTGCCTAACAAGGAGTTTTAATTGTTAGTTGCAGGGCCAGTGTTCATGCTCCATACTATAACCCCTTATTATTTCAGAACCACCATATCAAGATGTATGTTTTGGTTTTAATCATTAGTAAAAGTTGCAGCCTTAGTATTGTTAATTTTAATCAACTGTTGGGACATTTTCTTCACTTTGTATAATAAATAAATAAATGAATAAATGAATGAATAAATAAATAAATAAATAAATAAATAAATAAATAAATAAATAAATAAATAAATAAATAAATAAATAAATAAATAAATAAATAAATAAATAAATAAATAGAGTGTCTATGGGAAAGAAAGAAGGAATCCAGAAATGTGCTTGTTTTTCTTTCTAGTGGCTAGATACTGTCATAATCCTACAAGTTATTACTTTTGAAGCTGCTATAATTTTACTTTACATTCTGATTAGAAGCTGACCATTAGAAGCTGACTATGTCATTAAAATGAACTCATATCCCATTAATGCACGTCTTAAAAAAGTTTATATCCATATTAGGTTAATTGGATCTAAGTATAGGAAGCTTGCAATATTCAGTCTAATCCTCGTGCTCCATAAAGTAGCTGGTGCCATTGTGTCAGATTCTGTAATTTTAGTTATATAAACTACCTTTGGGAAAATATATTTTATTATTTTGTATTACTAAATGCGTGGAAGAAAAATCCTTTCTCAAGGTAAAATATTTCCCATAGTTTTCATGGATATAAGTGAGTATGAAAAAATTTTCAGAACCCAACTCTAGAGGGGAAACATACTCCTCTTGGCATTTTGATAAATGCCAAGAAACATAAACTCTGTATAGTATAAATGTACTGTATTTGTGATGCAATGTGAAGATAATATAATGACAGGTGGTTGCCTATTCTATCCACCATATAGTGGTTTGAATTTCCTGGCCAAGATATTGATGCGGGGCAAAATGAGAATGTTTCTCACATGAATGTTCTAATGAGTGTGATATTGTTTAAGCAACTACTCAGTTTAATACATATCTGCAGTTTATCTTAATAATGCCATTAGCTATCATGATACTCTCTAATAAAGGGCTCCATTTTTGTTATGACATGATCTTTCCTACTGTTTGTTGACCTTTCAATACAAGGGAGAAGGGACGTTCCCAAACACCCACTCCCCAAACTTTAAGCGGCTACTGTAAAGAGGTGGTGTTCTTCTCAGCTGGAATGTTTAGAAACCCTTAGAGCTAAATACCTTGGTGTACTGCTTAAACACCAACAACCGCCTTATGGGGCCTTGCCCAACCTTAAACACCTCTTTTTTTGTTGAGAATATTGCATTCTGTAGGCTAACCCTAGGCTCACATTAAATATACCGGCTTCATTGAAGCTTACTGAATTGAACTGAGTGGCTTTTTTGTTTTATTCTCTCTTTACTTCACCCCCAACTGGGACTGGGCAGCCTTTCTTCCAATGGAGCGTGCTTTAAAGTAGCCCCAAAGAAGAGAATAAGAGGTGGAAGGAGAAAGAAAACCAAAAGATGCTGCTTAGGCCCATAATTAGCCTTGATCCTTAGAGTCTAAAATATTTTAATGCCAGGTTTCTGATTGCAATGCAGCAAAGTGGATTTGGGAATGCAGAAAAGTAATTAGGTCTGTGCACTGAAGTGTGGAGAGCATTTAAAAGTGAATGGGTGGTTAGTACATTCTTGGCAGGCTGTTTTTTATCTTTTCATGCTTCGCTGTTGTTTGAGGTGATGGGTTTATTGCAGTTTTAGCACTTTGGAGGTGGCTGTGTTTTTCTTAACCTAGCCTTTCACTTCCCTGTCTCTTAAGATGAATACTTGTGGCAGAATGGAGATTGAAGAAAAATGCTTAAAAAGGAAATCCTTAAAAGGCTGGATTCCTGGAAGGAGGGGGAGGGATCATTTGGTGAAGGAGAACAAGGAGAAATAAGCCCAGCCTTGAAGTAAGCCATGTACAAAGAAACTGCCTTTAATTAATGACTTACTGTCTATAGAACCAACCGTAGATAATGGTCACCCTAAGGAGAAGCAAAAGAAAACATTTATTCTCCAGAAGGATCTGTTCACATCAGGTGCAAACCACCAAACCCTGCAGCCCTAACATCCTTGTGCACTTCAGTGAGGCTTACATGACAACCCCCTGAATGAATAGAAGCTCTGTAGCAGCTGGGCTTTGGGGATTGCAACCACTGTCTCCAGGAGAAGCCGCCATACTTCAAAAGACTAAATGGAGTGGTATCAAGATCACAAGTGATCTGGCATCTTGCAGTAATTTATAGATTACTGAAGCTTTGACATAAACACTGCAATTTAAAAAAATCTCACCAGGGGTCAGTTATTCTTTAATTGTGGAACCAGGCAGCTCTGTTCATTTGCTATTCAGAATTTCACCAGCGCTGACCTGCATGTCATAGACATTTCCAGCTTTACAAAAAAGAAAAGAAAAGAAAGGAGGCTAGTGAGAGAGAAATCTGCGCATTTAACTATTTTCCCTATGGGGAGTGAGGGAACTTCCTTTTGACTATGGTTATATTTACAGGATACTATCTTAAATAAGCTGTGATAGCAACATAGGGAATTACAAGACGGACACTTGTTACTTTTGAACAATTGCCTTTTAAAAAGGAAAGAGAGATGTATTGAGTCAATATAGAATGGAACAATAGATTTATGAGGTCTCCATTGGGAAGTTCTCCTGAACACCTCCCATTGCAATGCACAGGAGCTGCAGAAAAGCATTGTGTACATTTCAGTTGATCTTTTCTATGAACAGGTTTCAAAGGTTTGTATCCTGAGAAATCCAACTCCCCAAGTCAGGCTACCTTTCCAATTCTCAGGATTCCTAGCCAGTCTGATGAAAGATCACGTGCTAGAAGTTCTGGATATACCAATTGCATCAATTGGAAGGGAAAGCCAATGGGGACAATTGTGATAAATTGTCTGCGATGCTGATAAGTAGTTCTATTATGTATAATTTTAATTCATAAGGAAGACTTGTCCAACTCCTTGTTGCAAGGATTACTAAAATTTAAGTAGGGTTTCTCTAACAGTTTCAAGAATTGTATAAGCAAGTTTTTCATCCATTTAGCATTATTTTTAGAAAGGGGATTTTGAAAAGGGGATCATTCTTTATATTCAAAGCCTATTTAACTGATGGTATTTTATCTATATTTTAGTGTCAAGCATTACATTCAAAAACACATCCTACCGCTCCAAACTGCATCTATATTGAATCACTGACTCCAACCTCCTGTTCAGTGTAGAAATCCAAATTGAAGTTTTCCTGATGATGCATTTCAGCTACCATATTCTCAAAGTCATGTACAACTTAATGGCTAGGTCTATTCAATTTAGCAAAAAAACTATAAGTTTCTGACATCTAATTGTTTAAAGATGTTATTTCTATATCCTACATTTAGGAGATGTTTGGACAATAAAGCCACCAAAATTGAGTTTATTGCATTACTATGCTGAGATGAGATGGGTTACATTTTCAAACAACCAAAGTACATTTATTTTCATTTGACAGTGTGTCTAATAAGCAGTACAGAAATGTTAAAGAGTATCAATATGATTTAACTGACATCTGCCTAAATTCCGTAAGAGTAGATATTATATAAATTACTGCAATAAATAATAAATATCAAAACTCTTACATTGTACAGATAAGTAAAAAAGAAAGAAGCTATAGCAAATAGATCATGGAAAAATTTATTAGAAACTATTCACTAACACTTTTTCAACATTTTTCCTAAGATTTTGGGACTAATGCATATTAAATGCATAAATATTTAGTTTTTCAAATAGCTAAGTAGAAAGAGACTAATCACTGCTAACAACCAGGTCATAGTAATTAAAGACCTTGATTTGAACTGAGTTCCCTCATGCTGGCTAGTATGAATATGGGCAGAAATTTTCTACAACTGTTTGACCTTAATGACCTCTGACCTGTCCTAGGCCTAAAATTTAAATAGCAATGATTACTAAAGAGTGGAAGGCACAGAAAAACAAAAAGGACACCTGCAAATAGATGGCAAAGTATACTGACAAATATTTGGATGGAAAATCCTAAGAGCAAACCGACAAGCTAATATAAAGAACATGATATCTGAAGCTAGCCAATGTTTTTATTTTTTTGAATGTAGAATACCCATGACAGAACTTTTCAAAAATATTAGTAGAAAGTTTTAATATTGCATATTCTTTCTTCCTTGAATGTTATAGTGTGACAGCAGATTGTCATTGCAACTTGTAACATATAAGATAAAGCTGCTTACAGTAGGAAAACACCTATTCCAAATAAGGCCCATTTAGGCTAACAAAATCATCATCTTCTCTGGATGTTTAATTATGCCGACCATCTATGGGATGACTGTTATTTCAGTTTACCACTTAATGATGAAAAATAGGTTGCTGTTTTCTTTTGAACATGTTTCTGTTAAGTACTTATGCTGCACAGGCTACATTTCTAGATGGAGATTATCCTATACTGAGCAATGTTTTGAATATCAAAATTGATGATTGTAATGTACTTTTTGGCAATATATTTTTGAATGACTTGGAAACTTTAGCTGCTGCAAATTCTACATCCCTTCTGTCATAATATGTCAAGTTCCATGAACTCCATTTTTGCACACTAAAAACTCATTAGGGACACTTTTCTAAAATTAAATCAGTAATTGAATATTGATAGTGCACTTTCTCACTGTTTCCTTGTGGAAAATGGAACAAATAAAATGTGTTATTCTGAAAAATAACAAAATATAATCACTATTTTAAAATATCTGCAATATAATAAACGCAAAATAACAGATGAATATTGTGCTTGTATTTGTGATAAAGATGATAGATAGATAGATAGATAGATAGATAGATAGATAGATAGATAGATAGATAGATAGATAGATAGATAGATAGATAGATGATAGATAGATAGATAGATAGAGATTTAAAATCCAAATATTTCTTCATATGATAGCTTCTCATTAGAGCAAATTTCCATTTGTGCCTAGCTTACCACCCACTTTTTCATCTCTTTAGTGCACATTTTGAAAACTTTTTATGTAATCTTTATATTTTATATTTATTATAAAGATATAGGCACTTTTAATTTGAAAAACAAAAAGGGTGATTCGTGAGCTCAAGTTAATCATTTGTTTCTATGTACCACAGAATGTGTGTTGTAATTCCAGGAAAAATACATGCGTAGATAAAGCCAGCTGGTCCAGAATACAGACCAATTTTAAATGGGTTGCTTATTCCTGTTTATAGGAATTGTCTGAATTGTGACATCTGTTAAATGCAATGATATTAAATAAATTATAAACAAAGGAAATAGGAATAGCATAAATTTTAATTGGAGACTTGCAAGAATGCATCAATATTAAAATGCATTAACTGTTTTATCTTTTCCTATAAGCTATTTTAAAAATGTATGAAACAGAGGCTTGCCTTGTGAATCATTTTTATCCAATATTCAAAAATGTTAGTTTTGAAAATATTGGAAGATATTGAAACAGTCTGGACATAGATAGAATTCAGTACATAGAACTAAGCTGAATTCCATAGACATTTCAGTTTCTCTATTTGATTCTGCCATTACTTTGGTGTCAGATTCTAAATGCCTGATAGACCTTTTGCATAACTGCAGAAACCCCAAAGACCTCTGCATATCAGCATTAAGGAATAGTATGCCCTTTGGATTTTCTCAGTAGTGTTAGGTTTATATGTACCTGAGTTCAGGCTGTTGGTCCAAAAAAAGGACCAATTACAGAACACCCACAAAACCATCAACTACATATTCAAAGGAATCCAGTTTACCAGAGGGGAAAAAAACAAAAATTCACTACCCTTCCTGAACAGATGAGCAGAGATCACAATGGCAGCTAGAGACACAAGTGTACCAAAAAACCACCCACACCAACCAAGTGCTCCACTACCAAAGCAACAACCTAACCTCTCACAAGAGAAGCTGTGTAAGAACTCAATTTAGATGAGTACAATCCTATTGCGGCAACCCGGAACTACAGAAAAAGTAAACAGAGCATCTATACAACATCTTCCAACAAAATGGATATCCAATCAACATTCTCAAAAAGTGCTAAACCCTCAACCCAATACAGCACAACCAACACAAGCCCTAAAAAGAAAAACACTGTCCTATAGGAATGGCTAGTTAAGGTATATATTAATGTGTAAAAGCAAAACGTCGTGGTTGGAGTGTGTTTATCACATACTGTGCTAAGAAGAATTGGAAATCAACGCCCCCTTTTCTTTCTTTTTCTCTTTCCCCTTGTATCTCACACCCCCTTTTCCCCGCTTCCTTTCCTCCCCTTAATTTCCTATTTTTTTCTTCTCTGTTTTGTATTTTATATAATGAAATAAAAATGATAAAGAAAAAAAGAAAATAAAAACACTGTCATACATCAAGAATATCTCAGAAACCACCAACAGCTACTACAACCTCATGGAATCAGTATAGCACACAAGCCAACTAAAGCCCTTCAAAACATCCTAAGCAAACCAAAAGACCCAGCAGCCCAAGAAGAAAAAACAGGAGTCATCTACAACATACTGTGTAATGATTGTAACAGCCACGACATAGGACAAACCCACAGAAGACTGGCAAAATGGATCCATGAACATCAGCTAGCAGCCAGAAGACATGAAGAAAACATGTGGATAGACTTAACTATAGTTTCAACTGGGAAACTGTGATCATCTTAGACCGAGCCAAGTCCAAAAATACTGTGACCATCCTAGACCAAGCCAAGTCCAAAAATTTCTAAAAGCCTGGCACTCTGCCAAATTAGCCATCAATAGACACACAGACATAAACAATATGTCACTTATAATTTTACTGAAGGTATTTCACTGACAGTTCTTTCCCATAATATACATATTTTTTTAAAAAAAGTTTTTGAAGAATAAGAATATTAAAAAAGTAGATATTCTCAAAGAAATACATGTAGGGTTTATGGTTAATTAATCCCAAATGTCCTTTGACAGAACATGAAAATAATACCAAAAAACCAATGAGTAGACCATTTCTTCACAATCTCTCTGGATAAGGAGAGGACAGGAGATCACCCACATCTGCCCTGGACAATTACTCATGAGGAGATCATAGCACAGTGGTCTCCCATGATTTGAGCATCAGCAGAAGAAGGAATCAGTCATCAAGCTGTGCTGTCCTGCTTTCCCCTCACATATATAGCAAGAGTTCTACAGGTGGTTATTCAACACCCCCCCCAAACAGGTCCTTGGAAAGCACCCCTGTTGTGCAAGTCTGGATTCCAAACTCAGTAAAGCAAGAGTCACTGGATAACCAAGACCAATGGACACACACAAAGTCCAGGAAAGCAGTCCAGGAGTCAAACAGGTCAGGACACAAGGCACAGAACTGGGCACATCGCTTCAGAAACATTCAAGTCATCAGGGTGGGGTTAAATAGGCAATGCCAGTGCAACCCTTCATCAGAGGCGAGGTTGCCTCCTCATGAGTAATCTAGTTGACTGACATGGTGCCTGTCACCTTGGATAAAAAGATAAAGAGATAAAGAGAAGATATGGACTCCACCTCCTCCTCATTGCTAATGGGTGGCGGATGCTCCCCATCCTAGCCTGTAGCCTCCTGGCCAACTTGCTGCAGCTGCGGCTCATCTCCCTCAGCCTCACCTGTCACTCAACCAGTCAACCCAACTGAGGCTGCTCCATCAGGCTAGCATTCTCTGAGCCCCGATCCTGCCCAATATTCAGCTCCATGCTTTCCTCCGGTGACTCAAATTCACCCTCCACCTCTGAACTCACACCTGGAAAGGGGTCAAGGGACCGATCCATGACACAAGCTCCCAACCATGTCAGAACATTTTAAAGGACACTAAGTATGCTAACCAAATGCTAATCATTTTCAGAAATTGCTTATCTAACCATCTTAAAACTATTGGAGATCTTTGGACTGACAAAGTTGAAAAGCAACCTGGTGAGGTTATAATCCTGGACAAAAGAAAAATTAACTATAGGTTTAAGAACATAAAAAAATTGAAATAAATGCAAAAAGCTAAATAAAATTTTGAACTAAGGAAATTATAAACAAATTAAAGGCCAGACAGATTTGGAAAATTGAAAGTGTTACTGTATGATTTTGGAATTAGCTATATACAAAATAAACAGCTTTTTATGAGAACCAAAATTATTTTATCTACTATAAATCATAACAGAGTTTATTATTTAAATTGGACACTAGGGGGACTAAAGATTCCAGGCAAAAAGAAAAAAATGTGTAAACCTTTTCGTTTTGATGAGTATCAGGATTTACAAAATGTACAAATTGTTATATCGGAAATATTAAATGAAATCTTCAAAGTATGGGGCAAAAATTTAGTAGCCACAATATCAACAATATCACTACTGAGGTCTGCTTCTATGTGTAGACTATGTTCAATAGATGTCAATGAATATATGACAGATGTGAAATAAATCTTGCTTGATGCAGAAATAGTAGAATCAGAAATACTGGAAAGGGAGAAGTGTGGATTATGAGACAGAGAAGGCATTTAAAGTGAAAATACAAGTAACAGGCCAAGAAAATGATTCTGATAAGATTTGGCTGAAGTATTAAAAGTTAAAGGAAAAATGATAAGCCAAAGGAATGATCTGAATAATGACTTTTTTACTGGATTTATAAGAGAAGTTTGCTAAAGCCTTGAAGAAACCTTTGGGATGTGAAAAAAGAAAAATTGAAGGAAGACCAAATCCTATGACAACATTTGAATGAATTAAAGATCAAGACTGTCAGAAGTAAAAGGGAAGAATATAAAGTTGGTTTATTTTATCAAGGTTAGAATAAGATATGTTTTTATAAAGTTCTGACAACTTTTGTCTTTTTATCTTTGATGAAAATTGGAAGTCACTTCTTTATATATTTATTTTCTTTAACTCTATTCTTTTCCTTTTTTTCTTTTCCTTTTTTCCTTTTTCCTTCTTTGCATATTTTTTTTTATTTATTTATATAGCAAACTTTTTAACTGTCCATCTCCCTCATGGAGGGGCTTTTTACTTGCTTTTTACTTTACTTTCTTTCTCTGAGTTTATTTTACATTAGTTCTTATTACTATAATTAAGATCATCAATAAAAATTATATATATAAGGGAACAGAGAGCACTGTATTTTCATTGGAGCTGAAATAAGCCACAATTTTGAAGTTTACAAATACTGTCAGTGAAGGAAAACCATGAAGCCAGGTTTTCCCCATGCATTTAAAAATTGTCCCTTATTTTTGGAATTGACATCTTAACTATGATTATTCTGTTTTTATATAGTTACATAGGTTCCCCCCACCCCACACTGCCCCCACTAGCTTTTAAGAATAAGTATACCAGGATTGCAGCTTTTTGGCATTAGTTTAAATTTCTACCCAAATAATTGTCAAATAAGCATAAACCAACAAACTAGAAATATTTTTTAATCTTTCCTTCCTTCACATTTGACTCTTTCTTCATGTTGACAGCTGAAAGATACCAGGTTTCATTGATGGCTGTCATTAGGTTAGGATGACTAAATCATAGCTACTCGACAAGTTGCAGAGAAGCCCCCTAGAGAACTTTCACTGAGGAAAAGAAGCCCTGAAAAATACCTTCTCACTCTTTCTTTTCTCTTTTTATGGTGCCTGTTGAATTCCCAGGAGTAACTTCAGTTAAAATCTTGAATCTGTCATTCTTTCCTTTATTTTATATGCTCCGATAGCAGGGGTTATACTAGTCCAAAGTATTATTACTGGAAATACCCAAAAGATTTGTATTACTTCATGTTCTTTAGACAAATTGTTGTTGTTTTTTAATTATACAGCAAACAATTCTTGCTATGTCTGGTAAATTAGCAATTTATTTAATAAATGTGAAGTTCAGTTGATTTAAATCCACATTCTTCTTTGTCAAATTTAATTCTTACCGAAGAAGATAGTAATATCTTGGAATATATTTAATTATAGGGAAACAAACTTAAACTGCATTTATTCATAAACCATTTTCTAGGTTAACAGAAGAAAACATTACAATGCAAGAGACTAGCACCATATCTTAAACCAGCTTCTGAAAATATACTAAAACACATTAAGTCCCACTGTAGCACTATATATAAATATACATAGAGAGAGAGAGTATTATCCAACATTTCATATAGAACAAAACATTGTAATAATAGTCAACTCAATTTGTGGATGTCACTGCACTTAATTGCTCCCATATTTATTTTCTTCCAATATAAAAACTATACATGCATGAATATCTAGACATATATACAATGTAAATATGAATATTTTGTACAATACAATATTATAATAGAAATATATCCATAACTATATATGTAAATGGTACAATACAATTGTATAGTCATTTTAGAAACGTTGAAATTTTGGATAAAGTAATTGTGGCATTTGAAAGGTTAAATTGCTTTGGATCTATATACTACTAAAACTCATGTGTCTGTAACTTTTAACTGAGTGAAATTGTGCATCATAGGGCAACAATTTTTGACCCAAAACACTTCAAATGGGTTAATTTATAGAATGCGTCCAAAATCCAGGCCCCATAACTTTCAGAAATTGAAATTTTGCAAAATTGTAGTTGCTTCATTGCTGCTATGCTGCTGCACCACGCCTAGAGGTCAGAGGTGGGTTCCTCCCGATTCGGATGGGTTCGCCCAAACCAGTAGCGACCCGCTGGTGATATCACGGTGACATCACGGATCCGGTTCGGTCGGTTCCAGTCCGTGGGTGCCGCCATCTTTTTTTTTATTATTTTTGGGGGGGGGAATTTGGGGGATTTTTTATTTTATTTTTCTTCTGTGCATGCGCAGAAGCCGAGTTTCCGGCACTGCGCATGCATCGCCATCTTGTTTTTGGCTTTTGGGGGGGGGATTTTTTTTATTTTTTTGGCACTGCACACGAGGCGCAGCCACGCAGCGTGGGAGGAAGCGAACCGGCAGCGAGGTAAATTAGAACCCACCCCTGCTAGAGGTTCAGTAAAATGGTCCTGCCATTAGTTGCCGGAGGGCAGTCAGCTGCAATCAAGCTGGCAGGAAGTCAGGAGTTGCTTCCACTCCCACTGCTATTTTGTCCTTGGTCATTCTGTTTCTCTGTTTAGGTAAGGAAATATTCTGAAACGATGACCCAGTGGATAACAGGTTGTCTAATCCTAATTAATGATCAGGTTAGACTGCATAGCAACAAATGGCAATTTATGATTTATTAACATTACTTAATTTCTCTTAGAGAGCCCCCCCCCAAAGATGTTGGAAATTATGGATTGGCTAAATTGATCCAAAATTCTTTAACATCTTTAAAGCATTTAAAGTATGGTGGGAAAGGGAATGCAGGTACTGACTGCAGAAGAGTTGTCCTGTTAATCAATGTTTACTGCTGATGTAATACCTCTGCTGCATGAACTGCATTAAGTACTAGTTTGCTTCCAGGTCCGATTCAAAGTGTTTAAAGCCCTACATAGCATGGGGCCAGGTTACTGACAGAACCATCTTCACCCCATTACATCAATTTAGTCAGGCAGTGAGAATATGTTGCTGACCCCAGCAGTTAAAGAATTTCAACCAGCAATGTCCAAGAACAGAGCCTTTTCTGCCATTGCCATTGCCCTTTGGAACATGCTCCTCCTAGAGGTGAGGCAGCCCCCCACCTCACTCTCCTGGCCTTTCAGAAATGTTTGAAGATCTGGGTCTATCAACTTGCTTGGGGAATCACAGAGGAGCATACAGCTATGGGGCTGCTTGGTGCCTTGAAGGTCCTCTCCCACCTTTTTAACTTTGAATTTTTATTATTTTAATCTTGTTTTAATTGCTTCCTCATACAATGTTTATAGCTTTTACATTTTTATATTTTACTTATATATCACCAGAATTAGTCTGTGAGGAAAATAAGTGGTTTCTAAATTTGATATATGTATAAAAATGTTTAAGAGAAAAGAAAGTGGTATAATGTTTAAATATATGTATGTGTAACTCAATTGTCTTTCCTTTATATAACAATTGAGAAAGTGTTAAAAACCCAATCACTCTTATTCTGTGTACAATTTATAGTAAGTTCTAAAAATAGAATCCCTATATTTACATATCTCTCATACTGTATATTAAAATATATACAGTATTTGCTTTATATACCAGATAGAAGGGGTTTTGTCAAGCTCTTGAGATGCTTAGTCCTGCTAATATGCAGGAAGTATCTTAAAAATTGTGTAGTTTCTTCTATTATTCCTCAGTGGGATCTGAGACAGATTAGGGATGGGTAATTACTTTGTTTAGTTCATATTTTTATAATAACTTTTGTTTGTTTAGTTCATATTTTTATAATAACTAAAGACAATTTAGACATGTTTTCACAAGCAAGATTAAAAGTTCTTAAGATTGTAAAAATAGAATGCAGAAAAAGGAAAACAGGCAATTCATTTCAATATTACATTGAAAGGGCTTATCATAGAATTATGGTGTTAAACTACGCTCTCCAATGGATAAATATTTGGGTATGGTTTTTAAGCCAACTGTGTATCCAGTTTCTTGTCATGTCATCCAGTCCACACTTAATTAGCTATCTAATCAGAATGTCATGGAGTACTTTGTGGGTGTGCTTTAGACATAATATATCTTGATTTCAGCAAACTATTTGACATTCTTCCAAGGAAGTTAACCAATTTTAAAAAATGAGATAAGGTTAATCTAGTAAAACTTGTTTCTGACAAATTCATGGTGGTTTCTGTTAATAGCTGCATTATTTTCCAGGGTCTTACAGATTAATCTCTTTTTGATTGATCTGTAAATGATCAAGTAAATTACTTGTCTGTAGTCTCTTAGATCTTCCCTTTTCCCCTTTTTGAAGACAGGGACAATATTTGCCCTCCTTCGAGTGTGAAGCACACTTTGTCATTCTCCAGGGTTTCTTAAAGATAATGCATAATATTTCAGCCAGACCATTCAGCCAGACCCTAGGAGGTTTATCCAACTCTGGAGGCTTAAACACATTCAAAATTGCTATGTTACTATGACTCTCAAGCTTCAATCTTACTCCTTCATTCTGCTTTTGACAATTGTATGTATTGTGTGATACATACCTCTTGCTGAGCCAAAATAGGACTTCTGTAGCGCTGTCTTTTCTTTATTACTTGTTAACATTTCACCATTTTCACTGAGAATCTGGTATACCAATGTGTTCCTTTTATTCTGGACACGTCAAAACAAACTTTTGTTGTTGTTCCTAGCATCCTTCACAAGCCTCATTTTAATACAAGATACAGTTTTTTCTAACACAATATCTACAGTTGTTTAATTTAGGGCCTAACCCAGAAAAATCTAAAATGGTATTTAGCACATTCAGTCATTCAGAATGTGTCTAAATCAGGGGTGGGTTCCAACTTACCTCACTGCCGGTTCGCTCCCTCCCACGCCGCGTGCACGTGTGCGCATGTGCAGTAACAAAAAATCTGAAAAAAACCACAAAGCCGAAAAAAAGATGGCAACTGCATGCACAGTGCTGGAAGTCGGTTTCTGCGCATGCTCAGATGGAAATTTTTTTTAAAAAATTCAAAAAAAAATTCAAAAAAAAATAAAAAAAAATTCAAAAAAAAGATGGCAGCCCCCACGGACCGGCACCGACTGATCCGGTTTGATGACATCATTGTGACATCACCAGCAGGCCACTACCGGTTCAGGAGAACTGGTCCGAACTGGGAGGAACCCACCCCTGGTCTAAATCTCTGTCCCGTGCAATCTTGTGTACAGCAACGTTTATGGTGAGAAATTAGTTTTCTCTAACCCTAACTAACCCTAATCTTAACCCTGATAATTTATTTATCTTTAAATGACATACTATCTTCTCTTTTTTTAAAAAAAAATAGTTTTTATTGAATTATTTACATTTAAAAACAACACGCACAGAAAAAACAACAACAACAATACAATACAAAAAAAAAGACAATACATAACCTCTAGGGTTATATTACAGCAGATAATATCAACAGTAATATCATGCTTATACAATCTTCTCCATTTATATATTTAGTTATAGTTCAGTTACATAAGTATCATATCTTACCATACATAGACATAAACATCATAGTATTTACAGTGCCAACTTAATTGTTTACTAATTTGGTTTATTTTGGTTGGTAATTTCTTCTAGCCATTTCTGGATTTTATACCAAGAAGTTTTGATGACGGGGCAGGTCCACCACATATGATAGTATGATCCAATTTTGTATCGCATTTCCAACATTTAGGGGATAGATTTGTGTACATTTTAGCCAATCTCGCTGGAGGTAAATGCCATCTGTAATACATCTTATATAGATTCTCTTTGTATGTAATTGCTTTTGTGAGTCTGTAATTTTTATTCCATAGTCTGTCCCATTGCTCTAGGTTTATGCTATACCCGAAATTTTTAGCCCAACTAATCATATTGTCCTTCACAATTTCTTCTTCCATTTTATATTTTAATAAGAATTTATATAATTTTGTTATTGTTTTTCTTTCCTGTCCTAATAAAATTTTATCTAATTCTAGTTGTTCTTTTTGTATACCAAATTGTTTTTTGTCT
>QLTV01012184.1:3577206-3617996 GCA_003457575.1 Thermophis baileyi | reverse complement strand
TGTTTTTCTTGGTTTTGGTGGTTATTAGTGGTACGTATAGTTTGATGACTCTTTTGATTTCGAGCAAAAAGATATTGTAGTAGTCTTCGATAGTATTACAGCCAGAGAATAGTATTTGCCAATCAAGAGATGAGAGGTCAGTGTCTATGTTATCATAGTTGGCTTTTTTAAAGTTATAATTGGTTATCCTATCATTATGTTGATTTTTATAGGGACGTATATTAAGACAAAAGTCAATCATGCTGTGGTCACTGTTGGAAAAGGGTTCTTTTATTTGTAGTCCATAAATTGAGTGTACAATTTATGTATTTTATTTATTTTATTTATGTATTCTGCTACAGAATAATAGGAAATGTATACCAATGCCCTAAGATAACATTTGGACTTATGTATCTAGTCAGGAAAAAGTGGTACAATCTCTTGGCTTTTGTTTTTTACTTTTGCTTTGTGTGATCATATATATCTCTATTCTCAACCATAAAAAGTGCCCTCAAAATAGCTAAGAAAGCAATAAGATTAAGAAAGTAAATTAAAACAATAAAAATAAAAATAAAATTCAGTCACAATCTATTAAGTAATAAATTGTTTTACTATTAAAAATGAGTGTTAATGAGAAATACCACCTTTTTCTGGGATCATAAACTTGCATAGTTAAGAAATTTGTATTTTCAAACAAATCTCAACAATTGCAGTTAAAACTGTGATAAATTGTTAATCAGGCAACACTGTTCCATGTTGGGAATTGTAGAAATGATATCCCAACACATTCAGAAGAAGACATGTTAAACATTCTGTATTGTAGGATTACTGAAAGTGATGCAAAAATAGGTCTTTACTATGTGACAAGTATTTCTGTTGATTCTGATTTGCTTTCATTGATTGTCCTGATAAATATAGCTTTTGAATTTTCATTTGCAGTTCAAACATACATACATACATACATACATACATACAGTATACAGTATACATACATACATACACACATACATGCATATATACATAAATGCATGCCTATATCCAACTGAATTGCCTTGAAAACTGATTTTTTTTTAAATAAACATATAACCGCTTGATATTTAATACAATTGACTGTTATTTTTGTCATTTTAATTTTCATATATTTGGCAAATCTTTCAAACATTCTAGTGTTTCCCCACCTTTTATTGCAAGATTATAAAAGCAATGCCATTTATAACTTTCTGCAATGTACTGCAAACTTTCTTAAACATAAATATATTTGCTTCTTTGTTTTTTGGCATATTTATTCATCTTTTGTGATGAAAACTTATTTAATAGGAAAACATGAAATCACAACTCTAAAAGGAATTTGAAATATTCAGCAGATTTTTTGTGGATTTGTATTGGTCTACAAATCAGGCAAGAAGTTATTCAAGATCCAGCATTCTGTATAATGGAGTGAAACATAATATAAGACCAAATGATGTATGTTTATTACAGTTCTCATATTGTTATCTTTGTTTTATTTGACTTATATCAGTAGTTCATGGATGATTCTGTGTTCCGTTGAGAAACTCCCAGTTCATTTCCTATTTCAAGTAATGCATTGTTAATTCCTCGCTGGCCAAGATTAAGATCCTGATACCTGGATTGTAAAAACAACTGTATTTCATTTGCAATTGGACAAGTCATTAAATAGCAACATTAACTAACAATAACATCTTATTCAATGGAGTGTATACATTTTGGGAAGCATATATATGACCATTGAATCAGACATATTTTTTTACATTCTGTTGCTTTAAATTACAGAAATAAATGTTCAGAGCAGAGCACTTGTCATTTATAGTGTCACTAAATCCAAAGCTGAAAAGATGCAATAGTCTTGCTGTTCTTTCGTCACTGCCTTTTAGCTATACTTCATATCTGATATCTTTATTTGTTCTTTAAGTTTGATTCCACTAAATGAAATGTTGAGACAACAGAATGTGCTGTGAACCAGAGAAAATAAATATCAGGACTGAGTTTGGTGAGGAAAATCTTACTATGAACAACTGTAATGTTATGATATCAATTTTGCAAATAACAGTTTTGAATACATATGAAAAGAGTCGGAGAAGGGAGATGTGAAATATATTTTTGGAAAATGTAGTTGAGGTTTAGGTGAGGTTGAACGTGATACTATTTGCACTGTTCAACCCTGTGTATCTTTATTTTTAAAAGATATTAAGTTGTTTGAGGGAGTTGGGAGAAATAGCAGATTTTTTTTAAAAGGAGTGAGAATCAAATAACAGACAGAAAGATAAGGGTTTTCATTGAAAAATTGTGTTAATTTATTGACTTTATCAAAAAGATTAAGGATTGTGGAGAAGGACCTACCTTGTTAGGTGACATAGATGACAGCAATACTTATCTCTCTTAGTTTAAAGTATCTTAGGGGGAGGTCATTTTGATGATAAAATGAGGAAGAGTGGAGGATTGTGTTCATTGTCTTGAGTGCCTGGAAAAAGAAAAAGAGAGATATAACTATAATAGGTAAATTATTATGACTTAAATCCACTAATTTTTTACATGCAATAAGATTGTTGATATGCAAGAACAATTGACCTCCATACGTAGTCTGAAATAATCATCATCATAATCATCTTCCTAGCATTTTTCTCACAGGAGCAGGGTCTGCTTTTTTGACCAACAAACACCATTTTACATGATCAAACTCAGCATGCAGGTCATGTCTGCATTTTGACGGAGTCGGCTGTAGATCCATAGCTTGCAATCAAAAAATTGACCAAGCGGCTTATCGCCTGGGCCTGACATCGGTTTGGGCTGTATTTAGCTCAGCACCACCATGGCAGACAGGCAGTATTCAGTGGCACCACTAGGAGAAACAGACCTCACCATCACATAGTTTGAAATAATAAACTTCAGCATAGACATGTCCAATAAAATATACTGATCTTCCTTGTTTCCCCTACATATTTAAAATATGTGACTATTTGCTGTCATGTAAAGAGTCACAGAAGCAAAATAAATTGAATTATGAAAAAAAATATTTAGTACCTTATATCTAGATCTACAACACAGGGCGATTAAAGATACATTTTCAGCTCTTTTCTATATCTCATTCTGTCAATTTTGCTGTCAGCTATGATGTTCTAAAATGACAATTATACCATCTTACTATTTACAGATACTATCAGTGTAATAGACACCGATAAAGAAAAAAACAGTATATTAAGTTTCCTTTTATGTGGCCCTGAACATCACTGGGCAATTCTAAACATGTTTCCTGAGTGTATAGTATGTTTAGGCATTCATGGAGCTTATTCATAGAAAAAATGTACCTTATCACTCTAATATTAGATGCCTTTCCGATAGTGTCATGTGAAAGTTTCATTGGAAAGTTTCAAGGTCTTTTAGTGAAATGAGAGAATTATAGGCTTTGATAGGGTTGTTTGGATCAAGTGTAACTTCCTACTCCTCAAAGAATTGCAATTGCAGCATTCAAAACAGATGGTTGATCAATCACTGAATAAATTCAAAAAAAGGCGTCCCACCACCCCTCTGGGTAACTAGTTCCATTGTCAAACTGTTCTTATTGTTAGAAAATCTTTCCTAATATTCATCTGGAATTTGCACTCCTGTAATATAAAACCATTGTTCAGGGTCCTGCCCTCTGGGATGATAGAGAACAGATCTTGCCTTCTGTGTGGGATTTTTTTCAGGTATTTGAAAAATATTATTATATTCCCCCCCAGCACACTCAATCTTCTAGTCCCAAAACTAAACATTTGTAGTTCTTTCATTCTGTCTTTGTAAGACTGCATTTCTAGAAACCTGATCATCCTTATTCTCTTTCCCTGAATTGCTTTACAAACTCTTTAAGTTGTAAAGCTCAATAGTAGATATAAGGTGCGATCTAATGAAGAACGGGGACAATTAGTTCCAATCAGTTGGAAATTTTATTTCTGTTGATGTAGCAATACAATCTACCTTGCTCACATGCTTGTGACACTGCTATCTAAACCTAATTGAGCACATCCAAGAAAAGAGTGGGTTTCCTTCTAACCAGGACTGCATTTGCATCATTAAACATAGTATAATGCACTATATTTTTCTTTGTATATAAAAAATCTTCTGCGTATGCGCATAAGCAAAAAACAAGATGGTGGCGCCTACAGCACCGCCGAAAGAACCGGTGGCAGGCCTGGGTCACTGCCGGTTCTAGCGACCCAGGCCGCCAAGTTAATACCGGTTCTATAGAACCAGGAGGAACCCACCTCTGTGTGTATATGTATGCATATGCATATGCATGAAGAGCCGAGGTGGCGCAGTGGTTAGAGTGCAGTACTGCAGGCTACTTCAGCTGACTGTTCAGCAGTTCAGCGGTTCAAATCTCACCGGCTCAAGGTTGACTCAGCCTTCCATCCTTCCGAGGTGGGTAAAATGAGGACCCAGATTGTTGGGGGCAATATGCTGACTCTGTGAACCGCTTAGAGAGTGCTGTAAAGCACTGTAAAGCGGTATATAAGTCTAAGTGCTATTGCTATTGCTATTATTTGTTTTTAATAACACAATTCTGGATTATATATCCTTTGGTTTGATTTGGCAGTTTTCTTACTTTCTTATGCTTTCAAGATGAAGCAAATATTAGGAACCTAAGAAAGGAACAGTGGAAAAGTTACACAATTTACAATATAATACAATACAATTACAGGTAGTCCTCGACTTCCAACCACAATTGAGCCCAAAATTTCTGTTGTTAAGTGAGACATTTGTTAAGTGAGTTTTTCCCCCTTTTACAGCTTTTCTTGCCACTGTTATTAAGTGAATCACTGCAGTTGATAAGTTAGTAACCCGGTTGTTAAGTGAATCTGGCTTCCCTATTGACTTTACTTGTCAGAAGGTCCCAAAAGGTGATCACATGATTTTGGGACACAGCAACGGTCATAAATATAAATCAGTTGCCAAGCATCTGAATTTTGATCACATGATCATGGGGATGCTGCAAAGGTTGTAACTGTGAAAAGCAGTCATAAGTCACATTTTTTAGTGCCGTTGTAACTTTGAACCATCACAAAATGAACTGTTGTAAGTTGAGGACTACCTGTAAGTCCTTGATTAGAATTGAGCAGCAACACTATTTGAAGTGAAATATTTCATTTTATTTTTGGTGAACCTGTGACCTAGAAGGCAGAATGAAAAGGGAGACCACAATGTAGTATGTAAAATTGTACACTGCCTTATCCAAGTCATCATATCCTTAAAATAGCTTTTTGACAGATGTCTTGATTTCAAATACCTCCACAGTTACATAAAACAAATTATGCCACATAATTTAACTTAATCTGTATAAAATTTACTTGAGCAGATTGACATATAGTAATATATGCTTTTTCCTTAAGTTAAAGCCAGGAAACATGAGTCATCCGGTATTTGATTATATGTGGTAATTCCCAACACATAAGATCTGCTCCCAGAAAGAGTTTGCACATTTGATATTAGTTTATTATCTTGTGGGGTGTAAGGAACTAAGACCTTTTGCTTATATAATGTATGTGTGAAAATGAGAATATTTTATGGAAGGTAAATTGGTATTTGAAAGGAAAGCTACTCCCTCTTTATGTAAACCTTATAAAGAAAATTTTAGGTAGGGGAAGCTAAAAATAATAAAACCTTATTTTAAAGGATGTTCATACTATATATAAGGGCAGCAGGTTCATTTGTTTATATCTGGGTTCACTCCAGACATATTTTGGCAATTTTCATACAACACACTAAACAAGATAAGAAAACAAGCAGTTGTATTTCCACTACATGCATTCTTGTTAGATTTACTAACTGAAATTCACTTTTTAATTTGAAGGGTAGAGTCCACCCACCTTCCTGCCTTGTACGTTATTGAAGCACACTAGATACAATGCTGTCTAATGGAGTTTTTTTCCATAAATCGGGACAACTGTACAAAATACTATGAATAAGCTTCTTTGTCTACATTCCCTGCATTATAGCTATAGAATAAATAATTACTGTTTTACTATTGTTTTTCTGGCAGAATTAGAATGATAGGTCAATACTGGATTTGGAACTAGAACATAAAATTTCATTTGCCATGCAATAATCTTTTAATCTTTTTTAAAACAAATCATTATATATACTTATATATAGACAGTTCTCTGTGTGGAATGATACTAGAATGCAGTGTTCTAAAGCACAATGTGCAACCCTATTTAACAAGGCCTTCAACCCCAGATTAAGTTTGACATCCATTTTGGATTAAAAAAAACTATTTATTATGAGTTATTCCTCTTATAGTTTTATACTTATAATATTTTAATTCCTTAGATGTGTTTGTCTATGGAGAAATACTATTCAATATATGTCTATGGATATTCTCAGTCACCCAGGTCATGGTTGTCCCAACGGTGCTTTTTCAAGAGGCAACTTGGACTGTATGGTTTTTCTTTGAGGATGTTTCGCTTCTCATCCAAGAAGCTTCTTCAGCTCTTCAGAGCTGAACAAAAAGCACTGTTGGGACTTAGATATGTTTCAGATAAAAACTGAAAAATAAGTAAATAAATATGAGGATTTTAAAATGATCAATACAATTAAAAGACATTCCATGACGGATGGTTAAATTGACTTCTTTGATCAAAGAAAAGACAATATCTACATTTATTGATGACTGGAAACCCCTTATGGAGTTTTTGTGTAAAAATGAAAAAAATGAACTTATGATTTATGGTTTTGATACCTAGGCAGGATAGATTATAGGAAGAAGGAAGTTAAACTGTAATCATAGAATGAAATGCAGATTTAAAATTATTACTGTTGTCAAAAATGTAGGAGCTACTTCTTTGCATCTTTTTTCTTTTACTCTTTTTCCTTTCATGGACTTTTCTCTTTCATGTTTCTCCTTTTCTTTTTCTTATTTTGTATTAGTCTGTAATATTTTTATTTTATTTTCATGGCAGTAACTATTTATTCCAATGGAACTTGTATTTAAAAGTTTTCTTAGGTCTGAAAGATATGTCGCTAACTCCTTAGGATGAGGGAGTACATATATATACATATATATATATATATGTGTGTGTGTGTGTGTGTGTGTGTGTGTGTGTGTGTATATATATATATATAACACTATCCCATTATGCATAGCAGAGGAAAAAATAAGAGTAATCAAAAGAAGTTAAAAGTATGAGATAAAAAAGGAAACCTAACTAAAACTATCTGACACCAACATCACATNTATATATATATCCATATACTGTTCATATTTTGTCTTTTGTTTTTTTACTTCACCAACTATATTCATAAACTACTGGTTTATGCGTACAAAACCACCCCTTTCTTCTTACATATTGTATGTTTTGTGATAAACCTTTATTCATTATATTACTCTTTTTACATTCAGCCAGTAATCTTTCAGCATCCATTCATTCTTTCCCATGTTTTCTTGTTTTGCTATACCCACTAAGTGCAATCACCTTAGTTAGACTCCATTGCACTACAGCTGTGCATTTAATGAGTCAGCTCATAGTAAAGCAACCACATATCTTTTCAAATTCCCATGGTAACCAGGAAAAAGACATAGCTACTACAAGCATCTGCAGGAAGTGAGTAAAACAAGCGAACCTGTCCCAATGTCATAATGCGAACTCCACCCTTTATCTATTAAGTGCAATATCATAATGCATATACAAAAAGTTAGAATTTATATCATAATGTCCTTTGGAAATGGAAGCTGAATGGTTTCCAAAGGTGGCGTCCTGCTGTTGAATGTTTTCCCAGCCAACTTTGCCTGACTTCTTTTTCTTTTCCTTTTCTCTGCTTGTCAAAGAAGGTATAAAAAAATCCCAAGCGTTTTTGGAAGCAATTTTAATTCTGTATCCTGGCTTTTGCTGCTTTTCTTATTTTGTAGTTGTTAGTTTTCCCACATGTGGAAAATATTCCCATATTGGGGGGTGGGGGTGTTACTGTAGTTGTAAAGCAGTCTGAAAATATGACTGTAGGGTAACATAAAAGTAGTTATACTCCCCAGAATTAAATAAATAATTTAGCAAGCATGCATAACTAAATAGATGCAAAGAACACAATGAAAGATAATAATTACTTAGTAAATATAGATATAGGGGGAAATTATCAAGATTTGTTTGAGGGGTAGAAATCATTGGTGTTCCTTTTGCTTGCTCTCTCTCTCTCTCTCTCTCATTGCCTTTTCAAGCCCACTGATGAGCCTTAACTTCCTTTTATTTTTCTGTTGAGCAAATTTTTCATAACTCAAGATATTTTGTTTTCTATGAATGAAGCCAGTGTTCCAATCATACAGGAATCTACATGTAACCAAATGTGCTTCCACATAGAGTCTTTCTTAAACATGACCTGGCTAATATTTTCATATTCAGCAATGGTGGGAGGAAATAATCTATTTTCAAGAGTTGACAGTTCCAGATATGTAACATTGCTGATATTCCATTCGAGAGAGTAACATATAGGATTCAAGTGATTAAGATGATATTGATACATTCTTAGATATTTATTGCTCTTAAATATTTATTTTATCTATATTTATTTGTTTATATTTCACATTTCTAGGCCACCAATCTCTCCCAAAGAGCTTCAGTACAATCTGATCCCTTTTACTAATGCATTCTGACAGATCATGAAAACATTTAAATAGCTTTAAATATGTCATGGCCAACAACTACGGCAAACAAAAAAAAGTCATCATTTGTTCTTGAAAGTTATTTTTACTTAATACCTATTTTAGAATACAGTAGCAATAAATTTGAAAGTTTAGAGGCAAAGAAATTGCAGCTTATCTGTTTCTAAACTGTGGTTAAATAATAAAGTACATTTTAAAACATGTTTTTAAATCCAATAGTATTCACTGTTAACAACTCATCATAACATTTCAAATGTAGTTGTCTGAGTCAGCAGATTAAACCTTCCTCAGTACTCTGTTAGATATTACTGGTGCTTTTTACAGGAATCGCTGAGCTACAATTGTTCCTATTACTATTTACCTTGGCAATTATCATCTGATATTGTCATCTCCATTGACAAATGATGAGAGGCACACACACCAACAGCACAAAAATACATTTTTGCATGCTTAAAATTGAAGTTCAAACTTTACATATGCAGGATTCTCAGATATTGACTAAGCATATTACTGTGAGAAAAAATCCATAGTAGAAGAAATATTTTGGTTGAGAGATAATAAAATACTGCTACAATATTTTAAACTGTAAATTTTAAAGCAATCCTTTTCCAGACAAGTCTTTAAGTCTTAAAACATGAAATGTTCACTTATATTACCAGTTTAGCAAAATATAAGTATTGTATAATTACTTTACCTCAGTTCTTCCCAATTTGTTATTTCCTGAATATAATACCAATCATTTAAAACAATGATGTCACTGGATAGCAAGTTGAATATAACAGGAGTAATAGTCTAAGCACACCTGAAAGGTATGTGGGAAGTTTTATATCAAAATATATTTTATTCCTTATCTGTCTCCATCTTCCCTTAAATATTAATAAAATCCACAATGGACTGAGAATCGGCATCTCCGCTAGATAATTAACAGTCAAGCTGAAACTAAGTTAATCAAGTAGAAATGGGAAATTGGGAGAAATCTTTTACTCAACTTCCTCAAACCCCCAAATAAGTTACCCAGACTTAATCCACATATCAAAGGAGAAGGTCTGTAAACACAAATGGAATTAATTAAAATGGTCTCCCAATGGAACTGCATGTTCACAAGAAAAAACATCATAGATGACATGTACCTACACACACACACACACACAAACACACACACACACACACACACACACCTCATGTATCACCCAAGAATCAGCACATACACACTTCCACACCCTGGACAAGCTTCCCTATAAAACAGTGTCTCTGTACCCATTTTCTCTGCAACTATCCCCAAGGCAAACCTCTTTGCTTTTGAGAATAAATATTTCAGCTTTCCTCATAGCTGTCTGGATTTCATTTTTATTTATTCTTCCACAACCCCAACCCTGAGTTGGGACCCCATATTATTTTTCTGACAGGTACTACATTGATTCCTTAGTTTCTGTCATTCCTGTATGGGTCCAGGCATGGATGCATGCTCTTCACATACAGAAAGGAAGGCTTTCACTCATGCTGCAACTACCATCTTGTCTTCTATGACTCCTGCTCTGAATGCCCCTGAAATTACCATAATTGTTTCAAAAAGTATGTTCAAGGAATGATGATGCCATTCCAGTTCATTTTGTTTCCATTCAGTCTTTTCCATTCTTAGAATTGACAAAACAATAGTGGAAATGATCCACGTTGATGGTGGTGGTATACTGATGATGGCATTTTGAGCATTTAGGATCTACGAGAGATTCCCCTGGAAAAATTACTAAACAGCAGAGTCCTGAACGAGTTTAAAAACTTGCTGAATCTGATGTTTTGGCACTAACCTTAAATTAAGTTCAGTAGATCTGATATGATGATATACTTAGGATTTTTGAAATTAGGTTTCAAACCATTAAAAAATGTCACTCTGTTTTATAATGGGAATATATAACTTTCTTTTGACTTAGTGTTGCATTTAACATTTGAGTCAAAGTTAGGTAGTCAAACTCCAGCAGTAGCTTTCTTGACAACAGGCACTTAGACAGAATTGGTTAAAATAGTCTCTTTTGAATCAAATTCAACTCCTGGCATCTTCATGTATATATCAGTGTAGTTTTCCTGGCAATAGCATGCACACTGTCTTCTTTAGTTAACATTTTTCAACCTTCCCAGTCAAACTTATACCCTTGGTATTTCCTGAAGGATTCCATCCAACTACTAAGCATGACTGGACCTGCTTAACTTTTAAGTACCGTACAGAGATGGTTAACCATGTGCTGTATCTACTGAGGCAAGCAGAACCAGGACAAAATTTAAATCTGATGTAGCTTTAACTAAAATTGAACTCCATTTCCATTCTTTCCTCTTTTTTTCTACCTTTTTTTTTCATTATTGAAATATTTTGGGCCATCTTTCCCATTAACACTACAGTTCAGCAGCAAATTTTGGAGAAGCTCTGAGGGCAGTAGCTAAGAAAATGTAGTTTGCTTAACCATATTCTAAGGGATCGATAATATTACCTCATCTGAGTAGTTTAAATTAAAATTCTCCAAGTTTTGGGAGGGGTGATTGTCTAGTTCTGTTATGTTTTGAAAGCTTCATTGCTGGTGTCCTTGTCTCACAATAAATTGTGTATCCTTTTCCATGTATTCTTCTTATGTATAAGTTGCCCAGATTTGTGGCCTCAAAAATTGATTGTATAAATAAATAGAAGGGAGGGAAAAGTGGACAAATTTGAATTACACTGTATTATAATGGACCTTATACTTATAATATCCCTTTTACATAGTTTATATAGTTTTTTCTAGTTTATCATTTCAATTGTCTGTTGCTGCCCAAACAACAGTTGTCTTCTGAGAAAAACTGGGAGTCCATTTTTAATAACCGTCATCCTTTTCATTTCTAGAAAAGCCATTGAGGAGTAATAATTCTGTATTTATGACGATTCGGGGTGAGGTATCAGCAATATGCTGATGATACCCAGCTATATATCTCCACCCCGCATCAATTCAGTGAAGCAGTGGATGTGATGTGCCAGTGCCTTGAGGCTGTGAGGGTCTGGATGGGAGTCAACAGGCTCAGACTTAACCCAGACAAGACCGAGTGGCTGTGGGTCTTACCTCCTAAAGACTATGTCAACTGTCCATCCTTGACTCTTGGGGGGGAGAAATTGTCCCCCTCAGAATGGGTTCGCAATTTGGGTGTCCTCCTAGACTCATAGCTGAGATTAGATCAACATTTGACAGCTGTGGCTAGGTGGTCCTTTGCACAGGTTCGCCTGGTGCACCAATTGCGACCCTACTTGGATCAGGAGGTTCTCCTCACAGTCACCCATGCCCTTATCACCTCACGGTTGGATTATTGCAACGCACTCTACATGGGGCTACCCCTGAAGAGTGTTCGGAGACTACAGTTGGTCCAGAATGCAGCCGCACCTAGGTACACCCACATCACACCAATCCTCCGCGAGCTGCACTGGCTCCCTATTGGTCTCCGGGCTCAATTCAAGGTGTTGGTCATTACCTTTAAAGCCCTACAGGGCTCAGGGCCAGGTTATCTTCAAGACCACCTTCTACCTCATAATTTCCAGTGACCAGTAAGATCCCACAGAGTTGGTCTCCTCCAGGTCCCATCAACTAAGCAGTGTTGGCTGGCGGGCCCGCAGGGAAGGGCCTTCTCTGTGGCTGCCCCAGCTCTCTGGAACCAGCTACCCCCTGAGATCCCGACTGCCCCCACCCGTCCAAAATCTGAATGAATTTTAAATTGTTTTCATGTCTAATGTTTTAATGTTTTATTATTGATTAGGATGTTTTATAATGTTTTTTATGATGTTTTTAATGTTTTTTGTTTGTTGTTAAGCTGCCCAGAGTCCTTTGGGAGTTGGGCGGCATACAAATATAATAAATCTAAATCTAATCTAAATCTAAATTTGTGTGCAGATTCTGTTATGTTCAGGCTATGCCATCATGAATTTCAAGCTATACTTTTTACCCAGATTTTATTTGTAGTATTGACCGAAACTCTTGACGAAAGCAATAGGAGTATTTCATCAAACTGGTAATATTATATATTCCTGCAGATCACATTAAATATGCTAATGAAATGATCATGTAATTATTCGGTATTTTTTTGGGATAGTGTATTACCATATATAACTACATTTATAGGAAAATCTTCAAATGTTAATGTAATATTTATGCCAAAGTTTTGGAATTTGACTGTTTATCAAAACCTGTTACAATTATGGTTGTAAGAAGTTTTGCCTTTTAAGTCAGAAATTTTCTTTGGAGCATGTCTTGCTCAAGGGTTGAAAAGAAATACATGTCTTGCTCAATGGTTGAGAAGAAATACTGTCCAAGAGTCAAGAAAATTAGTGCCAGTCAAGATGGACAATATTGAAGAAAAGAAACAAACTGATTTGGCATAAGGCAGCTTCTAATATTTTCCTACACAGAGAGTATAATTTGTGGCCGTGAAGCTAGCTAGTTTTAATAGAATAATAAGCAAACTCCCCTTTAATCATAGGTGCTTTATAGTTATCTCTATCAAATACACCTGTTGGGTTTTAAGACAAATTAAGATGGCTATAAAACATACAACAATATTGGGGTATCTCACCATGACAGAATATCAGGATCAAAACACATTTTTAGTATGGCTCCAACAGAGAAAAGAATTAGAATTTGCTTTATGGAACTCGCAAAATGTGGAAATAGATGGGGGATATTCTTCAAAATTGTGTTAAAAATATGTACTCTGTTTATATTCAGCCCTCCAACCTCTACAGATTATGTTGGCCTATAGCTCATTGAAATTCTGAAAGAAATTGCCTTTCTGCGTAGTTCCTATTAAAACGCTGTAAGACTGCTCATTCTCTTGATATTTTAGTAAAAATAAAATGACAGCAACATGAAGATTCTTTTTCTGGAAATGTAAAAGATTCTATTTAACTGATGTCTGGTCCTCCTGAAGGAATTCTACAGGATGATATTTATTTCTTCTGGGAGACATTCTAGATGTGAATAGAAAAAGATTGGGCAATGGGCAATGATGCAGAAGCAGCTGTGAACACAAGTACCATATTTTATGGCAGTTGCTAAAGTAACAGCATTCTTCTCCCTTCCAGAATAACCAAGAGGAGACATATAAAGCTCATTCAACTTACATATAGTGCACTATTTTGTTGCAGCATCATATTAATCATGTTCTTCATTTGCAAACTGAAAACATATTTATTTCTGTATCAAAACAGGATGATATCTGCATTAAAAGACCAGAAATTTTGCTAAAGAAAACAAGGCCCTGGTATAATAAATTTGTCTGCTGATTATGAACTGCAAACAAGCATTTCCAACATTCTTGATATACTTGATATATATATATAATCCATTTTGCTTTATACAGTGTAAGGAGATTTTATATAAGTAGCCGTGTTCTTATTTAGATACCATACTACAAGAAATGATACACTCACATGAATGTCATGATTACTTGGTTGCTAGCAATGATTGGTGTCACATATAAACTGAGTTCACTGTAAATTATTGTCTTGGATAAATGTGAACTAATACAAAAATTCTATCTGCATTTCAGATGTCTGATAGATCATTCGCACATATGATATCACTCAATGACACAAGCTATAATATCTTACAAACTATGGCATAGGTTTACAGAAGTAATAAAGTCATTATTAAATGAATATAGAGGAACTAGTTCTCTTTCTTGTGTTATGCCAGAAGAATTGCTTTCACATGGCTCTCATCTGCACAGCCAGGTTGGTATAATAAACCTGAAACTATGTACAAGGCACTGTAAAAACAAGGTGCTCTGTCAGTAATTCCTATAACAGATGCATCATAAGAAAAGAAATTCCTGGCTTTGTAAATCTTGCAGCTTGCACATATTTACAGATTAATGTGTTTTTTTAAATGATTCCATTTCTCAGAATTTCTCTGTTTCTAATTCTAATTCATCCTGATCTAGAATAAAAAGTATGAGAGTCACAAGATAGCAGAGTTCTATCATACATAAATATGAATAGGATTAAGTAGCAAAAACTTAGAAAATCCAGATTTTCCAAGCAGAAAAAAGATGACGATGTGCTACATGTATATTTTACTTGACTGGGCCCAGTGCTGGTAAAAAGAAAGGGAAGAACATCAGCTCAACTTCTTTTCTCTATTAAAATTATTTTCTTGAACCATGAATATGGGGCCCAAGGTCCTTACTGAAAAATTAAAAATAGAAGATGAATGCCATCAGTGACACTGACTCTCTTACCAACAGACTAAAAACTCACCTGGAGAACAAACATATTATCAGCCCTGTGCTAATGTATTTCAACCAGTTTATAATGGCTTAGGTTTTCCTGTTGGTGTGATTAGCAAGATTCAAGCAAGTTAAAGTAAAAGTAAAGTTTGGGGCCAACTATTCTTTCTCAGTATACCTCATTAGGTTATTATAGGGGGGAGGGGAACCAAAAGGAGACTCTGAGATCCAAAAAAAAAAGCAGGATATAAATGTAACATTAAATAAATAACTATGAGAGTAGTTTTCAAATCAAGAAGTATATTCAAATAATAAGTAAGAACTAAGAACTAATAAGCCTTACCATTAATTTACCACCCATAAATTCAGAAGGAATACTACTAGAAAAAGTTGAAAGGATCACGTACCTCAGTTCTAATTTACATGAAAGCTGGGACATGACCACTGAAGTAAAGACAAGGATAGAGAAAGCTCGAACAGCATTCTTCAAAATGAAAAAGGTCTTCTGCAGTCACGACATAAGCCTAAGATTGAAAACCAGGCTTGTCAGATGCTACATCTTTTCTATCCTGCTCTACGGAGTGGAGAGTTGGTCTCTGGACAGAAAGCCACGTGAAGAGACTAGAAGCGTTTGAAATGTGGATTTACAGGCGGCTGTTATGTATAACCTGGGTTGACAAAATCAGAAATGAGGAGGTGATAAGCCACCTGGGAAAGCCAAGGGAAATCATCAAAACCATTAAAAAGCGAAAGTTGGAATATTTCAGACATGTGATGCGACACCCAGAAAAATACGGCATCCTTCACTTAATCCTCCAAGGAAAGATGGAAGGCAAACGAGGTCCAAGCAGAAGAAGAACATCATGGCTTCAAAATCTAAGGGACTGGTTTCGACAAAACTCAGCAGCAATTTTTCGTGCGGCTGTTGATAAAAATAGGATCACCAACAGGATCGCCAACATCCGATGACAGATATGGCACAAGAAGAAGAAGAAGAATTACAATCAAGTTTGTCCCCTTCCTGATATATTGCATATGTAGCAGATTTTAGGATATACCTCAAGAGCCAATGATCATCAGTGCACTTTTATTTCTTGAATGTGCTGGCTTTGGATGTCACTATACATAGAAACTGTTCCTAATATCTCTGTGTTTTTATTATGCTCCAGTGTGTCCTTCTTTTCTTCTTAAGAAATGTCTAACCTTCCCAGGAAACCTGACAGTGAAGAATAAGCAATACTTCACAAAAGAAGAAAACACAAAGTACTTATCTTTGGTTACCCAACAGCTGGTTCTCGCAGTTTGAACTGATGACAACCTGACAATCTTCATTTCTAGGTCCAGGCTGGGTAGAGCTGTTAAACAGTAGCTGAACATGAACTTTACACAATTATTTTTTTGGCAGCTCTGTTATAATGTATTAGGAAATTATTCTAAAGAATCTCAATTTATAGCTCTTTTTTTTCCTACAGTATCAGATATAGTTGTTGCCAACAGTATTGAATGATTGGCAATTTTTGCTTCGTACAAATTAGGATATTTTGGTAAAATTTCCTTGTTTCAGCATGCAACTAGGCAATTTCAAAAGATTCATCCACTGAAATATAGCTAAAATAATTAAATATGTCACAGTCTCACTTCTAATTGCCAAAATCAACAGATATGAAGCATCCAATTTCTTCTTACAGATGGACCTAAAGGACTTACCAGGATGCACAAGACAGCATTCTTAGAAAAGTATGGATGGCCTGAGGAATTATCCAATTATAAATCAGGGTAAGTGTAATTAATACTGTATTTTGTTCAACCAATCATGCAGCATCTTTTATGAGATTTACCAATCTGGAATGAGTAAGAAGAAGAAAAAATATAAAAGACCCATTGCAAAGAGATATGTTGGTCTTAGAGGGATCAATTTTCTTAAACCCTTCAGCATATAATATAGTGAGATACAAAATGACATTTAAGATCATGTCAAATATTTAGAATCCTTTCAGGTGTGATCAGTGATGCTTAATCACTGAATTCCAGCAAGCCTAAGAACTTTTCTAACTGTATGTCAGAATGAAATGATTTTTTTGAGAAATTCTTTACTGTTGGAACTTATTTCATAGAGATCTACAGAAAATTGGTAGATCAAAAGAGACAGTCTTTGCCCTATATCTCGCCCCTAGCTATGCTAAATGTGGAACCAACATCATATATTTTCTGTTCATTTTATTTCTTCTTTAGTAGCTTCAGAATTTCATTGTGCTTGCCAATCATTTCTGAGGTATCATCTGACACAAAACACCTCTCTAGGCTGAATCCTAAATCTTAGTGATATTTTCAGTATATTTTGCAATATTTTCAGCAGTAGCATGTCCAGAAAGTAAACCCTAACTAAAACCTGAGTAACTTCAAAGCTGAAAATTATTGAAAAATCTTGTTAGAGTTGCTATCTGTACAGTACACACTAAAAAATGTTTGTGGCTCTTATTTTAATCACCTCAAAATTATGGTAACTTTGCAAATTATTTGATGATAGAATTATAAATGATTTTATAGAAATTAGAAACATTTTGATGGACACTGGTTTAACAAACTTCAGATTTAATGGCCTAAATCTTCTCAATCTAGAATAGTGTTTCTGTCCCAGCAATATTAAATCTACCCAGCAATGGATAGATTTCAACTGCCAGAATTCCCAGTCAGCATGCTGGCTGGCAGACTAAGGAATTCTGGGAGTCAAAGTCCACACATCATAAAGTTGCTGAGGTGAACAATTAAAAATGATCTAGAGGCTTGCCACAATTGGAGCCACATGGTGACTAATCCACTGCTCATGTCTGCCATTTCACTGTTTATGAAAACACCTCTGGATCTTGAATCTGCCTGACTGCCCTGATTTTTGGGTCTTTCACGCCCTAATCCTCTGCCTCTGTTTGGCCTCTTTGTGGCCTCTAATCCTCAGACTCCATGTGGCTCATCTTTGACACAACAATTTGCCATGTTTGTGCTTGCTGAGTCACCTTCAATCACAGTTCAAGCTGCGGCACACAAAAGCCCAGAGCTCACACTGCCTCTTGCTCCTCAGCTGAGGCTAAAATTCCTTTTATTTCTTGAGGGGGAGGGAGCTCCTGGCCCATTCAGGACTTGATGAACATTCACATTTCACAGATGCCCTTCTTCCCATTCATCTGGTAATCCTCTTGGATGGTACCTATGTACCCAGTGTAGTGGATAATGTAACTGGCTTCTGTGCAGCTGCATGTACATTTTTTAGCTGTTTCACAGCTTACAAACAGTCTGCATACCAAGGGCAATTGTGTCGTGTGTTTTCTATCACGGTGTTGTATATGTTGGACAAGAATTTCCCAACATATAGGAGATTTTTAAAACTTTTGATTTTTTACATTAATCCTAAACTTTTTGGTGAGGGAAGGATGTCTTTGAGTCACTCTTGTTTCCTAGTGACTGTCTGATCTAGTCCTTATCTCTGTAGTTTTCTTGCAAGATTTTCCTTAGGAATCCAATAGTTATTTTATGTATACGGGTAGCCCGTATACATATTTATGACCCTAATTGTGCCCAAAATTTCTGTTGCTGACACAGTTGTTAAGTGAGTTTTGCCCCATTTTACAACCTTTCTTGCCACAGTTGTTAAGTGAATCACTGCAGTTGTTAAGTTAATAACAGTTGTTAAGTGAATCACTGCAGTTACATTAGTTGTTAAATGAATCTGGCTTCCCCACTGACTTTGCATGTCGGAAGCTTGCAAAAGCTTATCACATGACCCAGGACACTGCAACCATCATAAATATGAGTCAGTTGACAAGCATCTGAATTTTGATCACATGACTATGGGGATGCTGCAACAGTCAAAAGTATGAAAAACAGTCATGTCACTTTTTTCAGTGCTGATATAACTTTGAACGGGTCACTAAATGAACTGTTGTAACTAGGACTGTATTCCCTGCCTGATTTACTTCCATATGTGTGAGGATCTCTTATTCTCACAACAAAGTTTTGATTAGCAGAAAATCAGGACACAATCACAGAATACTTTCACATTTGAAATATGGTAGCTTTGCTTTAACTAAATGTTCTAAAACTAGTATACATTTTTACTGGATACTGAATAAGCAAAGCCTATTCTTTGTTGTCAGAAGAATGTATATATGTAGATAGTTTTTGAGTCAGCCTTGATTCCTGACAACTAGTCCTTGAAGTTTTGCTGGCAACTTTTTAAAAGTAGTTGCTATTTCCTTCTTCCTAGGACAGAAAAGGTGATTACCCCAAATTCACCAGCTGCCTAAAGCAGAAGTAGAACTTAACAGTCTGGCACTTTCTTACATGGTGCCTTTAACTGAGAGAAAGAAAGAGAGAGTCTCTGTATGTTTAAATAGAATTTAAAGAGGAAGGAAAGGAAGGAGATTGGTTGGTAGCTGGGTAGGAAGGAAGGAAGGTTTTTTTGCAGTGGTAGATGATGGTGTTGTTGTTGGAGCTTGGGGGGGGTGTTTGTTGGAGCTTGGGGGGAGAGAACAAGGTTTTAAGTAATGCTACCAAAGCCATTTGGTTCAGATTTTAAGCATACTTCTATGCCAGCAGTTAAATCTACTTACCTTCCCTACCGGTTCGGAAGCGCGCACTCCGCTCACGCGCACGTGCTTTTTCACCCTCTGCGCATATGCAGAACGCTTTGCGCATGCGCAGAGGGTGAAAAACAAGAAAACGGCGATGTCCGGGCAGGTGGGCGGAGCCTCGTGCTGCCGCCGCTACCAGTTCTCCAAACCACTGGCGGCCGCTGCTACCAGTACGCCCGGACCAGGCCGAACTGGTAGCATTTCACCCCTGTTCTATGCCCTGTACACTGTAATAAAATATCTATTTAAAAGATTATTAACAAGCTGTTTCCTGAGATAAGGTAACTGATTTGCTATCTGCAAACTCTGTGGAAGTTTTTCTCCTCCTTTTCCTGTTCACTGTCATTTACAATATGCTGCATCATATGCTTATGGTTTTTAAAGTCTGTTTTGTAGTTTTTCCTTCACATGCCTGCTAGCTTTTTCCTTTAATTATCTGCACATTGTTATTTTTTGGCCAGGAAGTACATTCAACCTTGAAATGTTTAACTTCCAAAGAAGTTCTCTCTTTTTATCTTCATTGGTTTAGTGATATTTTCTATTCCAGCCATAATCTTCCCCAATAAACACTGTGGAACAACATTACCTCTTAGCCAACCATATCTTCACCTTCACAAATACCTCTTTTCTTTTTATCATCCTTTTAGGTAACAAGCCATTCTCATTTCCTCTCTTAGCTAATGGTTTGGGAGCTGTACCCCAAAAAGCTCTAACATTAATTTTGGCCAAGTCTAGTCTTGCGTTGCCAGTGGCCAGTTTTCCAGATGTGTTTATTTGCTTTGGCATTTGGGTCTGAATCTTGGGTAGTTCTGGCTCCATAAATCATGTTGACTAGTTAGTTAGGCATCCTAGAATCCTGGATATTGCTAAGATAATTGGTAGAATTTAATCCCAATTGGTGAAGTGATATGCTCCATGGATCTTACTTTTAACTCATGAGATATCTGTTTCAGTACAATGTGAAATCTTTGTTTTCTGTTTCATACGCATAAAAAGTTCTGAAGAAAATGCTGGTTCAATTATATTTTATTCAGCTACCACAAATTTTCAGTTATTTTATGGTGAATGGTCTTCATGTCTTTAAACAAGGTTAAATGTTGTCTGGAAACTATGGTAACTTACCATTCTTATCAAATGACAAAACTAGTTAACTTAGTGGGGAAAGTGAACGACTGAATTGTAAAACACAGATGCATTTTAAGCCTCTGCCTGCTTATGCAGAAGCAAATACAGCTGTGAAGTTTACTCCTGAATAAGCGTGCACTAGCTAACAGCCTTATTAAATTACCCTAAGCCAGAAGTCTTCAAACTTGGCAACTTTAAGACTTGTGGACTTCAACTGCCAGAAAAGCTGGCTAGAGAATTCTGGGAGTTGAAGTCCACAAGTCTTAAAGTTGCCAAGTTTGGGGACCCCTGCCCTAAGCAATTCAATTCTGTCTCCAACATTATAACTGCATGCAAATATTACAAAGTAGTAAAGTTATGGAGCTTAATGAGAAAATTATCAACATATAGGATCATTCCACAGCCCTTTTCAGCCTAATATCAAGCCAAGCTATAGAATATTTATAACCCTTAGAGAACCCAACTATCTGTAATAGAATTTCAATCTATGTCTCTCATAGGTGCCCTTTTAGAGATGACCCTTTAGCTGTCATATTGTACTATATGGCTTACTTTGCCTCACTAAGTTTGCAATAAAAATTACCTAGCACTGCTGAGGTGTCGCTATAATTATAATTTAATGACAAATTCAAAGGCATCCGTTCATATTGTGTGGAAGACGACAATGGTAAACCACTCTTGTATTTTTACTGAAAGCCCACATGGATAGAAAATATAAAATGATTATCGATATAGTGCCAGATGATGGGTCCTTCAGATCAGATAGCACTCAATATGCTACTGAGGAAGAGCTGAGAATCTTTCAGAATACTAATGGCATTTATGACCTGGTTAAATTAATGCCTTCAGGATATCTAGTTGCTGATGTTGACATGCAAGCACAGAAGGATCTGAAGGTGCTAAGACATAATTAGAGTGGGAACATGGAATGTAAGAAGCATAAACATTGAAAAGCTTAACCGTGAACGATGAAATAAATTGACTAAACATTGACATCAGTAAATTAAGATAACAGGAATTAGACATTTTCAGTCAGAAGATCACACTATTTACTATTCAGGACATGAAAAACAAAAAAAGATACACCATTGCTTTCATAGTAGGAAAGAGTAAAGCAAGAACAATACTTGGCTATAAGGCAATCAATAATCAAATAACATTAATTATACTTTGCAGACAACCCTTTAATGTGATGATTATCTAATATTATGTTCCAACCACTCATGCATAACAAGAGGCATTTGATGAGTTTTATGATCAAGTTAAATTTGAAATTGTCAGAACATGTAAACAAAATGTGCTATTGGTGGTTAGAGATTGGAATGCCAAAATTAGAGATTTTAAGGAGAAAAATAAAGTTGGCCTAGGACAGTGGTTCTCAATCTGTGGTCCGTGGACCCCTGGGGGACCACGATGTCACAGGGGGACTCCAAAGGCTTGAAGAAGTATTATTATTTAAATCTTGAGTTGAGTCTTCAGGGTCTGTGGCTATGTTCTGTGGCGACAACAGGTATTTAAAGGATGCCTATGGTGAAGAAAAGGTTGAGAACCACTGACTTAGAACATTGAATGAAGCAAGAGAATAACTACTAATTTCTGTCAATCCAATTATGTCTTCATTGCAATACAGGCTTCAAACAACCAGCATAATGGTTGTATAAATGGCTATCTCCAGATGGGTACACAGAAATCAAATTTGCTATATTATTGGTAGAAAGAGTTGAAAGAGGTCAATTATAACAGCAAAGACACAGCCAATCCTATTGCAGCATTGCTATGATCACTTTTATGCCTTTCAGTTCATCAAAGTTTGATCTTCAGGTAGTGTTCACTTAACTACAGTAATTTGGACTGTAACTTCTGTCACTAAGTGACGCAATTATAAAGCGCAATATCAAGTAACAGGATCAAATAGAAGCAGCAATTCCAGCACTTTCAGTTGCCATCATTAAGCGAATCCCATTATATCCTTAAGTTGACATCATGTGCTCAACATCCTGCCAAGTTCGCATTGTCTTTGCTTGTCAGAAACTGGCAGTGGAGGTAGCAAATGACAATCACATATTGTGGGATGCAGCAATGACATAATGGGAGCCAATCAACAAGCACATGCATTGTGTTCATGTAACCTCAGGGACACTGCAAGGGCCACAACTATAAAAAGTGGTTATAAGTATCACTCATTTTCGATGCTGTCACAAGTTCCAATGATCACTGAAGCAAACGGTTGATTGCTCAAAGAATGAGCAGCATCTAAAACCACAACTGCATGCACCAGCCTGAATTATGCATGCACCTAGTCTCACATTAGCTGAATTTTGGGTTGCATTAAATGCAACCTGGTATCAGTTTACAATCATACTGAATAGAATATCCCATTAACTAATCACAATAAAGGATGCCAAAGAACAATAACTGTTTCAAAGAAGATCATGTTAGCAAAGGAGTAATACAATGCTATACTTCTGTTACTTATTCAACCTATATGTGGAATATATATTGAACAAAGTTAGATTGGGAAAAATGTGCACATTTTTAAAATTGGACAAGGAACATTAATAATCTGCACTATGCCGGTGAAAATACTTTAGTATCAAATGTCCAGCATGATCTAGTGATGAAAGTCAAGGAGGATGGTGGAAGCATGGGACTAAGATTAAATACAAAGACCGAGATAATTATGACAGGTACCACAACAAGCCTTAGAACTGAAAATGAAGATAAAATGGTGGATAGTTTCTGCCTTTTAGAATCAACCATCAACGTTAAAAGAACCAGCAGTCAAGAAACACACTGCAGACTAGCACTTGGTAGAACAGCCCTGAAGGCCTTGGAAGAGATATTCAAAGGCCATGAAGTGTCTACACCTACAAAGATCAGAATCATGCAAGCCAGGATATTAGTTGTGTCACTCTATGGAAGTGACAGCTGAATTTTGAAGAAGCAGCTTAAGAGTATTGACGTTTTTGGCCTTTAGTGTTGAAGAAAACTCTTGAGAATACCATGGATGTCCAAGAAAACAAACACATGAATCATTAAATAAATGACTCTAGAGTACTCACAAGGTACAAATTATCATATTTTGGACATACTACATGAAAGCCTAACTCTCTAGAGCCGTGATGGCGAACCTATGGCACGCGTGCCAGAGGTGGCACACAGCGCCCTCTCTGTGGGCACATAAGCTGTCACCCCAGTTCAGCTCCGCCGCGCATGCGCATGGGGGACGTGGGGCATGCAGAGGGGTGTGCATGCATGCACGGGGTGGGGTGCGTGGGGGGCATACATGCACAGGGGGTGCGGGGCCGCACACGCATGCGTGGGGGTGGGGCACATGCGCAGGGGCCGTGCACATATTGCAATTTGGGGGTTCTGGCGCGCACTTTGGGCACTCGGTCCAGAAAAGGTTAGCCATCACTACTCTAGAGGACTCTTTAATCCTGAAGCTGAAAGGAAAAAGAAGAGGACAACCAGCAGCAAGTTGGACAGACTCAATTACAATCCCTGACATTAAGTTTTCATACTTCTTTTTCTAATCATTTTTGGAAATTGCTTCTCAATTACTTTTCAGCTATTAGAAACCTTTGGATGGACAAGCTTGAAAGTATCAGGTGCATTTGCCTTCAATCCTTGATGAAAAAAAGTTTTAACTACAAATTTAAGATCTTAAAAAAACCTTGAAATAAACAATAACATGTTGATTAAATCTTTTCTTTCAGAAAGCCACAAATGGGGCTTGTAAGAACTAGATAAATTTTAAATAAGATTTGGGAATTAATTATAAAGAATCCTTCCCATGGGAAAATGCTTTTATTTTGATTTTTTTAAAAATAAGATTTTAAACATTGGACACTATAGGAACTAAAGATTTCAATTAAAGAAGAATACATAAACATGAATAAGGTATGGAATGGCACAAAATATTCTAACACTGGAAATATTGAAAGACACTTTTGAAAATGAAGTGCAAAGTTAATATTAACAATGTCAACAGTAATACCTGCCTCTATGGATAAACTCTGTCTAAACGGTGCTATGAAAGAAGAACAACTTTTACCTGACAACACAGGACCACAGAAATTTGGCCATATAAACATTAAAATAATAAAAGGTTACAAGAATGACACAGAAAAAGATGCACTGGATGTACAAAAGAAACTGTCTGATGTTTTAATAATTAAAAGTGACATAAACATAATAAGCCAAGAGAGAGACCTGGATAATCTTTTGGATTTACAAAAGAACTTTGAAGAATCTTCTAAAAATCTATATTATTTCAATAAACTTGAAAGATTAAGCTTGTTAGAAGTAAAAGGAAAAGATACAAAGTTGGTTTATTTGCTCAAAGATAAAATGAATAAAATTTGGT
Organism: Thermophis baileyi; assembly: GCA_003457575.1. Classification (NCBI taxonomy): domain Eukaryota; kingdom Metazoa; phylum Chordata; class Lepidosauria; order Squamata; family Dipsadidae; genus Thermophis; species Thermophis baileyi. Next base: position 3,593,023 of record QLTV01012184.1, on the reverse strand, counting down.
AACCCTTAATGGACTTTTGCTGATACCAGCACTGAAATGACAATGCTTTATGGATATGTTTACAGATAAGAGAAGGGGTATGTGAATAAAAGATCATTTATTGTAATTTAAAAGGAGGTGAATTACTAAATACTAAAATTGTTTATACTGTTGTGATGAAGGTTGGAAGTCACTTCTTTATATATTTCTTTTCTTTTCCTTTATTATTTAGCTTTTCTATTTTTCTATCCTTATTTAGTTTGTATTTTTACTATTGTAACTATAACCTTTCATTAAAAAAAATTTTGGGGGAAAGGATATGCTCAATTACAGAAGCAGTGGTCAACCATTGGAAGGATCAGTCTGGGAATTCTCAGTGTGGTGGGTAAGAGTCAACATCAACTTGATGGTACAAAATCTGTCAAACAGAAAAATTGTTATATTCATTTCCTGATTTCCTGTTATAATCAGCAGGAGTTATAGATATTCAAGTTCAGATTTGAACTAAATCACAGTCTCAAAATCAATCCAAAGTGAAGTGCCTGTTTTCTGATCACCAAATAATAATCTATACTAAAACACAAAAGCTTATTATATCATGAAGAGACATGAAAGGTTAAAACTTTAATCCCTTAAATCTAAATTCAGAAGGCAAAAGCCCATAACTGATCAATCACATGCACCCATATTTTACGGTATAAAGGGATTTTTCATTCATCCATATAAACATGATTTATCAGTTTACAACACAGTTGGTTCTGTAGCCCATCCCTCAACCTGAAAGGAAAACACGTTTTGAAAATTTCAGACTATTTTCTGAAAAAGTACATTTGTTTTCCATGAGAAATACAATCTGTCTCATCCCAACCTGTATTTCTGGGTCACTCGAGACATTTAAACTGCACTTATAATTAACAGCTATTTTTAAACAGTGAAAAAATAGAGCACTGAGGTACAAAAGCATTAAAATTGCCCCAGTTTTGCTTTTCAATAGGACACACTACTGCAATATGCTTCAAGATCAAAGAGTCCTCAGTAGAAAAAGACAGGCCGATCAGTGGGGATAAATAGTTCCCATTATGATGGTGTAAGAAAAGGGTTCTTTCAATTGAAACAATTTAATAACCACATTCATTACATTGGTGTCCACTTGGTTTTTATCTGAGCAATTTTGCATAACTCGGGAGCAAGTTCAATTGAATTTATTCTCTAGAAATTAAGATGTGCTGGGTCTGAATGCTCAAAAATTAAGCACTAATAGCCTGCAAAGCAGTTGTCTTGAGATTTTTTTTTCCCCCTGGGTATAGTCAGATCTGCCTACCTCTAATTATGTCAAATGCTACATTCCCCAAAATATACCAAAATGTTCATTAGCTGTTTCAAAGCAGCTAAGATTACTTTAAGAGAGCTTCTGATTTTAAGAGACTCAACTTCATAAAATCATGTTATGAAAACCAGAGTTATGAGTCAATAATGCCATATATAAACTCTCCTATCAGGAGACTGGGGATGAGAAGAGCTATAACTGGTTTTTGTTTTGTTTTTTTAGCAGTCCTGCTATGCAAAACAACCAAGCAGTGTCACCAGGGTGACATTTCCCGCAACAATTTTTTAAAGAACAATAGAGTCATTGATAGATTTCTTTCTTGTTAGCTGCAGACACCTAGGTATTAGAAATGAGCTGAGTTCTTTACCAATCAGCCTGGTTCAGAATGATTTAAGTTTGTAAATTCAGTGCCACACAGCACAAAATGGATTGCAGGGTTTCATTTTTGTTTTTGTGTACAGTATATGTATGAAAGGCTATAAAAGAATGAATGTAGACAAACTTTTTTTAAGGAAAAACTGGATCAGACTTTTATTCTCAATCCAGCCAAATCTCCCTACCAGTTCCTTCCTGCTTAGCAAGCAATGAAACATTCTCAGAAACTGTTTTTAAAAAATGATTCGGCATTAAACACGTTCTTGTTTTGTCTCTCTATACTGCAAAGCTAGATAGGAATAAAGAACTGTTGAAGCATCGGCTGCTTCACCAAGTCTTTCTTTTCAGTTTTCTTTTTTTTTTCCTCCAAGACAAAATGTTTAAAAAAATAAGCAGGTTATATTTCCCTTACTGAAAATGTGAAAATTGATACCTTTTCCAGAAGTGAATTGCCTTTTTGTTGCCTTGTTCCTCAGATGGGATTTGCTGGATAAAAACCAAACAGGAAAGGAAAAATGTGAACAGAAAAAAGAGACTTCTTGGAGGAAAGTACTCTGAACTATCCCAGTAAAGAAATATAGTAATTATTATACCTATTGATTATCGGGGGGGCGGGGTATGGAGTATGGGGGGGATGTAGATTCTTTTTTCTGGCCATTGGATTTTCAAGGTGTTAACAATAAAAATAAAACTTAAAAACTCATAACACAATTAAACCGTATGGAACACCGATTGAGAAAGTATGACTGAATATGCCTTGACTTCTTTTATGAAAGCAGAAATAATTACTGTAGGGTTAACTGCATTTCTCAAGGGGCTGTATTTCATGGGAACAACATAGGAGAAGATCTTCTTCAGTAAGCTTCACAAGTGGACCTCAGAGAATCTGGGGATCATTAAGAGGTTTTTTGGAACCCTTATAAAAAGTCCCCCCCCCAAAGCTTCACCAAGAAATCCAGGAAGATAACTATAGTCCAGGGGTCTCCAACCTTGGCAACTTTAAGACTTGTGGACTTCAACTCCCAGAATTCCTCAGCCAGCTTTGCTGGCTGAGGAATTGTGGGAGTTGAAGTCCACAAGTCTTAAAGTTGCCAAGGTTGGAGACCCCTGCTATAGTCTATACAAATAGTCCTTGACTTACAACAGTTCATTTAGTGACTGCTCAAAGTTACAACAGCACTGAAAAAGTGACTTATGACCGTTTTTCACAGTTATGACCTTTGCAGCATTCCCCATGATGATGTGAACAAAATTCAGATGCTTGGCAACTGGTTCATATTTATGACCATTGCTGTGTCCCAAGGTCACCTTTTTGCAACCTTCTGACAAGCAAAGTCAATGGGGAAGCCAGAATCAATTAACAACCGGGTCACTAACTTATCAACTGCAGTGATTCATCTAACAACTGTGGCAAGAAAGGTCATAAAATGGGGCAAAACTCACTTAACACATGTCTGCTAACAACAGAAATTTTGGGGTCAACTGTGGTCATAAATCAAGGACTACCTGTAGTGTCAACAGCTATTGGAAAATCCAAGCAAAGTGTATGATTTACTTCTCCCGTCCATTTTTTTTTTTTTGATACAACTCTTTATAAAGATATAATAGAGCTTGGTCGCTCAACAGTGAGACACTGGTGAAGCGGGCACAGCAGTGCCTGCATTTTCTGCAACGCATGAGAAAAATACATCTTCCTTCCCCTTGTCCTTACCACTCTCTATAGAGGGACAATGGAGAGTATCCTTTCATATGGTGCAGTGGTTAGAATGCAGTACTTCAGGCTACTTCTGCTGACTGCTGGCTGCCTGCAATTTGGCAGTTCGAACTCACCAGGCTCAAGACTGACTCAGCCTTCCATCCTTCCAAGGTCAGTAAAATGAGGAGCCAGATTGTTGGTGGCAATATGATGACTCTGTGAACCACTTAGAGAAGGCTGTAAAGCACTGTGAAGCGGTATATAAGTCTAAGTGCTATTGCTATTACTGTCTGGTTTTGAAGCATAGTGCTTTGGACAGGAAAGTGGTGAGGATGGCAGAAAAGATCATTGGTAGTTCACTTCCTTCTATCCAGGACATAGCATGTAAGCAATGCTTGAGCAGGGTCCGCAGTATTGTCAGGAACATTACACATCCTTTTCATGATCTGTTTTCCTTGTTACCTTCTGGGAGGAGGCTTTGCGGTATCCAAAGCAGAACATCTAGATTCAGTCACGGTTTTGTTCCATACAGTGTCAACCTTGTGAATTCTCAAGTTTCCTCTTTCCACTATGTATTCAAAATAGACAGTGATTAATATGTATGTATGTACGTATGTATGTATGTATGTATATACAGTATGTATGTACTGTATGGATACATGTATATGTATATACGTATACGTATGGGTGTAGGTATATATATTTATGCATATAGCATGTGTATATATAGAGCATGGGTAGATATATATTTTATTTTGAGAGCAGGCAACAGAATTTCATTGTTAATGTGTACCAGTGTGCTCACAGTAAAAAATGACAATAAAGGTTATCTTATATCTTATCTTATCTTATCTTATCTTATCTTATCTTATCCTATCCTATCCTATCCTATCCTATCCTATCCTATCCTATCCTGTCCTATCCTATCCTATCCTAATCATCTTATCATATATCTCAAAATAGTTGACTTAATGGCAGCTTTCCCCAATCTGGTACAGTATAAATGAACTGGATACAACTCCTGAGATTGATACCCAATTGGTTATGCTGACTATGTATTATAAGGGATTCTAGCCCAGTGCATTTGGCAGGCCCTTCTGTGTAGTCCAGCATATCTACAACTCACTGAGTTGCAGAAGGCTATGTCTGCAAGTATCTGAGGAGGTTAGAAAACATTTGCAAGCATACGTATGGTTGGGGTTTTTTTTGGTGTGTATGTGTATGCAGACACAAACCTATACTAATTACAATAAGCTATGCCAGCTTTATTTTTCAGTACATTGTTTCCTGCCTTGGAGCTCAAATAACAGTGCAACAGCAGCATGAAATGTGGTTATAATAGCCTGAGACCACATTTCCTGAAAGTAAAACATAGGAGATAATAGTGTGAAGGTACAAATTAAATGCAAATAAAACAGAATCTCTATTGTTGCTAATCCTTGGATTTGATTGCAGTGAGGAAATTAACTATCATGTTTAACCTCTTTGTATACAACCAACGAATTATTAAAAGTTGTGTGTGTGTGTGTGTGTGTGTGTTTGTGTGTATGTGTGCACTCATACACAAGTTTAACTTTCCTTTTTCCTTTCTTTTTTTCACTTTGAGAAAAGCATCTCTCACTTTATAATGAGGTGATTAAAAAAGAATTTGGGCCCATGATCTTAAATTCATCAATTTCACTTGAAAGTGTTTACAGTGTGTTAACCAGAACTGAGGTGGGTAGAACTGAGGTGAGAATATTGGAAGGGACAGGAAGGAATGCAAGATGAGGAGAAAAAGCAGAAAGTATATGTGAAGGTAAAAAAAAAAGAGTATGAACATGTCTGCCTGGAAGAAAGAGAATGCAACAAGTATTTTAGGCAGGGTGGTTCTCCACCCTGGACAATAACCAATTCCAAAAAAAATTGTTATGCTGGTCTTTGAAAATAAGAAATAGCAAAGTACTTACTAATCAAGGCAACTTTTTAAAAGCTGAATCCAGCACCATCTATAAAACTGGGATCTCAAACTTTCCAATGTCGCAACCCCTAAACTTTCAAATAGGATTAACCTTTCTTGTCATCTTGTTATCACAACTTCAAGAATCTGCTCTAAAAATATAGTTTAACTAAAGCTAAACTGAAACTCTTGAGAAATATAGTTGTTTTCAAATATAAGACAGATAGGGGGGGGGAATCTTCCATATAAAAAATTCCCTTGAGCTGGATGGCATTTTTCGATAATAAAAGGTAAGAAAACTTAGTCCTGGTTGTGTCAGCTTTGGAAGTCATATTAGCATCAGAAGCTTCCATGCTGCCACAGTCTTGTTCTTGGGAAATTAGGAGGGGGGATTTAGTAGAGGGAATGTAGTTAGACATAATAGCATTCTTCTTTTCGGTCAAGGTCATGGTATTCCTGCACCTGAAGGAGGAGGAGTGGTTGAAGAGATGGCTCCGGTTGGGATGGATGGTGATTGGACCACGTGATGGACTGATGGGTGCAGGGGGTGGATTTGGGGTTTTGATTTACTGAGGGAAAACCCAGAACTCTCAGATTTGGGTTTTTCCAGATGTGCCAGTATGCCTACTCTAATAAATGGGAACTTTGAGAAATTGTCTGTCTCGGAGTTTTTAATTGGAGTTGGGGGTTTTCGGGAACTCTGACATTAACCCAAATCCCTAAATAGTTAACAGCGCCCCGAAAGGGGGCTGTCCGGGGTGTTGAGCCCCAGCACCAACCTAACACTCGGGTGGTGCAAAGACTCAGCGAAGATGGAGGGGAGAGAGGAGATCACAGAGGGAGCTGTGGGAACGGATGCTGAGGAGCTCATCAAGACCCAGTATTCTCCTTCTGAAGACATGGTGCGAGCCCTTGAAGCTGCAGAGACGACACAAAGGCTAGGCGCCCGGCTCAAAGAGACGGACTCCTGGGAAAGTTGCCAGTCGGATCCAACTCCAGAGATGGGACCGGAAGAAAGACCGCCTGAATATCATTCCAACTCCAGCCCAATGAAGTCGCCCCACGAGCCAGAATGGAGAGATGTGACAACTTTGGGGTCTGGAAGCTCTTGAGACTGGAACCTGTTGCCTCCGTCTCGAAGCCAGTCACTGACAGGGCTCCCAGAGCATTTTGAGCAGCTTGAAGTGGGAAGTTATGCACCACGCTCCCAACCTCCCCAAGTGAGATGGAGCTTAACACAACCCACTTTCACTTTTCTTGATCCAGGACCTGGCAGTGGAGCTAGCGGGGCATCGGCCTCTTTCTACTCAGCCAGGGATGACTGAGGGATTGGATTGGCGCAGCAAGGTCAAGCAGCAGGAGGGAGACAGCAGATGCAGCCGGCCTAGGGAATGCTACAGCTGCCAGCTGCCCCCCCCCTCGCCAACCGGCCTTCATGTTACCCCCTGCAGATTGTATCCCCCCAGGCTGGGGATTCTATCCTAGCCAGGGGTGGGTCCAGTGCCAATGGACGCCAGCACCATCTGCTCCAATTTTTTCGGGATCACCATGGCCTCAATATGCCTCAACGATCCCGGCACAGCAGTGGGGTCTGATCCAGCAGCCGGCTGGAGCTCCCCCTTTTTCAACTCAACAGCCAGTGTGGCAGCCGGCCTCTGTCCTGCTGCCAGCTGCAATCTAGCAGCCAGCCGCAGCACCGCCGCAGATTCCAGCTCAGCCGCTGGCATTTGCCCCGCCGCCTGCCGCAGGGCCCCAACAGGTCCCCGCTGCACCACCTGCCGCAGCGCACCAGCCGGTCCCTGCCCAGCCACCAGTCGCCATGGCAATTCTACCAGCAAGGCCACTGCCACCACGTTTTAGAGCAACCTTTGATGGGAAGCCTTCCAAACTGGCTTACTTCCTCAGCCGAATCTGGGCTCATATAGATCAGTATGGAGAGCAATACGAATCAGATCGCGATTTAGTATCTGTGATTACAGATGGAATGAATGAAGGAGACGCTGCTGACTGGATAGCCCAGCTACATAATGAGGGAGCTGCTCAACTAAATTATGCGGAAGGTTTTGTTGAGCTGCTCTGGGCCAGATTTGAAGACCCTGACCGAATCAATGAAAATGAAGCCACAATAAAGGTGATGAAGCAAGGTAATCAACCAATAAAGGACTTTGTATGGGACTTTAGATGGGTCACAGGGAACCTAATGCATTGGCCGGACAGAATACTTCTGCACTATTTTAAAGAAGTCCTTGATCAAGAAGTCAGAATAGCCTGTGGCATCAGGGGCATGCCAGAGCGGCTGCAAGACTGGTACACCATGTCAATAGCTCTGGATAGAGAAATTCACCCACACCACAAACCCTCTGCCAAGAGGCCCCCAAGGAGAATTCTGGCTAGATGTCCTCTAAATAAGCCTGCTGAAGCCCCTCCTGCTCCGCCCACAGGGATTATCAAATGCTACCATTGTGGACAAGTGGGCCATCGGGCTTCCAAGTGTCTGACACCCACGCCGGTTCCACAACAACGTCCCGCCATGGCTTCCCAAGGCAGAAGGGCTCCACAAAAGCCCCCGGATACCAGCCGATTTGCCCAAAAAGCTGTAGAGGTTCCCCTCCCCACTGAAGAGAGCAAGGAAACTTCGGCCCAAGGAGCTCCTCCTGGTCAGGCTGACGACAAAGATGACCCGATGGTGAGTGCAACCAACACCCTCCCTTTTTTCAATTAAAGTGAAGTTGGTGGTGCCTGAGACTGGGGAGCAAGGAGATGTAGAAGCAATAATAGATACAGGCTGTACCAGATGTCTAATTGGGTGCCCAATCGTAGAACAATTATGAATAAAAACTAGAGCCCTAAAATGCCCAATTAAGTTCGAATAGGTAGATGGAACATTAATTGGAGGGGCCCCAGCCACCCAAATTACAGAACTGGTTATATTAGAGATGGGAAGACATCATGAACTTATACGGTTCATAGTAGCACCAAGGATGTCAGAATCTGTCATATTGGGCCTTGCCTGGCTTGACAAATGGGCCCCTACCATCAAATGGGAAGATGAATACCGGAAAATCATAATTGGCATCAGCCCAATACCCCCTGTCCCTCCTCCCAAGAGACTGCCACCCCATAGGAGCCAACCGCCAGAAACAGCAGCCACTGTTTCAGACTTGCCCCCAGGTGAACCCCAAATTCCTAGGGAGTATAGAGACTTAGCCGAGGCTTTTAGTGAGGAGGAATGTAACATCCTCCCCCCCCCCATCAGCCACGGCTTGTGCCATCGAATTAGAGCCTGGGGCCAAGTTACCAAAACCAAGAATGTACTCCATGGCGCCTGCCGAAATGACCGAGCTGAGGAAGTACATTGATACCAACTTAGCAGGGGATTCATTGAGACTGCAAAATCTAGAGTGGCAGACCCAGTATTATTTAAAGAGAAGAAAGATGTGGGACTAAGATTATGCGTTGATTTTAGAGGCGTGAATGCAATATGCATACAAAATACATACCCCCTACCCCTAATGAAGGACTTACTGAACCACCTGTCAAAAGGCAAAATTTTCACCAAGCTAGACCTAAGGGAAGTATATTACCGAGTCTGCATAAAGGAGGGAGACGAATGGAAAATGGCTTTTAACTGCTCCCTGGGCAGTTTCCAATTCCGAGTCATGCCTTTTGGACTTCAAGGGGCCCCCACAGTATTTATGCAACTGATCAATGAGGTACTACGTGAACACCTGTACAAGGGGGTCCTCGTTTACCTGGATGACATTCTTATATTCAGCGAATACCTGGAAGAGCATGTCAAACTAGTCAGACAAGTACTAAAGAAGCTTTTAGCAGCCAAACTCTATGCGAAGCTATCTAAGTGCCAATTCCATAAGGAGTCTTTGGACTACCTGGGCTACCAAGTGTCTAACCACGGGATCAAAATGGACCCTGGAAAGGTGAAGGCTGTGCTAGATTGGCAACCCCCACGAACACGTAAGCAACTTCAAAGCTTTCTGGGTTTTGCAAATTTCTATAGACAATTCGTCTCTTCCTTTGTGGAGGTCGCACTCCCTTTAACGGAGTTACTAAAAATCGGTCCATCTCCGACCAAGCCAAAACCTAGCCAATCTCTCGCTTGGACAACGGACTGTCAAAAATCCTTTGAACAATTAAAGTGTCTGTTTGCGGAGGAGCCGATCCTCCAGCATCCTGATCCAAATAAACCCTTTATAGTCCAAGCCGACGCCAGTGATGTAGCTGTAGCGGCTGTTCTACTTCAAAAGAACCTTCAAAACGAGTTAATGCCTTGCACTTACTGTATGTGTCAAAAATGTTAACGGACACTGAACGCAGATGGGCAGTATGGGAGAAAGAGGCTTTTACAGTGCGATGGGCTCTCTTATCCTGGAGACACTTTCTAGAGGGGGCTAAGGAGCCCTTCGAAGTGTGGACTGATCATAAAAACCTTGAGGCGCTGAAGACCCCTCGGAAACTTTCCCCCAAACAAGTTCGTTGGGCTCTGTATTTTAAATGCTTCAAATTCAACCTAAAAGACATCCCAGGGGGGAAAAACCTATTGGCTGATGCTTTATCTAAAAAACCCCAATTTGACAGCCGACGAGAAGAGATAGTACATGACCTGATCTCTGAAGCCCAACCAGCTGCCCAAGCACACACTAGAGCACAAATCAGATGCCGTTCCGACCTCCCTAAAGACAAGTTGACAGCCAAATTGAAAGCAGCGCTATCGAGTGATACGTGGTTTAAAGAAAACCAAATGGACTTAACTTTGAGGGAGGGACTGACTTGGAAAGGGAGTAAGATTTATGTGCCCCGGGGCATGCGACTAATGGTGCTAAAATGTAGTCATGATTCTCACCTAGGGGGGCACTTTGGATTTTTAAAAACCCTCCATTTGGCTAGGAGACAATTCTGGTGGCCAAGGATGAAGACCGACGTAGAGGATTATGTTAGAAGCTGTGCTATTTGTGCCACCATGAAATCCAGACCAGGGAAACCCCATGGGCTCCTCCAGCAAGTGTCCGAACCCACAAAACCCTGGGAGGAGATTGCAATGGACTTTATTGTCGAACTCCCGGAAAGTGGAGGAAACACGGTGATTTGGACTGTCATTGATTTATTCTCCAAACAAGCACACTTCATAGCCTGCAGTGGATTACCTTCTGCCAAGAAACTGGCAAAACGTTTTGTAAAACACATTTACAGGCTTCATGGCATTCTGCAGTGGATAATATCAGATCGCAGGGTCCAATTTACTGCTACATTCTGGAGGGAGTTCCTGAGGTCCATTGGATCATCCCAGGGGCTTAGTTCGGCTTTCCATCCAGCTACTAATGGAGCGGCTGAAAAATCCAACGCAATGGTGGAACAATACATTAGATGTTATGTAAATTATCAACAAGAAAACTGGGTGGATTTATTACCGTTCGCAGAGGTGGCTTATAATAATGCAGTGCATAGTAGCACAGGGTTAACTCCTTTTAGGATAACTACTGGAATGGACTTTGTGCCTATGCCTGAATTACCTAGAGAACCACCCACCTCCATGTCCTTAGCAGAATGGATGGCCTCATTGAAAAGCGGGTGGGAAAATACTAAGAAAGCTTTGGCGGAAGCAGCTGAGAAATATAAGACCCAAGCAGACAAACACAGGTCTCTACAGCCTCCTTTTTGAATAGGAGACAAAGTATATTTGTCAACTAAATATCTAAGATTAAGGTTACCTAGCAAGAAACTTGGACCTAAATTCCTCGGTCCTTTTCCTATAGTGAAAATTATTAACCCTGTAACTGTCCAACTTAGCCTCCCTTGAATACTAGGGAAAATACATCCAGTGTTTCCCAGTAGTTTATTGAAACCGGCAGTAGAATCTACTTTAAGACCCATACCAGCTGCTCCTCCCAAACCTATGATAATACAAGGTGAAACGCATTATGAAGTGAAAAAGATTCTTGATTCTAGACTGCACCGGGGTCATTTACAGTATTTAGTACTCTGGAAAGGGTATCCTTTGTCAGAGGCTACCTGGGTAAAAAGTTGGGATGTGCAAGCTGACAGATTAGTGAAACAATTTCGTGAGAAGTTTCCCGATAAACCAAAGGGTCCTCCTGGAGGGGGGAGAGTGGGTTAAGTGATTTTCTGTCTGTCTCGGAGTTTTTAATTGGAGTTGGGGGTTTTCTGGAACTCTGACAGGTTGCTTTACTCAGAGAACCGAAGACATAAGGAGGAATAGCTTGAGTATGGGGGAGGGGGATGAAAGTACAAGTGCTTAAAGTTCTCATTATTTAACTCTTGCACCCATTCCCCACTAATATTGCTAATATTGCTAGTATTTTAAAGTCTTTACTAGTAAGAACCATCTGCTGTAATCCTAACTCACTGGCCAAATTTCAGCTTGGAACTTCATTGATATGATACATTGTTGTGATTAATGATCTACATAGACATACATATGCGCATGCAAAAATGTGGCGAGACTATTACTTGAGGTAATAATATTAAAATAATCAATGGAAATTAAATTCTTCATTAGAAGCTTAAATTCCAATATTTTCAATACCATAGGAGCAAAAACAAACAGTCTCATTTTTCCTTCTCTTCTTGGACAGGCTGGCTGTGGGAAACTCCAGAGTGCAATCCTTCAATTTTGCCAGTACTTGCCAAGTCCAATCCCTATCAGAGATGCTCTGAGCTTTTCTTTTGACTGCCTGTACAAACAGGAAAAATGTGTCTGTTGGGCATAACTGCTCTGCTAAGTGTAAAACTTTAATAACAGGTTTCCATGGACTAAGCCAAAAAATAATCCCCTGAATTTGGGCCAGTGGATATGGACTGCAGGAAATGTGGAGCAAGGAGACAAATTTTGAGAAAATATTCCTGAAAGTCAGAAAGAACCAGAGGTGGGCTGCTGCCGGTTCAGACCGGTTTGGGCAAACTGGTAGTTCTGACCACCGGCTGGGCCCGCCCACCTGCCCCGGTGCTAGCCTGTCCTATTTATCTCACTCTCTGGTTTTGTTCCCCACCCACGAAGCCCAGCTAATTGCTGTGCCTCACCTGCTCTACTCACCGTGGCTGCCTGAGAAGATTTGCTGTGTGTTTGAAGCCGCGCGAAAGCGAGGAAGGCGCGTGTGCTCACATTTCCAGCGAACCGGTTGTTAACGTATGTGCAGCCCACCTCTGGAAAGAACTGTAGGTAAAAATGGGTTACCTGCATCAACTTTGTGATGGTGTCCATGATTGTTTCTGAAAATTTCAAATGTGACTGCTCAAAACAATTAGAACCACTGCCGGTCTTTCTAGAGTTGACTCCCGACTACGGTTGCTTCTCTTTACTTGTGGTGAAGTTGACGCTGTTGTAGAAAAACTCTTCTTCCAACAATTAAATAAATGAATTCATAGTGACTGTTATGTCAGGAAAGCTTTATAATTTACAATCCTGTTATCCAGCTATTCTAAATCACAGCACATAACGATGATTGTTGCTGTTTTCTTCCCAAAAAGCTAGTGTATGATGTATTTGGCTTCCATCAAAGTTTGGATGGGGTTTTTTTTTCAGTTTACACCAAAAATCTTCATAAGATAATGGAGGATCATATTTTTTACCTTTGGGGAAAAAAAGAACAGCACCACTATTAGAGAATGTTTCCTTGCAAGCCATGTAAGGAGGGTGTTATTTGGACATTTGAAGTGCAACGACAACAAAATGACAATGAAATTAAAACATAAAAATCCACTTCACATACACACACATATTATGTTCTAACTAAAAAATATTCCTCAACCTAGTGTTTTCCATACGGAGTGCTCATTATCCCTAGTTAGCAATGGCCTTTGGTTATTTTATCAGGATATGTTATTATAAAATAATTGGAAGGAGATGGAAAACAATACACAGTAGCCTGAAAATTTAAACTTCATGTTTCAGGTGTAACATCTGAATTGAGAGCTCATTCCATGCATTTTCTTATAACAGGTCTCTCAGGGATGGTAACTCATCCATTTTTTGGTCAGGAAAAGGCATAACCTTTTCTTTCTCGTGTTATTCTATAAGAGCATGGAAAGGATGTCTTGTCAACTCTTATGATACATGAAGCTTCAGCTAATTTTATCAAGAAAGGACAAAAGAAGGGCTACCTAGCAAAGTCATGATAAACTATGGATAATGGAGGGAAATTAATATGGTTTGGTATTAAGTGAACAAGCAGTCAAGGAGCTCTGAACTTGTGTATTCCCTGCTAAAATCATGTTTCTTTGTCAGTTTCTGGGAACTAAAACAATTGCTCAATTCATTTATATAATATGCCCAAAGATTTATAAACTGTAAGTGCTTTTATCATTTCTAAGCTATCTCATGTTAACCAAAAGTTGACTTGTGTTATTGAAGCTTCTTTCTTTCTTTCTTTCTTTCTTTCTTTCTTTCTTTCTTTCTTTCTTTCTTTCTTTCTTTCTTTCTGTTTGTTTGTTTAAAAAAAGTGGAAACCCTGCATTTGCCGGAAAACACCAGGAAAAAAATAAGACTCATAATCTATTCCTGTTAAAGGAAATTAGTTATTAAAAACTCAGAATAAATGTTGTTACTACGTATATCTTGCTTTGGACAGATCATTGCTAGCCCTAATTCTAAAGTCAGAGTTTCTAGAAAAATCCATTATTTTTATTTTACTTTATTTATATACCACCAACTCCATGCAGATTCATAACAGCTTACAACAATACTATTAAATATCAACCACCAAAGACCTCTGGAACAATTCAGTTTTAATGCTTATATGGAGATGAGCCTGATATTCAGAGGGAAGCCATTCTACATTATTGGACCCATTACAGAAAATGACTTTAGTCTTTCTAATCTTTCCAAGCTACAGTATTTCCTCATGATGTACATATTAGATGGCCAGTTATATCTGGAAATTTCTGCCTGGAGGTATGTAATGTTAAATCATAGTTTAATTAATACCAGCATTTTGACTTACACTCAGAAGTATATTGGTAATCAACACAGTGTCTAAGCACAGTGTAATGTGCTCTTAGAGGTTGATTTTGCCAGCACGTGCTCCACTACCAATTGCAGCTTCCAGATAGACTTCAAAAGTAATTCATCTAGAGCAGTGGTTCCCAAACTTTTTCAGTCCACCACCCCCTTGGTGCTACAAACTCATCCTCAGTGCCCCCACCCCCTTCAGGTGGGCATGGCTTGGTGGTCAGGTGACTGGTGGGCATGGCCAACTTGTAAAATGTGGTGAAACTCACTTAACAACGCTCTTGCTTAGCAACCAAAATTTTGGGCTCAATTGTGGTCATAAGTCTTTCTTTTTCTTTCTTTCTGTCTTTCTTTCTTCCTTTCTTTCTTTCTTTCTTTTGTCTTCCTTCCTTCCTTCCTTCCTACCATCTTTCTTTCTTTCTTTTTCTTTCTNTTTCTTTCTTTCTTTCTTTCTTTCTTTTTCTTTCTTCTTTCTTTCTTTCTTTCTTCCTTCTTCTTTTTTCTTTCTTTCTTTCTTCCTTCCTCCTTCCCTCCTCCCTCCCTCCCTCCCTCCCTCCCTCTTTCTTCCTTCTTTCTTTCTTTCTTTCTTTCTTTCTTTCTTTCTTGTCTCTCTCTCTTTCTTCTGCAGTAGAAAGCAACCTCCCCCAAGGCAAATATCTTGTGACAGCAGCTATGAGATGTTTCTGCAAAGGCAGAGCCCTGCAGGACGATCTAAAGAGGGGAGGGGGATGCTGAAGAAAAGGCCACCTTCCACCCGTGCCTCCAGTGCCGGCTCGGCGGGACTTGGGGCTCCGAAGCAGCCCAACCCAGTGCCACGGGCCGAGTTCCCAGAGTGGCGCCGGCGGTCGGCCGGGCTGATCCACAAAGAGAGCAGGCAGGTGGCCGGGTGAGAAGCCAGTGGGCTGCTTCGGAGCCTCAAGTGCCGCGGAGCCTGCACGGGTGGAAGGTGGCCTTTTCTGCAGCATCCCCCTCCCCTCTTTGGATCGCCCTGCGGGGGGACTCTGCCTTTGCAGAAACAGGGCGGATGCATGTGCAGCAGCCCCGGGACATCCGCTTGCCCTTCCGCTGCCCCTCTCAGCGTCTGCATTTCCACCAAGAGCCGCCCACCCACCCATTGGCCAGGCCGGGCTGGATGCCAACCTCGGAAGGCAAGTGGGCGTGAGGGACCACTGGGAAGGCTGCGTGGAAGGCCGCCAAGCATGGCAGGGCTGCGGGAAAGGGAGTAGGCTGCTACCTCCCTTCCCCGCCGCCCCGACATGCTTTCCTGCCTTCCACGTGGCCTCTTAGTGCCCCCCTGCCACCCCCCTTGTCTCTTAGCGCCCCTCTGCCATCCCCCTTGCCTCTTAGCGCCCCCCCTAAGTCATCCCACCGCCCCCCCAGGGGGCGGTACCACCCACTTTGGGAACCACTGATCTAGAGAAATGGCAAATCCTCCACTTTGCACTGACCATATACAAAAAAAAAAAGCCTTTTTAACTCAATGGATCTTTGCCATAGAAACAATTTGGGATTTATTTC
>QLTV01012184.1:3503412-3575844 GCA_003457575.1 Thermophis baileyi | reverse complement strand
TTTCAACTCCTACCACTATAGAGCACTGCACACCAGAACAACTAGACACAAGAACAGTTTTTTCCCGAACGCCATCACTCTGCTAAACAAATAATTTTTATTTGTCAACTATTTACTAAGTCTGCACTACTATTAATCTTCTCATCATTCCCATAACCCATCTCCTCCCACAAATGACTGTATGACTGTAACTTTGTTGCTTGTATCCTTACAATTTAAATTGACTGGTTCCTACTATGATTTGATTGCTTATTGTACCCGGACTATCATTAAGTGTTGTACCTTATGATTCTTGACAAACTTATCTTTTCTTTTATGTACACTGAGAGCATATGCACCAAGACAAATTCCTTGTGTGTCCAATCACACTTGGCCAATAAAGAATTCTATTCTATTCTATTCTGTTCTATAAAATCTTGCCAGAGGTGATAGAAGCAAAGGCTTGAAGTATTCCTAAGGCAACTCCTGATACCTTCACAAATGTGTTTGTGTGATTTGGCAGCAATATAGAAATGATTTGACTTTGCCTTCATTGAGCATATTTTTTTCAACTTTTCAATTTAACCTACAATCCTGGGATGTCTTGCAACTTCCCATCAATGTGATTGTGCAGCACTGATTTTAACTACATCTGATCCTGCTTAGTTTTTGCAGCATTTGTTTGTTTGTTTGTTTGTTTGTTTGTTTTGAGAAAAAGAGGGAGCAGCTAAAACCAATGACATGGAACAAATATATACCAGCTCCAGGGCTGGCATAGATTACATGCTGATATAAGCCATCTTGGTGAGCAAGCTGAATTTGAAATCTTCTAACAGATCTTTGACCCCTCCTGACATTTCCTATGGCAACCCTGCCAAGTATACTTTTTCCTCTTTCTGACTTCAAAATTGCCAAATGACAAATTGATGGAAATCTGAATAAATCTATGGACTCTGGGATGCTCCCCAAGGAATGCACAGTTGCAGTGTAAAACTACTCTGTATTTATGAAAAGGACCAATAAAGGTCATCTTGTCAAAGGATAATAAAACAAGAACTTGTATTCCAAAATCTAAAGGCTTTTATTGATATATTGTCTTTCTGGAATACACTTTTAAAATAGTTCCTTATAGCTTTTTATATTGCTAGTGTGGTCTTTTATCAAGATTTTTGCATTATTTTGTGCCCTACCCATTATGGACTTTTATAGTTAAACTAATTTGGTGCCATTGGCAGCTATAATTAATTTACAACATCTACTCCTTTTGATATTAGTGTCCAGAAATATCTCTTTATTCAGTAAGTGCAATTTCATTTTATCTTCAGGGGCAGGGGGGCATTTAACCAAAGGATAGATTGACTACAAACTGTGTAACAGAATTGTTAAAAGGTATGGGAAATAATGTACAAGAGGCACCACATTAGCATAAGCCTTATGATGGTTTAAAGGGCCCGTCTTTTTCTTAGAGTTTTATATAGACAATGCTGCAAACAGAGCTCTGCCTTCCACTCTATAACCTTGGTAATAGTATGTGTTCAGTTAATCTGCCGAGTGTAAAGTCATCCTGTCGAAAAGTAATTCACTTTAAAAAAAATGGGTGGAAAATAAATATGGTGCCATAAAATTGTGGAGTAGAGGAATCTATCTGGACATTTCACAAAACATTTCATTATGCTGATAATTCCCAGAAGGGCTCTTGAGAGTGCTTTAAGCTGAGGATTACTGCACTGGATCTGATGGACTTTTTTTGTAGCCCCTTTAAAAGGCAGTGAACCGTTTTTCTATTTTATTTAAATAATGCCCCTTAAAATGGATTTTTAGAGGTATAATAACTCCTTAAGAGTCAGTTATGCTAAACAGTTTCTCTTGATAGAAGTGTTGTAAAACTCGTTAACTGCACAATTTCAGATGCCGGCTTGGTGAACACTAGCTGACATTTGAATGGTCAGAGTTTGTAAAATAAATTGAAATAGTAGTGGTATCACACAGCTAGCTGTGCACAAGCTGTAGGCCACAAGGGACTTGAACCTGACAGAAAATTACTTCAAGATGAATGAAAAGTGCTTGTTTCTCTTTATTAGTTTTTGGAGAACAATGAAATTGTTGAATTGTTTACAGAAGAACTGATTAAAAATGGTCAACAGGGCTGGGTCCCTACTGCTAACTGTTCACCTCCCCACCCCATCACCCCCCTTTTCTCCACCACATGCATCTTCTAACAGCCATTATGGTCACACATCTGTGTGTGAAATGTGTTCATTCTGACATTCCGTGTCTGCTAGGAGTTGCCGAGGCCTTTGTTAGGGAAAGGGCTCTTGTCAAGCCTAACAAGCTGGTCATGCAATTTACTGGACACCACAACCCGAGCATAACCCATGATGATTTGCTTCAGCCCCTAACAATGCTTGGTTCAATATTAAAATACAAAAGAATTCTTGGCTTTGTGCCATTCTTGTTCCTACAATACTCTGAAGCATTCTTTGCAATGTAAATATAATTTTGTTCTTGAGAAAGGCATATTTATAATCCAGGAAGGGCATATCACGGCAATCTATATGTTATTTCCAATAAATGCTTTTAAATAACCAAAATATAATAGATGCAAGAGACATTCTGGTAATCAAAATTCTCTCTCACACTCACACATTGTGTGTGTGTGTGTGTGTGTGTGTGTGTGTGTGTGTGTGTGTGTGTGTGTGTGTGTCCCACTCCAGGCACAGCAGGATGCTTCAAACTGCTATCCAATATTCTGTCAAACTGTTTAGTCCAATTTCAGGGCAATTCAAGTCAAGACCCCTTTAGTACAGCTTTCTCTGTAATTTCTTTTACAAACACATATGGTATTGTTTAAGAAATTTTAAAAGTTTGGGAGTAATTAATATTCCCATGGGGTAAGAGAAGAGTGCAATCCCTTTGAAGCTTCAAAAACATTTCTCTTGATTCTTTTAAAAAGAAAGAGACAGCAAGAGAAAGGGAACTAGGAACAGCGAGGGAGAGGGGGAAATCACTTGTATTTACATGGTACTTTATAAAAAAGCCTTTTTTGCCTTCCCTCCCCTTTCATGCTCTAAATCCCTCCCCCCCCTTAAACACACACACCAAGAGAAATCACCTATTAACATGCAGGGGTATGAATGCTATTTGTGGCATTCTGTCACTATACATTGTGTACCGCCCCAATCTGAAAGCAGGATTTTCTTTTTCTTTTTTCTATTTGCAGAACATGCATTCCAGACCTATTATGTGTATAAACAATAGCATATGTAATTACCTTTCCAGGGTGGCAATTACTCTTCAGATTCAATGGCTAGAGTTAAAGTAAAACTGCTCCTTTCCTATTGCTCACAAAGCTGCCAACTTTTATGGATCAAATCTTGGTTATCAGTTGCAGAGGACAAGCCCTATCAATCCAGTTCTTCTATGGTGCTTGGGAGGAGGAGCTGCGGACCACAGACCCCACAGCTTCGGGATTTCAAACATGATCATTTCAAGTTTTGCCTACGCATCAGCTGTACCACATCGTCCAATCTATGAAAAGGAAAAAAGGACAACTTTCACTAGAAAGAATGTTCTCAGCAATTATGGAACATGAGAATAGCATGCCAAATGGTATGGCGACTATATGAAGTGCTGAAAAGCGTGTAAAATTGCATGGCTTTCTTCATGTTGTTATCAGTTTGCTGAATAAGAGAAAAGAAATTGCATTTCTTCTCCCAGATCTTTTTCATATTAGTTCATATGGCCTGTATGGTTGTGGCAATGAAGCTCCAGCTTTCATCAATTAATCAGCTTAATTAATCAAGTAATCTTTTAAAGGCATCTTAAAAATGTGTGTACAGTTGATGAAAGAAAGTTCACATGTCATCTAGAGTGAGGTCATATGCAATAGGAGTGTAGGAAATGTTGTATACTATTTTTGTTTCTATTTTCCACTCAAAATAATGTATTAAAGTTATATGCTGCCTGACTCCCAACAACTCTCGGTGGCTTACAATCATTAAAACTTTTAAAAACAAAGAACAATAGGGAAACAATGCCCACATAAAAACAGTGAAAGACAGTACTTGATCTTTTTAAAGGACCTCATTTAAAAGCTCAGGATTTAACTGATTTGAAATATATATTCTATTCACCAACTTCTTTAAAAAAAATACTGCATGTTTAATAATATGCAACACTAAAATGAAGTTTTAAATATGCATATAATAAACATATCAAGTTTAAAGGAATTACAGTTTTTTCAGAGATGACATAATCTAGAAGGAATGAAGAGCAGTTAAGGTACTGCTGTAATCCCATCTCATTTCAAACTGGAATATTATAGATTCTGAAGAAACCAAAAAGATCACTGTAATATGGTTGCTTGGAGAGTTACCATTGAAAAGCATCCAAAACTAAAACAACAACAACAATAGTGGTGGACTGACTCGGAGTGAATATAACTTGTCAAAGTTTGGATAAGTCCTGATCTAATTACTCACTTTATTCAAATTCCTGAATTTGGTCTTAGTTACAATTTAGGTGCTGTTTATGTGTTGCTGTTTGTTGTTAGTATTATTATTTGCGATGCTGCTACATAGAAAGTTTTCACTCTTTAATAATGATTTTAAAAAATTAAAACTCAGAAAGTTGATTCAGTAATTGTTCATTGTTGAATTTTCCCCCTTTCAAAATAATCAAAACCCAGATTCTCCATTATCAGACTAAATGTATGCCAAATAGAATAAACCTTACTTTAGCTAAAGATAATCATACACAAGGCATGGTAATAGTAAGGTAAACAGCTATATGGTAGCCTTTTTCTTTGGAACATAGAAACATACCGTGTTTCCCCGAAAATAAGACCCTATCTTATTTATTTTTTTGAACCCTGAAATAAGCACTTGGCCTTATTGCCATGCACTCAAAAGCCCGATTGGGCTTATTATCAGGGGATGTCTTATTTTGGGGGAAACAGGGTAGATTAATGAGAGTTTTACCATAGAGTATCCCTTCAGATAGAATCATTGAGGATGAGATGGAACATGCCTATTTCTATGACTCATCAGTATTCATTGTAGCCTTTTTTATGCCATTTCTTCAAGGAAACTAAAGTATATTTGAGGCTCAGCATTTTCAGAACTGGTAAATACAAGGGAGACCTATTACATGGTACAACTTCTACAAGGCATGTCATAATCAATTATAACTCAATGACATTTGAATAAATAGTTTACATATTTATGCACATGACTTAATTGCTCATCACTTGATTACTCAAGATTTGATAACTACCAGAAGATGAAAACTATAACTGAGAAAAGCCATGTGTTTCAATTGGCAGAACTAGATGATGTCCTTATTCCTGTCAGAGATGATAAACTTATGATGGGTACATGTCATCATTTGAAACCCAGTTATAAATAATGAGCAGGCATGTGAGAATTGACTGATTTTAAAACATTATTATTTAGAAAGGGCCATTGGCCTAATTACTCTCTAGTCCTTCTGTATATTTGCTTGCTTGGTCTGGGAGAATATTTGGGGAGGACTGCTGCTGTTTTATTAAATATGTTTAATTTCACCTTAACTGTGATTTTCTTCATATGCTTCAGGTTTAAATGATTTAATTTTATTTGTACTGTTGTTATTTAAGCTTCCAGTTTCCATTTTGAGAAAAGAGAGGTACATGTTTTACATGCATCTATTTTCTTCAGCAATTGCTGATAAACTTTCAGAACAGGATATATATCCTAACTGAACAGCACAGAAACATAGTAGTATACAGAAGCTTTGTTCTTCCAAAACTTTTACCTAAGATATGTTTATCAAAAAATCTTACAATGACTCCTTATTTGTACTTTCTTTCTTGGAAGCCTGGATCCAAAGAAACTATGCAAGGCTGCTGTACAATTATCCGTCTGCCTTTAACAATTTTAATGATATAAATGGATAATTAAAATAAATAATAAACCATTCTGAACCATTGTTCAGAAAAAAACAACAACATTAAAATCCCTACTCAATAGTAAAGTTGCTAGGTAGGTCATTTGAGCTGTTCATCTACCCCAGAAGATTGTTCTGAGAATATAATGAGGTAGGAGGAAGGGAAAACTATTGATTCCTAGTGCTCCTTCGAGGAAATAATAAAAATGTAATAAATAAAATATTTATATGTGATTGAAGCATTGGATTAACTCACCAAAAAATGACAATTTCATGTACAATTTGTCGTGAGTATTGAACAGAAGAGGGTTTAAATACATTCCCCAAAAAGATAGCTGGTAGAGAAAAAATTATTTCAATAAAGTAATCGGTTAGTTCATCTCATCCAGATGAATTCAATAAACAAAAGGGGCATGAGTAACCAACCTTTCAGATTGAAACTTCAGTCTCTTTTATCTTGTCTGGGAAGTAGCATTGCTACTGAAGCTTGACTTTGTTGCTTTATCTACCAGCTTTCCCAAAATTAGTGGGAAGCTCCTACTTCTGTTTCATGACTGCTGTTATACTTGAGCTGTACTTTGCTAAGTGTGGAGGCTTGCATGGTGCTGATTATCATGCAAATGAGTTTTCTCCGCCGGCTCCAAAGAGGCTCCCAGCTTTGCTACCCTCATTGATCCTTTCATTGTCATAGAGATAAGGCTAACCCATCTCTTCTGACACCAGAAGCTACAAAAATAGGTTCCCGTGACAGTGATTGGAGGGAGGAAATGAATCTTTCATGTACAGCAGAAATATAGTTTGATTTAAGAAAAGAAAATAACCATGTGTAATTGGGCTTCTGTCAATGTAAATTTTAATGGTAATCGTAATACTGTGGCTTCTGGAACCCTAAATTACAGCTTTCAGTGGCTTCCCACTGAATCTCTCTATTATTCGTCATAACGACTTTCTCAAAGCATGTGCACCATGACATTGATATCACAATCCATGTCTACATTCCAAATTGACTGTAGGATTGGAAGGTATTGCCCTTGCATTATTTTTACCCTGTCACCAAATATCAGAAGAACTAAAAGAAGGTTGTCATTTCTAGAGCTGTAGCCACCTGCTTCTCAAAGCAGTTCTGGTAGGCAAACTATTATATGTTGATCCTCAAAAGAGACTAGAAAGATTTTGCTTTGGAATGGTTAACCTATGAAATTTAGCTGCACAAGATGGGATAATAGCACTAGTTGGTTGACTTTAATTCATCATTAGCTTAATTTATTGAGTATACAGTTCCTTGTGATTATTACCAGCTATGGTCTCCTAATTCCAATTTCAGAGGCATGATATCTCACAATACAAGATGCTGTAAAATAATAGTGCAGCTCTCCTACTCTCCTTATTACCTCCTTGGGATTTTGTACACATGTCTTGGCCATTGTGGAAACTACATATGCTTTAATTCATTCACATAAAAAATTTCCATCACTGATATCCAATTCATAAGTTTCCTCCATATTAATTTGCCTAAGATGCAATAATGTATCATTTCACCAGTAAGATATTAATAATTAATTTGCAAAAGGCACATAGATATACACCCAAACCATATTTGTTTCCACCTCATCCATACATCCCTACATCACTCATCCATACATCATCCCTCTATTTTTCAAGGGCTCATCAGTGCTATGTAACCAAAGCTCTTTCCTTTAGACCAGGGGTATCAAACTCACGTCATCACAGCAGCGTCACGTGATGTATCAGGACTCTTTTCCCCTTCGTTAAACCAGGCATGGGCGTGGCCAGCGTGTGACGCATCTGGCCCGCGAGCCGGGAGTTTGACCCAAAACATGTACAAAACATGTACAAAACATTCACCCTTTCTGCATAAATGTATTATGCAGTTTGATATTCATTCTTTCTTTCTCCATGATTAAACCAACTCAGTGTACTGGTTGCTCACTTTTGTATTCAGTCCACATTCAGATGATATGTAGTGCCAATCTAGATCGTTACTCTAGACCCAAAGTATGGTTTTGCCTCTAGAAAATGAATAATAATCAGTGCTCAGACACCATTAAAAAGTGTAATTTACTAGACTGTTACCCTTTTCTACATGTCCATGTAACAAATACTATGTGTACTCATAAAATGAACATGGTTATGTACTGCATTTTGTATTTTAACTATGTATTAGATAAAGTCGCATACACTCTATGCATGTTAAGTCATAATAAGTTTGTCTGTGTGGAATGTGTAATATTGTCCAATATCCAGTTAAAAGGCAACAAAATCAAGAGGTTAATTTTTCTCAAACTATCCTATGTAAGTTTAAAACACACGTCTAGGCTAAATGTAGAGGTACAAGTATTCTTCACATTTAAAAAAAGAAAAGTCCTCATATAGAAAAGTTGCTTGTCACAGCTTCTTTCTTTCTAATATGTTGGGGAAGGGTATATTTCATATATCCAATAATTCTTCTGTTCAACTCTATAGAGAATGAAACTGTCTATTAGTATGCTACAAAATAGATCTCTGTACTAAGAGCATGGTCCAACACTGACTCTGTGGTACAAATACTACAGTTATGGAATTCCATGGTCATAAGGAGGAAGGCGTTTTCCACCTTTATATCTTTCCTACATATAAATAGACATTACTGGATGCAAACCAATACCAGTGTGATAGTATAAATTTTGTCATATTACTGTGTAAGGATTGTTAGCATGTTTCATAACATAGTCCGAATCAACAGTCAAATTTTGCTGATAAAACTTTTTCATCAGCAGAAGTGAAAGGAGCAGTTTCTTCTTTCCCTTAAATATATGTCATTTACTAATTTATTTTCTTCAGCTTATAGGTTGCTTCAGTAAACATCTGCTGTAGGGGATTAATGTGTCCTCTGGAATAGATTGAGCAATGGATAGCACAATTTCATATAGGCTGGCTCAAAGTAAGACATAATCATGCAAATGGAACTCACTTTTATGTTATGAGCTGTAGGACTAAAATCTTAATTTGCATGCAACTCATACCGGTAGTTCTGAGCAAAGTAGTCATATTCAAAAGTTCAGAACTAAATACAGCGATTTTAATATATTTAGAATAGAATAGAATAGAATAGAATAGAATAGAATAGAATAGAATAGAATAGAATAGAATAGAATAGAATAGAATAGAATAGAATAGAATAGAATAGAATAGAATAGAATTTCAAGGAATGTTCAAAGTTTCTTGCCTTTTCTTTCCTTTGCACTTTTCTGCAGTGCAAAATAATAACAAGTTTTATGGGGGGGGATAATTGTTTCCAACCCTAGACCATGACCAATTTTATTAAAAATATGACAGACTTATAGTAAGTAAGTACCAAAGGAAACAGAAGAGTGTGCTTGCTCCAAATGACATGTGTATGTTGCTACTATCCCTGCTTTTTACAAACAGCTGTTTCACATTGCAGTAAAATTAGAACTTCATATTTTGAACCCGTACCAATTCAACCAAATTCTCAGAAAAAAGAGTGTCTTTTAAATGTATTTTTTATGAATCACAGACACCCATTCCTTGGACAGTTACAGCTTTGCACATAGATATTTTTTAACACATCACTATCTGGAACAAATATTATTTCTTTTTCATGTTATTTAAAACAACATGACTAAAGTGCATACTAGAGCAGATGAAGAAACTGATGCTTTAATACTAGAAATATATGAACTAATCATTTTTCTCTTTCTTAAATCGGATTTTACAAGTATTCTTTGAAAGCAAGAAACACCAACTTATATCCAGATAATCATTCCATAAATACTATGGGTTTTCATAGCAGTCATGAGGTCTGGAATGTATGTGCTAATTACAGATCCCAAATCATCTTTACTCAGTTTGCAATTAAAACTGAAATATTGTTATATAATACAATTCTAGGGTTCATTACAATATCTACCAGGCATGCTGGTTGTTATTTGCATACCATAGTCGATTTTGTTTCAAAATAATTGTTTCACTTTTGGTTTTCTTATGCTTGCTGTTTTTACAGCTGGGAGTAGTTAAGATTTCATAGTAGTATAATTAAAGAAAAAGTCCAGGAACCAAATATTTTTACATCGATATTCACATGTGCTAGACATCAGCAGAAAGCAATGATAATTAGAAGATACATAGGTTATGAAAAATCACGTGCTATTCTCTCCTTACTATCACAGGATGGGGTGTATATTTTAATCCATATAGTTTTAGAAGTATGGGCTAATACACACACAAAAAAGAATGCAAATTTAGGAAGAATATTGAATTATTCAGTAGCATGTTATGTGATTAGATCTGATTGGTTCCTTACTAAGATAATGCCCATAAAAATTATTTCCCATGGTAATTTTGGTCTCAGGATGAAACTGGGGGTGAGGGAGGTTTTGATGTCCATTAAACAGCAAGAACAAGGCTTACTTGAGCTAATAATATCATGGTTGCACAGGATGATTGATGGACTTTAAAAAGGCCCTGATTGCTTTCATCTTTCTCCAGATTTTATTACTTACTTGTTCATAGTCATGTACAATCACTGAAGCTAAGAGACAGAGGAAATAAGTATTTGATGTATGACATATTTGTCACAGCTGTGTTTATTCTTAAAATGCATGTATAAAGCACACACACACACACACACACACACACAATGATTAAGTGGTTTGAGAGCTAAGCAAATAAGTTGCTGTCTGCTATCCAATAATAAATCAAAATTAACAATTCCTTCTACAAATATGACTTTTAATTACAAATTAAATGTATAAAGAAGCTTCTCAAACTTTTGATCTCCTATTTGTTCCTTCTTAGAACTTATCATTTTATAATTGCAGTCTGTCAGTTTATGAGGTTGATTTTAAAAAAAAGGATACAGTGAAGAATTTAATTTATCTCATTGAGCCATATAAGTGAGAGTGTTTTGAAGCTTCTTGTATGCTTTATATCAAAGAGGATATCTTAACCAGTTTGCTGGAAACATTTTCATCATGCATGCTAGATTATGCATGGAGGCACAACAAAAAGTTGGGCTGATCTAGATTAAAAAGTGTTGGACAGAGTCTTGAAAGGGTCACCAAATAATTCTGTGATATGAGTAGTTATTGTATGCAGATTCATCATCTCTCTTTTTTCTATGAAAAAGTCAAACTAGAAATCAGATACCTGCAGCTTGAATTCAGCTCCTGTTGTCAATTTCATGCTTGGGAAGGCATGGATGGAGGAAAAAGACCATGTCTCCAACAGAAAAAGGCTGTGCAACAGTGGTGGGTTTCTCTTACCTTCCCTACCAGTTCGGAAGTGCGTGCGTGTGTCGCGTCGGAAGTGCGCGCTTTGCGTGTGCGCGCTTCCTACACTCACACGGCGTGCACGTTACATCCGGGTACTGACCCTTTGCACATGCGCAGAAGCCTTTGTGCATGTGCAGAGGGTTCTTTGCCAGCTGCTTTCAAGTGGGGAACCGGTTCCGGGGCGTGGCAAGCCGGCCATCACTACCGGTTCAGCGAACGGGGTCAAATTTCCGCCACCGGCTCGCGCGAACCGGTCCGAACCAGTAGCAACCCACCACTGTTGTGCAAGTGAACGATCAAGACAATTCATTAGACAATTCTGCAGCAGCTCTAAGCGGGGGGGGGGGGAGTATGTCAGCCCCAGCTCCTATGCTTCAATACTAATGAGAGTCATTGCATATTCATAACCCTAAATACAGTCAGCTGCTTATAAAAACTTTTGTCATTGAGGCTTCATCACAAGAGCAAAGCATTGCACTCTTCGTGTTGTGGCACTTCCACCAAGAGAGTGCGAGAGCAAGATTGATTGTTTTGCAACGCTCCTTGACAGGGAACTAAGAGATAGTGCCCCCAGGGTCCAGGAACTAAGCTTAGTTTGATTACAAGGCTCAAAGTAATCAAAGAAACAAAAGAGGATGAAAAAGTGGATTTTTAAAAAAAGATAAAGGAAGACTCTAAAGATATAGCTTTCCTTATTGAGTGTTCAGAGTAATTATCTGCCAGCAGTTTAAAACAGTTCATATCAATTTTTATCACAGAGGAAGAAGAGCAGTGATCTCCAGCAAACTTGTTCCCATGTTATGCGTGCAGTGCAGTGCAGCATATCTTCACCGATACAATCTCTAAAAGCAGATGAAACTTCCCATCAATATCAATAGCAAAGATTGGGGAACTTAACCTGTCAGGTATTAAAATCACTTCTGCCAGTATTGTGTTGCCCAGAACTCTTTCGTGGCAAGTTTATTATCCTTTCTTGTCAATTCCTTCTTTTGTGCTGTGTCTGCATCTTCATTAATTTTTTTTAAAATCTTTACCCACATGCAAAATAGTAAAATCCTGAGTGTTTTTATAAATGCTGGAGCACATGCACGTACACACACAATCACACACACACACACACACAATTACTGACCTTACGATACCTGTCTGCTGGGGCAGCTCTTAGCATCCCCTGGAGTTAAAGAAGGAAAGCATCTCTTTCAGCGCCCACTTTGAAAAAAGGCCTTGAGCATTTTCTCACTCATAATGATGTCTTCAGCTGGAATGCCAGCACATTTCCACATCTCCTTGACAGGCGAGCAGACTACAGAGTATCTACAAAATTAAAATAGAAGGGAATGTTAAAAGCAAGGTTTGCAGTTCTGATTATATGCTGGCTTTTGTAATTTTGTAAAAAAAAAGGTCATTTCCAAATGAAACCACTAATACATGCAAATCAAAGTTCTCTGTTACTCAATAAAATATATTTTAATATAAAATATTAAAGGGGGGAAGGACAAAAATCTTAGCTATTAAATATCTTAAAGGTATTTATACAGACTTTAAAAATGTCTTACATGTATGACTACATGTAAGATATTATATGTGGCAAGATTTTAAATTATCTGTGATATCCGTCTGATTGCAGTAAAACATGAAAACCTTGACTTTTGTCAAGTTAGATAAATTTATTTTCCATGAATGACAAGCTTTTAAGTAGGAACCAGGCAGGCTGCCAGCTTTCCAACTCCACAAGGCCATATTTTCAACGATTTGTCTGAGATCAATGAGTGGCGCTTCAGAAATTTAGAAAAGTTTCCCAGTGAATATCTTTCTCTGCAGATGCTGCATCAGACTTTGTTGATATTCTCTATAAAATAGTATAGGCAGGTTTGAAATCCATGACTTTTCAAAACGATTGGCAGTGGCATTCTATATATCAAATCTCGTCACATATGAAACATTTCTATAAAAAATAGTAAACCTCTTTTGAACATAGGTTCATGCAGTAGTTTAAGATTTTTAACAGGACTGAAATAAATGCTTCCCACAAAGCTATCAGAATTGAATAGACTTCAAAAACACTTTTTGTTCCCAAAGGTTTGTACCAGGGGTGAAATCCAGCAGGTTCTAACAGGTTCTGGAGAACCGGTAGCGGAAATTTTGAGTAGTTCGGAGAACTGGCAAATACCACCTCTGGCTGGCCCCAGAGTGGGGTGGGAATGGAGATTTTGCAATATTCTTCCCCCAGGAGTGGGGAGGGAATGGGGATTTTGCAGTATCCTTCCCCTGCCACGTCCACTAACCCATGCCCACCAAGCCACGCCCACAGAACCGGTAGTAAAAAAA
Source organism: Thermophis baileyi (assembly GCA_003457575.1). Lineage (NCBI taxonomy): Eukaryota > Metazoa > Chordata > Lepidosauria > Squamata > Dipsadidae > Thermophis > Thermophis baileyi. The sequence continues at coordinate 3,562,318 of QLTV01012184.1, read as the reverse complement.
AATGGATTTCACCACTGGTTTGTACTATCTTAAGGAAGCTCATGGTCAAATCCTGCTACATAAGAAGCGTAAAATATCAAGGCCTTTTCTCAGAAATCTTTGAGGCTGCAGGAAACTTCTTGTCCAGTTCTGCCCTGAACTCTATATCTTATCCTTTTCGAAATATACTGTGATGACTATCCAAATAAACATCTTTTCTGCAGACCATTGCATGCATCTACCATCCTGATCCATGGAAGCCATCAATGCAACAACGAAGAGTGATTGTCCTGCACAGCACTAAGATTTGATTTGTTTGTTTGATTTGTTTGATTTGTTTTGTTTGTTTGTTTTATTATTTATTTATTTATTTATTTATTTATTTATTTATTTATTTAGTGCCCTTGTCAGTATTGACTACAGGTGACTGCCTGGACAGGTTTCCTGCAGTTTTCTTGGCAAGATTTTCAATAAAGACTTGCTATCACTTTCTCCTTAAGGCTGAGAAAGAGCAACTGACCCAAGATCACTAAATTAGTTTTATGCCCAAGCTGATCTAGAGCTCACAATCTTCCAGTTTTTAGTTGGTGCCTTAACCACTACACTAAACTGGCTCTCACTAAGAACAAGCAAAAGCAAACCAACCCACTATAAAAGAGGGTTTATTTTTATACTGAGTAAAAAGGCTGCATTGTATTGGATGAATCCATGCAGTTTTCTGGGCAACATTTTCAGAAGATGTTTACTATTGCCTCCTCCTAGAACCATGTTGTAGATGGCATATATTGGTGATGACTCAGAGTGTCTTCCCCTTGTTCTTATGCTTTCTTCTATGGTGTGGATCTGATTAAGTGTAACATGCAATTTGCTTCTATGAAAAATGAAGCAACATCACCTTTAACAAGAACAGTTATTGAATTATAGGCAAACTGAAGATATACATTTCATTATTAAAATAAGATTTAAAATTCTAAGAAAGGGCATTTCCACATTACCAACATTCATACTCCTCAATTCCTTAGTAGCAGCTAAGAAATTGTGAGCCAATCAGTGCTCCCTCCAGCTGTCAAGAGTGCAGAAAATATCATTCAAAACATGCACTTCCGTTGCGATGCGAACCGGTGGGGAAGGTAAGTAGAACCCACCCCTGCCTCAGATACTCATAGCAATTTACTAGCACACCTGCAAGATTGGGGACTTGGTAGAGATTACCTACTGTCCTTTCAATTATCAAGCACCTCCTGGTTTTGGAAACTTGCATCCCATTACCAATATGGTATTTTGGTAGACATGGCTCTCTCTTTCAAGGACAGAGGACATGGTGATCATGGTGATAACTGTCAGAGTACATTGCTGGCTCTCATTCTCTTTGTGCTCCTGAAGAACATTCATTAGCTTCGTACTGAAGAAGCTTTCAAGGTGGTTCTGGTGGCTATGACAGTGCCAGCTTTGCTTGTCATCATCCAAGAATAGAGTTATGAATTATGAATCCTATTCATAATTATATAAAATAATGCATATTATTATTTTGTAATTAATATAATAATTCATAATTATATAAAATTATACATATTTATATTTATATGATAAAATTTATATTAGGAATATACAAGAAAGTGATTGTAAATGTGTACCATTTTTTCATTTGGGTTGCTTAAATTACTACACTATTAAGTTCCATTTGCCAAATATGAATATATAACTGAAAAACTCATATGGGGACGGGGTCTGGAAAACTAAATCCAGCAACAAAAAGAGATTTAATCAGGAAGATTCTTTTCAAAGAAAATTTCACCAAGCTTTCTGTAGCTCTGTTGTTTGGATAAAAATTATTGGAAATCATAGAGCCAGTAATTTAAATAATCTGTTAAAAAGTTATTAGATTTCCCTAATGTCTAGTCATTTGTAAATGGCTTTCAAACTGATTCATGAACAATATATAAACAATTCGTGATTCATGTCACCAATCGCTTAGCAAAAATGCTTTTATTAAGAGCCTCTTCAAGGAACTGATATAAATTTGGGCAAAATCCATTTTAGCTTGTAGCATTTCAGCACAATTTTTAAATGGGTATGCCTCAAGGGTCAAACTTTCCACAAACCAAAGTTGGCAGAAAACTTAGAATTGGTAGTGAAGATCAAGGAGCCAAAAAGCGCTGGAAGATACTGCATGGATAATTGTAAAAATTATGCTTCAATTGAAGTGCAATTGAAGTTCTATAATGACTTGGAGCCATTAATGCATGTCAGATTTTACTACAATCAGAGTTTATTGCATAGTTATAAGGAGTGCACACATCTAATGGGCAGTGCCTTACTTATATTTAGAATCAATGAGAAAAATACAACCTAGTGCTTTTCATAGTGTGTCTTTTTCACGCTTATTCTGTTGGATAAACTGAAACTGCCACATTGACCATATAATCACATCAATTATATCAATGTGTATGCTACTAAGCATAAGTTTGGAATTAGCTTATAAAATTTGGGGAATTATAATACAAGTGAAAGTTAATGTAATTAAAAGATGTGATAGCCAAGGCTTAAATGTTATACCTTTTATGATCTCACTGATCTCCCATGCAAGGTACCTGTATATGAATTTCTGAGCACTTAGAGAAAGTTCTATATCAATGCTTAACTATTATATTAGTGAATTGCTTAAGTCTAACTAAGGCTCCAGTTGATCATATTTAACCAATTATTCATTACTCAACTCCCAGTGTTTCTCTCTCCAGCCATCAAAAATGGCCGTTTTTCTATTTTTCTCAGATCTCAGGATAACTGCTGACATATTTTCAGTCCAGACTTAAAAACTGGTTCCACATGAGAAAATGGCTTTGGTTTTCTCTGTGGGGCATTCAGTTGATGACACTCTTAATTTCATCATACTCTAATCAACTTCTAGTACATTTTCCACTGCTCCTCGGAGACTACTGGTATATGAGAATGTATGAAATATCGGTGAGAGATGCATAGCTTTCGGGATGTGTTATCATTATGAATAATGACCAGAGAATGTACAATGTGCAATCAAGATACACACATTCCCCAAGGCCTGTTGGAGATTTTATATATTGGCCAAGAAATATGCATAAACTCTCTTTGTGGATAGTTTGTGTGCACTTTTTCCACTGGATGAAATGAATATTCACAATGCCTACTTGATATGCACATTATCTTTTAAAATCATATTAATTTACTGTTTTGGATATTTTAATCACTTTTCAAAAAAACTAATGCAATTTTCACAAGTTTATATATTTAGGAATGAAAATATTGTTTAACTAAGGCATAACAGATGTTGAATTGTGCGGTTCAGCATATTAATATACTCAAAAATGTTACAGTATGTCAAGTATCTCAATTGACAAGGAGGTTAACAGTATGATTACTGTATTCTAATTTTGCAATAATAAGTAATATTTTAAAACTGCACTGGAAACTTAACAAAATTCAGAATAAATTTCCTTAACTCCCAAAGGGCTTGTTCTCTCATTACAGAGTTTAATATTTACATTACATATACATTATGCTTAATGTAATAATATCTACAGTCTGGAGTATACTTACTTGGAAAATTCTTACTACAATCAAATGGATATTTATTAGCATCTAAACGTAGTTAAATTAATATATCCCTAGCATCGAAAAATGCAGTACTATTAAGCATAAGTACAGTATCTCTAGTGATACTTAAAAACTTATTTCACTTTATCATTTGGGCTTTTCACCAGTTGCTTTAACGTGACTCAGTTATTCAGAAACCATAGTTCAGAGGGGAACTGCTGCATTACATACAGATCTCAGGGTCAACATCTTCTCAAAGCCTGGAAACCAGTGCTGTGGAACAATATCTGGCTAGCTGAACTAAGGATTTGATTTAGTAGAAGACAGCAGCCTATATAAAACTAGTGTCATATCAAAATGCTTGGTCAGTGAAGCAAATACAGAGTGTGGAGTAAGCTATTCAAATATCCATTTAGACATTAACATTATGAATTTCTATTACATTCTTGTTAAAGGATAAGTCACAGTCATGTGCAGCATTTAACCATTTCTAAATAAATCTTGGATATCCCGACCTCTCCTTAAACTGCCTAGGCATTCTTTATTCAGTCATTGGTTTTATATCATGTTGAACAGTGTGCTAATCCTCTTTGGAATCAACTAATAAGTATTCATCTCTAATTCTTGTTCGATAAAAGTCACTTAAAATAGTAGCCAAACTTGAGATTAAAAACTAAATTGAATTTTTCATTCATTTTTCTACATATTTGGATATTCTTGGAATAGCCTGATTAAAGTTTTGCATATTTACATCTCCTTCATTTAAATGGGGGAAAGATGTAAACATGTGTTTAAGCTGAAATATGAACTTTTTTTTAAAAAAAAACACCTAATTTTTGTATACAGATTGAGTTTATGTTACAAGAGAATTATAACTTAGTGTACTATTTACTAGTAGTGATTCTCGACTAGTGTCAGTACCTAGCTCTCCCTGGCTAATCTTGAAAAACTGAGCAAGTTTAGACTGATTTAGTACTTGGATAGAAAATAACTGGCATATACCAGGGCATTACAATGGTTAGTTTAAAAAAAATCAGGAAAAAAATCAAACCATTTTCATATTGGTAAAGAGCTGCAACTACTTATTTAATAGTACACCATCCACTTGATTCTTATTGTGGAAGAAAAGTAGAATATAAATGTTACAAATTAAGAAACTTCCATCACACCATCAGTAGAATTTATATTGTAACCGTTTATATATGACAGTTCAAGAACCGATCAAACTCCTTGTTTAGTGGGAGTTTTAAATGCACCTTTAGAAAGAGAGAAATTCAGAAGGTTGAAATAGGCAATACTTCATTGGGGCAATAAATATTAAGATAAAAGCCCAACCTGGAATAGCAGCCAAAGGAGACAGTTAGTTAAATAAAGAGGAAAAGGAGTGAGATTGAATGATTGTGAAAACATATTTTGAAAAGAGAAAGTCTGAATTATTATAAGAGTAGCACAGAATTAGGAATAGTCTTTGCACTGAATGTGGATGGAATTGGATATTCTCCTCAGTGAATTCCATACAAACTTTAAAATGTTTAAGGCCCATTATTTCCATGGAAGAAAGAAAGTTGTTAATGGTTTTCCGCAAAAATCAATGAGACAAGTGTTTAACTTTGTACAGAACATACTTGTGTTTGCATCAGTGCTACAAGTAAAAAGGATACAAATGATGATGAAACCTGGAAACTGGATAGAAGTGTGTGTGAAAATAATTTCCTCCTTTTACTAACTCCCTCTGCCTTTCTGTTTTGAAAAGCCTGACTGCAAGACCATCATTGTAATGATTCTTCTAGTCTCAAAGGGACAGGAAATGCAACATCACTTTATCAGAATTTTCAGACTGCAGTGCATAATAGCATGAGTTGTTACAATTTCACACTCTACTGATACTATCATTTTTGCCTTTAAAAAAGATGTCAGGACTGTTTCCTTTCTTGATCGGAGTTCAGTCTGTGTCTGGACAATCTCCTTTGAGGCTGTTTGAACGTAAAACAAGTTTGACTGAACTTGGTTATTTCAGCACTCATGTCAAGTATAAATATGAATCTACTTGTCATATATCTTTCCCTGATATCCTTCAGCTATCTTGTGCTTCAGCTCTAGAATCCTCACCTCACATGTTCAAAGTATAACAGGTGAAGATTACTGTTGTGAAAAATCTTGCTGCATAATCATATATTTCACGATTGTCTTTAAAACAGAAGGGCTACAAGATCTAGGCAGCAAAAATCAGGATATCCATTAGACGGCAACAAAGAGTTTTCTGTATTTCTCTGCTGCCATCTGGTGATCATCTGGATTCTTGCAACCCAGACACGGCCACCCTAAACAAAGCTTTGTTTGAAGCTTTCTTTCTTTCTCCATTGTCATTGTGAAAGCTCCGATTTGTGCTTGACAACAATGCCTGCATCATCATTTCAATGCTGTCCATATGGCTTCTAATAATAGTTAAGAGATTGCATTTGTATTATCTATCTTAGAGACTTTTAAAATCTTGATATGGAAAGGCTGATTTCATTGGCCCCATAGTTAAAGGAAAGCAAACCCTAATTAAAAGAATTCTGTTCTGAATTAACTTGTTTGACATGTGCTAATTGACAGTTCCTGTGAAATGGTTCTAATTAAAGTCAATATGTCTTTTTCAATTAAAAGGAAATTAAGAATATACTAATATACATTAACAACTTAATCTGCCTTAAATATCCCATATATCAGCTGCCGGAATGTTACTGGTGAGCCATCTGACATATATCTTCCCTTGTTTGGCTGTGAAGACTTTTTATTCCAAAAGAACAATAACCAGCTATGTTATGTCCTACACTCAACAAAGAGAAAACCAAATTTGTGTAAGTTCTAAATGCAAAGATGGTTAAAGAGAAATCTGTTACATTTAACAACTGATACCTTCTTAACAAACTGGCTATAATATTGATAGATAGGAAAGTGGTTGCCTTGGGTTCAAAATTTGCCCTGCTATAAACTATGTGAATAGACAGCAAACAGTATTTTTTATTATTATATTTATCAGGTAGATGGGGTTTCTCTTTCTCATAAAAGTCATTTTCATTGTATATGAAACATGAAGAAGATAGTTGCCTTGTAAGAGCTGAAAGTCACCCCCTTTATTATCTGTGGGAATATGGAAGAGCTGTTTATAAACTACAAGGTTAATTCAAATGTTTAATACCAACGTTTTAATATTACTGGTTTTGCTGACACAGCAAGGAATATTAACAACATGTAATATCACAGTGATATACACAGCAGTTGCATCTGCTTTACCATGGTATGCTAAAGTAATTTAAAGTGATTTCCTCATATATAATTTGTTTCAGTCTGGTTTTAAGAATTAGAATGAAGTTAGATTTGGAAATAAATACAGCAACATACCGTTTAACTGAACATAACAAGAAACTGCTGAATATTTTTGTGAAACCGATATCTCACAGGACCTGATTTGTCATCCATCTACAATATATAAGTTCACTTAAAAGAAGATATAATAGAGTATCTATACAGAAGTGGCCAGAAAGTACATTGAAATATAACTAGTAAACCTCTGCAAGATTTTTAGTAGATTAAGAAGGATTTCTGATTTCCATTTGTCAACAAGAGCGGCAGAAAATACCTTCTTTATTCTCCTAATTACAGTATGCTACTAAAACGAAGAAAGTTTGACAGATAACAAGGATTTTTGCATGAAAGGATTGTTTGCTTGGTTTGCTAACACAAGATTTTCCCACACAACATTGTTGCTGCTGCTGTGAGCAATATTCCTCATACTCCAATTATAAATGAATTAAGATAAAAGTGAAAGAATGCAAACCAAGAATACAATTATGCAGGTGGTGGATCACCCTGCCTGCAGGCAGCACAGCACCATCAACATTAAACATGTTCTGAAGATCTACCTGTCATTCTGTCTTTATAGAGCTGGTGTGCATCTGCAAAACATCTTTTTCTTGGACCTCACTTTCACTTTGCCTGGAGTATCAGATTCTGACTAGCTGGTCAGCTCAAGCCAAATTATAGCCTAAGAAACATTGATTTCTTTGTAGATTTATATATGTGGATATGCAAGACATACTTCTCCATAAGTCAATGTATATGGATGTACAGTATATTGCATGTATAGATGGCATAATGTTATGTGGTTTACAACAAGTGTGATACAAACTCATGAGAGTGCTATACAAGTTCAGCCCAGATTGCACCTAACTTTGTCTTTAAGCAAATAATTAACTAAGCATCCTCTCTGTTTATACCCTGGCTAACAAAAACAGAACTGTTTGTGTGGGGAAGAAACTGCTGTGTTGGCAAGACAAGCGGATCCCATAAACTCTAGAGTCCAAAGAAAATTTATTTTGGCAGCAAGTCTGTTCAAGTAATCAGCATGTGGGACATGGTACATTATAGCCCAGGCAAGACCCCCTGTTACTAAAGCATGTTTTTGCTCAAGTATCAGTCCCAAATCTTTCCTCCTCCAAAGTCCACCCCCATCTTTATTCATATTTGTCTTACTCTAAGTGCTGTGAAACAACTATACATCCTCTCTTAATGTATACATGCTGGAAACTCTTTGCACTGCTAAAAAGAAACAGATAAACATTTTTTTCAATATTTATTTGTTCAGGAGATAGAATATAGTCCTATTGGGTGGTTTGGATATCTTATTGGCTTTACTGTCCAGAGCTCTTGGCCTCAAGCAGTCTTCCTTTATACACCAGACCCCACTTCCCCTCCCCCTTGTTTGTTTTTCAGTTGAATATATCATACCCTGGGTCAGCTGAATCTGACCCTTGTGTATTTTCCATGGTCCAATGTGTGTACCAGCTTCATTCTTTTAATTGTTGTTGCTGTTATGGAAAACATGAAACTTTATCCAAGTGCCTGGGAAAAGATTATGGAACTCCTTTTAGTAACTGCTGCTGTATGTAGACAAAAAGAAGAAAATGAACAGATATTAACCATATGGATTCAGCAGCATTTTTTTAAAATCCAATTTAACTTTTCAGAACATCGTAATGTTTTCCAAACTATGTTAAAAAGAATGCAGTGATCTACCTATGTTTCAGAATACAGTCCCTGAATATTGGGTCACCTAACATCTTGAGACCATGCTACCAAAGGCCTCCGCAACATGCCTAGATTTTGTCAACATAATTTCATCCCATTTCTTTTATTGCTAGATAATTACAAGAGTAGAAAAGAGGGCAGCTATTCCTCTGAGGGGCCTTAAAACGTCCCCCAAAAGCAAACAAGCATTTTTTTTATCCCACCTCATTGAGGTGATATCACTACAGGGCTTTCTGTGACCCTTCAAAACATCAGGAGGCTGGGTTTAAATCCCCAATTCTTCAAACATTGTCTGAATCTGACCTAGGACTTCTCTTGTCCAATGGACATATTTGAAATTTTAAGAGCATCTCAAAGGCACTACACAAAAGGGCTGCTATGAATAACTTATCCATTTCCCAATGTTTTTTCTTCTTTAATTAAAAGAACCTAGCAACAGTGTTAGGTGGCAAGAAGCCCAGTGGTCACAAATGGAGCTGCCTCTGTTATAAATTTGCTACAATACATAAATCTAGTATAAATGAAAAAGGGAAGTCATCCCCAGGCAATATAGTTGGGGCACTATTTTAAAATTCAAGAGTCACAACAAGTAATAATATTTAAAGAGCTAGCCTCTATGCATCCCATTAAAGTATATTATTTAAAACAATGTTAAGCTGAAAGTATGCACTCCTTTATGGAGAAATAGAAGGTACACCAAACTAGGAACATGCATCCACAAGAAATATTATGCCAAAGTGTACCTTTTAATTTCTCAATATTTTTATTCCTCTGTAAATCAAGCTTCTGGTTTTCTAACATATTTTTAGAACCTCTAATTCCTTTCACATTTCTTCTGACTTCTCAAAACTTTTTGAACTTTTTTATTGTTGTGAGAAGCACTGCCTGTTGTTGCTGGCATTTCTGCTTTCTATCACCCATCATTCTATCATTCTGAAACCTTCCTGCTGACTGCTTTCAGATCTGAAAAAGTCCAATGGAAGGAGTTCATCACAATGTGTTGGACTTACAGGAAGTGAAGTCAGGGAAGCTGCATAATGCTAGCCAGATGATGGTCTGCTAAAAGATTATTCCTGCACTGCCTTTGACAGTAAATCAAATATATGGAAGTCCACCTATGTTAAAGTTTCCTGATTGTATGTATGTATGTATGTATGTATGTATGTATGTATGTATCACACACACACACACACACACACACACACACACACACACACCAGGAGAGAGAGGGAGAGAACACAATTCTGAAAAGTTATTGTCTGGTGTCATCCTTCAAAATCAGTTCAAAAATCATCCTACTTGGGCTAGTTGCAATGATATATGAAAAGCAAAAAAAAAAGGGAAAGGGTAAGCTTACAAGATTTGTGAGTTATAGTTCATGTTATATTGGCTATTTTAATATGGCATACATAAATATTTTGTGTGTCTTTAAAAAATATTAGAAGCCAAATAATAAAGAACTATCTTATTATTTCAAAGTAATAAGTGGTTCTTCTTCTGTCCTTAGGGTAACAATGCATCAAATTCACTGATATCAGGTATTTTATTTATTTTATTTTATTATTAATTATTTATTTATTCATTCAATTTCTATAGCCGCCCAACTTAACCAAGTGACTCGGGTGTATCACTATTAGACTCAGGAAATGCTTTCTCTATTGTAACACTCTGGATTCCAGAGCTCATCCTAACATGTCAAACAGGAAGCTTGGGAAGAAGAGCTAGATCTCTTCTGTCTGGTACAGATATAGTGACAGTCATGTCTGAGAACTGACAGAGATCTGGAGTAATCTGAATAGCACAATGACATGTATATTAGAATCTTCAAGACTATCCAGATTGTAAAGCTAACAAGTCTTTTTTTTACTTCCTCCCTTACTTCGTTGACTCCAATTACTTCTGTTCCTCTGATTTACAAGGGTTCTTTTTTTAAAAACAAGTTTTTTGTTCTAATCAAATGGACACATTTATTTTTCATCCACTAATTGTACTGAAGGTCTCCCAACAGCTTTTTTTATTAAGAAACTGAAAGGTTTGTGAGCATTCCATTCCAGTTCTATGTCTGTTATTGTCACTTTAATAAGTACAATACAATAAAGATTACTACTGGGTACTAAAATTACAGGAGACTGGCCTTCTGACTTTCATGATAACATTAACTCTCTGCCCAATATTGCATTCCATTGAGGTCTCTGTGCCTGGTACTGTTTTGTTCACTCGTGCTATATGTACTCATCTATTAATTTTATTTATTTTGTTCACAAGGGTAATCTGGCACTTTATCTTATATGATAAATTTTGGTTACTGGTTTAGAAAGTTACAAGAGGCACAATCTGATTAAATTCAGAAGAAATCAGAAATGGGATTTTGGATTATATACAGGGACTTCAATCTTTTTTCTACTAAATTAAGGAATGTGTCCACTCCCAAATCTTTGGAATAAGAGGCATGCATAATTAAATACTGTCTTCTGTGCTAAAAAGAGATCACCCACCCCAGGTAGAGCTTGAGCATTTCCAACATGATAGTTAGGTTTGGATAAGTTCAGCTTCCAACATAATAGCTACATTCTCATGCTACATTGTGGCTTATTTTAGTCATAACTTTTTATCGAAATATTGATGTGATATAACCACGATTTATAGTGCACAGAGACTTAGTTAATACATCACACAAAGCCAATATGAAACAAATCATATTACAGCCTAGAATAGTTTGTGACCCCAGCCAGTGCATCAACTGAAGCGGTTTACAATCTAACTGCTGAAACTAATGTCAAAGTATATGTGAATCAACTCTATATTTTGATTTTTCGATGTCATATAATCTGTAGTTTTCTATCTATTTTTAATTGCTTTCCCAGTTATTCAAGGTGTTTATCAATATTTAGCATCCCCATGATATGAGGCTCAGACAGTAATTATCTGACCCTGTAAAAATGCTTTTAATGAAGTGCCAAGTTATGATGAACCATTGCCTGTCTCCAGCAAAGTTGATGAGATGGGCAGAACATTGGTATAATAAGTAATTATTCAGTAATGGATGATAAAGCTTGTTCACATTCTGATTTTTGGTGTCTGAATAATATATATTGCAGTTTTGAAATGCAGTGTAATTTTACTGAAAAGCATCTGATAGGCAGCAAATGGGCACAATTTTTGCATGATTCTCATAAGCGTTCAATTATTTTCCACCCTGATTGTGTAGAAAGAGATACAGATGTATTCTACGGCACATATGCTTTTACAGCCATAAAAGAATGTGCAATAAAAGGATCCAATTTTCAGAGAATAAATCTAAATACTGTAGATAGATGATAATGATAGATGATACCGTAGACAGACAGACAAACAAATATCTTGCCATTTTTCCAAGTATAGCAACCTGACCTTGATATGTGACAATAATTGAATATATGGACTTTTAATTTTTCATTGTGTCAAATTTTTTCAACCCACCAAATAAATATACTCAGTCAAACATTTATAATTCACTGACTGAAAAAGTCTCTACAATGAAGAGGATTACTGTTGGTTCCAATGTGCATTTTTTAAGATTTGGTAATCGAAAATGTCAGAAGAATTGGGAGAATGATTCTGTCTAGAACCAAGCATGCAGTACATTAGGCTCACGTTATAACATCATTCCTTCCTGGGATTTTTTTTTTCCTTTAAACTTGTTTCTTTTTTTTTTTTAAGTCTTCCAGCACTTCCATCAATCACATCACAAAAGAAAAGAATTCTCCATCTTCATCTTGTGTATTTTTGCAGGTTTTAAAAGAAGTAGCAGAAGAAATGCCCAACTAAATCAGATGTGGCCAACTTTGCAACAGCCAAAGCCTACTTGCTTTTTATTAAATGTTATCAGCAATCAAAAGGGGCATTAGATATGGCAGTGACACATTGCCCTCATAAACTTAGGCCGTGCAAGGATTTTCATGTAGTTCTGAGATCTGAGAAGGATTCTTTTTGTGATACTGTTATTTTGGGGGGTTGGAATATCTGAAGAGGGGACAGCCAAAACACTCAAGATACAATAGTGGCTTCGGCCACACAGTCAAAGCCATGCCTCTTTTTATCTATGATAAATATATGACACATTAAAAAAGAGATTGGGCTTTGATCTTATAATCACAGTCATCACAATTTTTTAAATATACCAGACATCCCTATATAGGATGCATTGAGTCTATTTTGGAAGTTCTACACCCACTTTTTCTTTGCTTCGTTTTTTTAAAAAAATGAAGTCCACATCAATACTAAATGAAGAAAACTCTTTGCTTTTCCTTTCACCTTTGCCTTTTTTTTTTTCTAATCTGCACTAGGAATTTCCAGAGGACTTTAAAGCTCCAGATCACATTTTGGATATTGAATCTGAAATCCTACCAGTCCTATTATGTACTCTGATACCTTAAAAATGAAGCACCATATAGGCCATCGTTAGATTGGGAAACTGTCACTTAGAAAATAAAATTAACATAATGCTTCTGTCTTACTTTCACTTGTAATACTAATACTTAAAATTGGATTCTTAATCAACCACCTCTGGAACATTTTCAGACCTTCCATACTTACACATTTCGGTTCACAACTTCAATTATTCTTAGATCACAGTGGACAGTCCTAAGCAATGGCAGCATTGAGGCATCCTGTCTATGATGCTTGAGACCTTTGGCTTTTTCTGAACCCAAACCCCAGCAGTGCTATTTTTAGTATCTTCCATATTGCCACTGAACAGACAAAATGACAAAAGAAGGTAGTTTTAAGGAAGCTTTTCTGGAAAGTTTCCCAAGTCTATTATTTATGTACTTTATGTCTTACATTTTTAATTCACCTTTTTTCCTGGACTCTCAGCAGGTGCAGCATCTGGCCAACTTTGTCCAGAGATAAGCAGAATTGGGTCTGCTTAATATTTGGAAAGGAGAATGCCATTGAATCCCAAGACTTTAAACAAGAGTAGAAAGTCAGAAACTATGTCAAAAGAAGGTCATGCTCTTGTTGCCAAGAAAACTACATGAATTTCCCCATGAAGTTAAAGTGAAGCTCAACTTAAGGGAGACTTTACCATAATCTCCCTCTTGCAGCAGCCATAATTAACACCTGCAATTTATCAGACCTTTTATGTGCATTCCTCAAGTCTCACTTCCCTTGTTAAAATAAATTAGTAAAGCAGCCAGAAATGTACAGTTAATGAAAAAAAAATATTGTAACATCTTTCATGTACATATAATTAAGAATGAATGGCTGCTCGTGTTCTTTTCTTGAGCTCACATGTCACTGTGGAATATTCAGCTTGTATTGATAACTCACATTGTCATTAAAGATGATTTCACCCATGAACCATAGACTGATCTTTACTTCAGCTTATCTGTAATGCAAATATAAAAATTAAATTGAACAGAATGTGTGTTTGATTTTAAGGCTACAATTCTATGCTGTTTTATTTTAGGGGGGAAATCCAGCATTACATAAATGGGCATAAGACCCATTAAACTCAAAGGCATTTCTTCCCAAACAGATATGTATGGTTCTGCATTGGTATAGTGGTGTGGGAGAAAATATTAACAACTTTCACACTTAGCATAAGTAGCTAAAATGAAGACTAAAAAACTAATAGATGTGAAAGTGCCCATGGCACTTGGGATATTTGTGAATTAACTTGGACAGTTAGAATGCATTCCTATAAGATAGAATGAGATGAATCTCAATTCAATCATACTTAGAGTTAAGCTGGATCTTGAATCTGAAATCCTGGCAGTCTATTTTGGAAGCATAATGAAATTTGGATCCAATCCAGCTGTAGATTAGGCTCCAAACATCTAATCCAAACTTTTAATTGAGGTTATCCTGCTAGCATTGCTCATCTAGAGAATATGATATTTCCAATTAAATGCAGGTATGAATTTTCTTTCTGAATTTGTTGACTTTACTTATTGTCTTTGATTTTTTTCATTCCTTAAATCTTAGATCTGTAACATAAAATCACAGACTTGGATCTAAAGTGGAATAAGTAATTGCTTGATAGTTCCTTGCTAACTTTTGAAAGTGGTCTGCAGCTGCTGATGTATGTTTGTGCTGGCACTGCAGAGTGGAGTCCTGGGAATAAGGAATCTGACTTCAGAGAAACAAGAGCTAGCTTCAAAGACAAGAACAACTCTCCCCAGCTGATAGAACTTCTACTGAAAGAAAAACAACAATGAAGTAAAAAAGCACACCAGTAATAGCTCCTGTTACTGCCCTGCAATCCTATTCCAAGCGTTCTTATCATTTGTTTGATTGCACACTTCCATTTCCACAATCTTCTATCTATTTTATATTTTGTATTCTTGAAATTCTTGTTTTTTTATGGTATTTTAATTTTGTTTACCAGTCATAGTTACTTGTTGAGATGGGACAAGAAAAAAAGAAAGAAAGAGAAAGAAAGAAAGAAAGAAAGAAAGAAAGAAAGAAAGAAAGAAAAAAAGAAAGAAAGAAAGAAAGAGATCTTTATTAGATTAATACTATCTTTTTGTTCATTTAGGTGTTTAATGATAATGAGTCTATATTACTTCAAATGTATTATACTGATAAGAGCCAAAAATGACTGTCATCATTTTGATAAACCTTGGAAATTTCCACAAGTTTTAGGCATATAAATTGCATGTTTTATACAAAAACATAACAAATAATTTCACATTTATGCTAATATATTTGATAAAAGTTATTATAGATTACAACATACATTTCAAGTGTTGTAATTACTGTTGAATCATTAATTGCTTTCATTTTATTTTTATTATCAAAAAAGCACATACAAAGCATGTGGGCAGGTACTGTTCACTTTGTATGATTTTCAGAACTGAATTTCAGTGAAATTTTAAACATTATTGTGCTATCAAAACATTCTAGTTTAGTATTATCTTTTGAGATAAATAGGGTTTTAACCATTGTAATTAGACAGAATTGACATATTTCTGCCTGAAAATATGAAAATATTTCATGAAAGTAAATTAGTATGTCCATTTCAGTCATTCTTTTTTATACTCAGAAAGAAGCTGTTTGATTGCTTAAAAACCCTCTATTTTTACTATACAACATATTTTTTAAATTTTACATGTGAACATGAAAAAATTTGGCTGTAGAAAGGATAAAAGATACTTTTGGAAGATGGTCCTAATACTGCCAATCAAAATTACACTGCAACTATTCTTTTTTTCTCTCTTAAACTAATAGACATGGGAGTATGTTAGAAATGGAACATAACAATATCTTGACACTGCATAAAATTATATAAATGCAGCAAAAGTTTGAATGTTTTGTCTAAATACTTCTAAGCAAGTAAGATCACACATGATATCTCAAAACTGTACACCAAAATTTAATATAGGAAAATTAAAAATTGACTTTAATAAATTAATAAATTTAATTAAAATTGGAACCTTATGCTTACTTCACCTTGGAATAAGCCCCACTGAACTCAGTTTTACTTACTTTCAAATAAATATTTTTTTAAAAATTGAAAAGCAGAGTTCAAAGTCAAGAAAAATGGTATTTAATTGTACTTAGACTGGCACATGGCAACTTTTGCAGATTGGGGGGGGGGTGAAGCTTTTCTTTCCTTTTCCTTTTTATCTACACATTCAGCAGAGTTTGGAGATTTACTACAACATTCTGTTCTCTATGTAGAAAAACTGAATTTTATTTCACATGAGGAAACAGTATCTAAACGTTATTGTGTTCAGTTGTATGTAGTAAAACAATGTATTTTTTCCAGAGTAGCTTATAAAATATGTGAATAGTCCAAAATGAACAACATCAGATCATCTTGTTATTTATTTATTCATCCCACTTAGATAATTAACAAACAGGCTTACCTGAATTAATATTACACAGTGGTTTTTGATAAACCAAAGGGAGGATGCAGGTGATTTCCTGCTGGCCATTTTTGTGGGTTCCCTGCCAATGATCAGTGGGAACAGGAAACTGGCAAAGCACAGCCTGAAAATCAAAATGAAGGTCCATTGTTCAGCTGGAACAAAGAGGACAGGGGGATACATAGTTATGCCAAACTTCTAACTTTTCAACCTTGATACTGTCTTGCAACACAAAGCTATTATGAACAATTGATATACAAAAGTTTTTAGGGTACCCTGACTTTTCACATTTATTTAATCTTTACAGCAACCTTGAGAGGTTAAACAAGAATGAACTAAGTAATAATATGTGACCTAATGACCTTTGATATGGCTGGAGGATTTTAACTGGTTGAAACCCTTGTCTTATTATTTTATTATTATTGCATAGAAAAGAACTAGGAAGAAGAAATGGTGATGAAAGAATGTGATTTTAAAAAGTAAGAAAGATCTACTATAGATCTACAAAAATAACCGTCAGTTGAGGTCCAATCATTAGGTAATTATATTCAATAGTATATTGAGTATATAATTATACTATATTTGGGAGATTTGCAGCAGCATAGCTGGGTAACATGGATATTTGTCAGGGGAGACAGATTAAAAAGTCAAGATGGCAGCCACAACATGTTTGAAGCTGACTTTTTTTGAGCCCCTCCCCCCCCCAGCAAAAGTAGAAATTAAAGTACAGGGTTTGTTCTATTTGACTGAAAAAGATAATGGAGTTAAGACTGGGAAGTCCACCTTGAGTTTTCAGTGCTAATAGAAATAGGATATACAGTAAAATAGTTTTTTTATGTTTTAAATGGAGACAAAAAATCCTTTTAAAGCCTTGAAAAAGGCTGCATTCTTAATTATGTTTAACAAATAAATAAAAGAGTTGTGAAATAATGTTCTGATTCTAAAAAGTAGTTACAGTAACAATGTAGCAGGGAATAATAGGGAGAGAGCCATGCCTTCTGCCCATAATATTTTGATGTCATGCTGATCTATGTAAGAGGATGGGAAAGTGTAAAAGATAAATAATGCTGATTAAAGCTGCACTTCCTTCATTTTTTACCATTTGAAGAGGCACTTCAGTTTATTCCTGCTGGGTAGTGGCTGAAATGCTCATATTGCAAACTACAAAGTAAATATTAGGAGCATTTCGGATTTAGATTGAGATGATTGACATGATTTTAGATTTAGATGATTCATGCACATCAAAATAATATTTCATGAAATATTTCTGGAGATATTAATTTGTGCTTTCCCCAAAGAGTATTTAAAATATATTTGGGGTATCAGGATGTTTTGCAACCCATCAAAAGAATAAAGAGAATTTTTGTAATAAAATCCTGTTGCAGTCAGAATTTGTCCAGTAATAAACCTCCTGGCAGGAAACCTGTCAGTGGTCTGTTTCCAGGTTTTTGGGATAAACAGCAATACGAAGTGGTTCAGAAGAAGAGGCCCAAGATGGTGCCTGACCTTTGACTTCTAACATTCCATCCTCCTCTTAGCTCATGCTTATTTGAATGTCTGACAGAATACTGGGTTGTCCTGTTTATGAACAACCTATTTATTCTTCAGAAACAGCTTGGAGGGACATATCCAGATCACAAGCTCTGAGATATAATTAAGTCATATGGATACTCTGGTGAGGGGAAAAAACACTTCAGCACCAGGGCCTGTTTGGATTTTTTTTTTTCCCAGAAAGTTCAGTTCCTCCAACCTGGGCCAAGGATAAAATAAAGTCTGGGGAGAGCAGAATACATGCCCACTGGATTTACCACTATTGGTTGGATTCATGCAATAAACCACAATAAATGTAGTTGCCATAGTAAGCCAAGACCAAACAAATCAGATTATGTCTTAGATAGTGAGTGAGCCCAGTCTTAGGGATAGGAGATCTATAAAGCAAGAGCTCCAATCTTTCTTGGTCAATGAACACATTTGAAATTCTGTGGGCAGGTAATAGACTTTTCCACAAAATGGGTGTCATGGTGGCCATGGCCAGGCATAAGATACAAGACACATGTTCTATCAAAAGGCAAACTAGTGCCATTTCTTCTTGACCCTCTTTCAGCCTTGAGTTTAGACTACAAGACCTCCAATGTCCCTTCCAACTTTGCTATTCTGTTAGAACAAACAAGAGAGTAAAGTAAGAAAATGACAGAACAAGCAACAAATAAAAGAAGTACAAGCAACAGATAGCAAAATACAGAATCCTGAACCAACTGCAGGATGAGGATAGGCTTTATATCACCTCAATGATAGCTAGGTGACTAGAAATCCATTATAGGAAAATGATATAAATCATATAATTTCAGATAAAATATTTTTTCCTTTGACTTTGAAAGTCCTAGAACTAATAAAGTACTAAAATTAGTGCTAGTAACAGTGAGGTAAAAACCTAAAAGACTACAATCTATACTGATCTTCAGGAAAAAGGCATTTGTACATTAGATGTAACATCATTTTGCTTCACAATGAACATTGCATGTTCTAAAATTGAAATATCTGGATAGAATTGAATCCTTCACTATACATCAGAATAACAAAAATCAAGTTTTCATTCAGTTTGAAATAGATATATAGTATTGAGAGGAAAGTCAACGACTGCTGTGTTTATGACACAACAAGTTACTTCATTTATTGCAAATATTACCTATTTCTCTGTAGAACCACAATCTTGAACTCACGCAGAATTGTTTCTTGTAATACCATATACACTTCAAATACTGGGGGGGTGGAACACAGGGCTATGTAGTCATAACAGAATGAAAAAATAGAGAAATTACACAAAATAAGGAATATGCTATAGGGAAAAGAACATACTGTTCTTTAATACACGTTAATCTGTGAACTTAGATACTCTTTTCAGTAAAATACATATACATCTATTTTTAAAAAGTGATGTACCGGTATAAATGTTTTACCAACTGCAGATGCATTTGAGATACTCAAAATACTTCAAAAGAACAAGTAAAACAGGTATAATGAGATAGTTAACAGAGGTGTGCCATATTGCCATATATACACACACACACACACGTACAGACACAAAAAGCTCACACTCAAAAGTTCTCAAAGTAAAAGCTATGTCCCTCTTGAGTGATTCAGACAATAGAAATTTAGACTTTTCCTGATCTCCTATCTACCTGCTATGTCTCTCTTGGCTCAGGAAGCAACGTAAACTCCTCTCCTTCCAGAACAACAGAATAGGAGAAGCAGATCTTATTCGCTAGATAATATTCCATTGGCTACATCTAGCAACTAATCATAAACTACATTTATGCAACATTTTCTAGCTATTTAAATTTTCATTCTATGTAAGTTTGTGACAATCCTTGAAAGATTGGTAGTAGTGTTAGTTAAGAAAGCACCATTTTGCCATCCTAACAAGACTTTTCCCATAAAACAATTTATTGAAGTGAAACAAAATCACCAGCACTTTTTAAAAAATGGCCTTTTTAAAAAATGGCCACTGGAAACGTAAAGAAATTGTCTATGTGACTCTCGAAGGCAAGTTATACCATTTTATCATAGTTAAGACTTTCTCAGGTTGGCTAAATTCTACAAACCCAGAAAATTAGAAGCAAAGACTTTTGCATTTACTCCCATGCCTGGGATAGAATATATGTCAGCCTGAGTAGGTTTTGTGTGGAAATTTAAGTATATGTTTTTCTGTTTTTTGCTTATTTTTCCCTTTTCATTTGAATTTTGACAACTCCCCAAAAATATTTTGGAATTGGATAGCCTTGTAAATCAAATAATTAAATAAATAAATAAATATTTTTGTCAGGGTTCCAAGTAACACCCCCAACCATGTAAGATTCCGAGGCAAACAATTCCTCAAAGTTCCATTTTATTAGAGATGTCACATTGGCACATCTGGGAAAACCCGAATCTGAAAGCTCCCGGGTTTTCCCCACCCAAAAGAAAGTCAAAGTCCCTTCCCCTGCACCCACATGTCCATCACACGGTCCAGTCAATCCACCGTCCCAACTGGAGATCAACGTTCCCTCTAACAAGGGAAATCGCTGCGCGGCAGTTTGAAACTGCTGTGCGACGATTCCCTGTCACGTGCGCGGCCGCGCAGCAACGTTCTCTCTGACATGGGAAATCGCTGCGCGGCAGTTCAAAACTGCTGCGCGGCGATTCCCTGTGACGTGCGCGGCCGCGCGGCCACGCACCTTAGAGGGAACAGTGCTGGAGATGCCGCCCAGTCACGCCACTCCAGGTGCAGGCTGAACGTCCTTGACTCTCAGAGAAAAGAATGTTGTTATGGCTAAATAACTCTACAAACTCCATGCAACCCCCCCTCCCACTTTCCCACAGCACTAAGTGTGGCAGCCCTGAAGATCCAAAAGAAAAGATGGCCTCCAGGGCTGACAATTTTCTTCCCTGTTCAAAGGGAAGAAAGACAAATTATGAAGTGCTGAATTGAATTCATGACTGAGCCAAAAGTACCGTAAGTGTTGTTCTACTCACTGGGAATTGTAACTTTTGTCATACTATTATACACCTTCAGTTCTGAACATTATGAGAAGCTAAAATTTTCATACGAATTTTTCACTTGAACTAAAAAAAAATACAGAGCAATTCAGTGCATCATAACTTCACACTATTCTTTTCTTTTTTGCCATATCTGAGAAAATATGTAAGTGTGCACATATTTCCCATTAGATTTACTTTTTTGCAATAAAGTATCTTTTTTTGTTTTTCAAATATTAAACCACTGATTGATTGACTTTTACAAGTATAATTACTTCGATTTCAATTTTTAATCTAAGCCTCTCAATGGTATTCTAATGTGTGAGGTTTGTTACACATGGCAAAGTTTACTTCTCTGATAAAATGATAGCTCCAAAAGTATAGGGAGCTTTTTTTCTCTAAACAGTAATATAGTTTTAAAATACTAGCTGGGCAAAGTTAATGAAATTATAATTATATTTTTTGTTTTTTCTTAGTGCAAACTCCATCCGATTTGTATGATTTATTTCATTCATGGTAGGTGTTTTGATAGAAGACCCCAAGGGAATACAGGAAGACAAGTAATGTAAAAAATAATAATAAAATCTTAGAAAAATGCAACATCAGTACTTACAAAGAAAATTGTATGGCAGATCTACCTTTAGGATTAACAGTATGACAAGGAGATCCTGCTATGAAATACCTACTTCGTAACTGCTGCCAAAACAGGCATATACATTACAACATTATTACCATTACCAGTATCAACATTTTACAATTACATTTTACAGTAATTAGAAATATCATTTTTAAAAACTTATGAGAGACAGGAATTAGACAACAATCTGACAGCTAGCTGCACACAGGCCACCATGTTCAGCAGGCTAGAAGTAGCTATAATACACAATCCCATATATGTTTGCTCAGAAGGAAGGCCAATTGATTCTAATGTGACTTACACTCAGTTCTGTACAGAGCACAATCTGAGGCTAAAACTCTACTCACTTAGGAGAAAGTCCTATGGAAATCAATGTGCCTACTTCTGCAAGCTAATATATGTGGTCTGGGTCAGCCATTTTGCTTCTCTTCTGCCTGGAGAAAATACTTGATATTTGAGTCTTTTAAAAATGAAATAGGTGAAGCAAAATAACCCCAATTTAATAATTAAAATAGTTCTCTTGAAGATAAAACACAACATAAAAGCTCACTATGTGCAGTTTTATTAACACAAATGTTATTGTACTAAACTAGTTTCCATTCTTAGAAAAAGATAGAACAAGCCACTTGTTCTAAGTTCTCTGGAAAATTTTCAAGAAGTGTTATGTTTTGGTTTGGAAGGTCTGGAGAACCTGCATAGGTATCTTTGATGGCGGTCAAGGGAGGGACAAGTAATGAAACATGCATTACAAAATTCTGATGCACAGTCCACCCTTTGCATATTTATGTGCAACATTGTAATGTCAGTAAAAAAGGAGAAAGCCTGTGTCATAATAGCACAATGCATGTTTTGCCATTTGGTGACCTCATGATTAGGAATGGATGCCTAGGAGAACAGTGAACATCTGGATTCAATAAAACATTATTCTTTCACTTCAGATCTTGCCTACTGTATTCTCTATTTTCTTTAAATAATGTTATCCTAGCCTAGAGTACTAAAGATAAGTCTACAGTTTTATCTTGACATAATAATTTGAAGTCTCAATTCAAGAATCTGATCTGGAATATTTTTTCCTACATAATAGCAATAGCACTTAAATTTATATACCACTTTACTGTGCTTTACAGCCCTCTCTAAGCAGATTACAGAGTCAGCATATTGCCCCCAACAATTTGGGTCTTCATTTTACCCACCTCAGAAGGATGGAAGGCTGAGTCAACCTTGAGCCTGGTGAGATTTGAACTGCCAAATTGCAGGCAGCCAGCAGGCAGCAGAAGTAGCCTGCAGTACTGCACTCTAACCACTGCGCCACCGTGGCTCATGATCCTATAAAAGATATTTATCATTATTTATTTATCTGTTTAAACGTGTTGGCTGCCCAAATCCAGTGAACTTCAGTTTTGATCACAATTGTAACCTGTTTGGCTCTCTTGTGTCCATAGTAGTCAGAGGTAAAGATTATAGAGCTTGTAGAGTTTACAGTAAGGAGTAAGTACTTGTAGGAAATTGTACAGATTATGCTTGCAAGTTTATCAGAGGAAAACGAAATATTTCTGAGCACCATATGAGAAGTAAAATATTTTATATAGGAATACTGTAGAAAATTCATTCTGCGTTTCCAGTCCTTATACAGTGTCACAAAACTGCTACCCTCCATCTATAAGAAATGGTTTTCTGTCAGCTCAGGAGAAAACCAAAACAGTTAATTTTTAATTACTTAAAAGAGACAATATTTAAGGGGGAAAGATTAAAGATGGGAGGGGGAACAAAACAACCCATCAAGGAAAGATCATACTGTGTCCACAAAATAATGAATGACTATTGAGGAAGAACTAGGAAATCAGCATAAGACAACTAACATGTCTTGGTAGAGAACAAAACTTGGCCACTTGGTTGAAACCCAGAAGAAAGCCCTTTACATTATACTATTTTGTGGCAGGACCCACCTGTTGCTTTTGAGTGTCTTGCAAACAATTGTCACTAGTCCAGATCAAAGCATATTGCACTATTTTAGATTTTAGGGTCAGGTGTACAAAAATTGTGAGATCACCTCATTTATCAAGAATGCCAAAACAATTCAGCAATTTCATTTCTGACTATTGTGTTTATCTTCCTTCAGTTGCCTTGCAGCAGCAGAATCGCTTGCATTTTTTAAAGAACCCAGTACTTGGAGAGCAAATACAATATTACTTGACATTGTAACCTTCTAAATCATTCTAAATAATCATAAATTATGATGGATAGATATTAATATAAGATACATTGACTTGAATACATGAGCGTACTACACTGAAATTTACTGAAATTTATTGAAATTTCTTGGAATATTTTCACAAAATGGATCAGGCAGATACATTCTCTGCTCCAAGAAACTTTATATTGGCTAAATAGCAGCCAAGCATGGTTGATCATAAACCTTACTTCGAAAGGACTGCTATGAAATAGCCTATGCTGCAACACTTAGAATCAGCTCTGACTTTGTGAAAGTACAATAATAATAATGTTAAAAAAAATTACATAGGTTTACTCTATGCATTAATACCTGTATTTCCATATTTTTCTTTGTAACTATATATTCCATCTATAGGATAACTATATAATAGACAGACTGATAAGTAGGACAATTAATTTAAAATTCTTATTTTAACATGGGCCATTATCCCAAAATTGACATTGTCATTCAGATATGTTATCATACAAAGACTTTCTACATGCCTCCCTATAAAAAGCACAGGGTTTGGGTTCTTTTAGGTTTTTTAATCTTTTAACAGAAAAGAGTCACCTATTCTCTTTATCTACTGTATATTGAATATTTCCATAAATATCTGTGACAGTGCTACATATGGGCTGAAAATATAATATTCACCAAATAATTTCAGATGGTTCAGATAAAATACTTAAAGCTATTTTGTTGCATTAGCTTCCACCATGGAATAGCAGGCAAGAATTACATTGCTGCCCTGTTAAAATGTTAACAACCACATTTCATTTTTTTTGAAAAGGCAATTTATTTGTCCTGAAATAAAGAGTTGATTATATCTCTTATTACTGTTACAAGAACTTGATATATCATGAGAAAGAGTTACAACATGTATCAACTATCAACCAGAAAAAAATGAACCAGATTCATAATTCACTTTGAGAATGTCTAGTTAGTCAATCAAGTGATTTGTAATCATAAAGGCTGCCAGGAACTGAATGAATAATGGGCCATACTAAAATCCTTGGATTTTCTAATATTTTTATTTCATTATGAGACTTCTACTGCTATTTCTGGTAGTTGTCTCTACTTCAGTAGAACCAACTAAGCACCAAAGAGTTTGTTTGCATAAATGTATCTGGCTATTTAACATATATTCAAAGAGAATGATCATTCAACTAAGACACAAAGGTAGATTTTCCTCTATGAAAACTGCAGCCTTATAATGATGTAAAACCGATAGAGAAGCAGACTATCTTCAACATTGGGCCCTATTTTTTTCCTGCAAGTATTTTGTAGGAAATAAATCTTAGCATAGATCATATTGCTGCAGTACATTTTCTCAAGTTTTAAGTATAGAAATGTGGTAATTTGTATAGCATGCCATCTGTTTAACAGCAGCATCCCTTCCCATGCTTCTTTAGCTTTACAGATCATCAACCTATTCTCTTAGTTAAAAATCAACAATTCTATTATAATATGCTATACAGCATGTATCCTCCAAATGTAAATGTCTGTAAAAACAATATTCCAACTAGGAGAAAGACAGAGAGAAAGCTTAACTCCATTACCACATGTTGCCCCCTCATATATTTTCAAGAACATTTTGGTTTCATTTGGTTTCTTTTCATACAAGAGTAAGAGATTTTGTTAGTTATGATTCTGACAGTTGACAGGAAAATCTTAGCAAAGTATTATTTAAGTATTATTTATTACCTACAATTTTCTCAAGCATTATGTAGCATCTTAAAATATTCCTCTTTTGCAATTATTAGTTTAACAGTTTTGAAATTATTTAGGTTCCCCGTGTTTGGACTAAATGCAATTGATTTAAATATAATCAGATACAGAGTGAATATCTTTTACAGTGTGCTCTCTGCAAGCATATCTACAAAATCTTACTTTTCCTTTTATTTTTTTAAAGCCTTTAAAATAACATGGCTGGCATAGTCAGTATAATATATTTTACAATTGCACCACTGATCTATTACACAGAAGCATTATAAATTCTACAATTGCCTTATCAGCTATCAGCTATCTCTGTGTGTGAACCAGACTTTCTATTAAAATTAAGTACAGGTTCCATAAAAATTGATCCAAAATATTGTTAACTCCAGCAATAATATGTGAAATATACTATTAACATTATACAAACAACGCATCACATTTCAAAACAGAACATGATTGTTTTTCTCCAAAATATATACTTAGAATATAAATAAATTACATTCTATTTTAATTAAATGTATTGGGCTTTCGTTTTCTCTGTTCATAGACATTTATGGATTGCAATTCTTGTCAAGATTTTTGTTTTTTTCCCCAAAAAATTGCAATTATTTTTGAAATAATAATTTACAGTTTCATCTTTAAAAGTACTTTTGTGACTCAATTTATTTTTATTAGAAATATGCATTTTCCCAGTGAGATCTTTGTGCTAAGAAATCAGTACAGTAGCTACATTATGAACAGACAGTGACAAATATACTGTATTTTCAATAAAAGGAAATGACAGGAAAGTAACAAAAACTAATCAGAAGGAATATTTATTGAATGTAGAAGTCTATTACTCTGAAACTAATATTTAGCTTTAGTTACATGAATGGTTATCAAATATTCTGATATTTGTTGGTTATAAACAAAAATAAACCATAATAAATACATTTACAATACATCCTGATCATAATTTTGATGTTTTACAGTTGAAACACAGTGAGTGTGAAATAACAGGAAAAACGCAAAACCGGAATGATCTGTAGCCCTCTGCCATCACACATTGGCAAGGAATGTATGTATATTACAGTGAGAGTTTTGATGTATTATGAATTTAAATGGCTGTATTATTGGATGCTTGTTTCCCAAATGCTCTTGCATCCCATTGATGTCTGTGATTGACACATTCAAGTGTTTTACCAAACAGGAATAAAACGAAGAATTTATTTAAGTACCTTCCTGATTCTATTGCTTACAAGTCTACCCCATCAAAATCAATGAGGTGTACTTCCAAGAAAAACAGTTTAGCGTAAAGTGTTCACTATGATTGAAGCTCTGATCCTAAGCACTTGAAGCAAATTCTGCAGAAATCGGTGGAACTGGGCTTTCATATCAATGTCCTTAGAACTGAAGTATAATATTTGAAGGCTCTCGCCTTTAACATTCAGGTACAACACAATAGAGGCAGCTTATATAAATTTCAGTTGCCAGCTAGATCCCAGGCCTCCCAACCTGTTCCCCATCTTACCGTACTAAAGGAAAAAAAAAGGAAAAAGACATGAAAAGACCGCTAAGAAACGCAATGTATGAACTCATACAAAGGTTACCAAACAGCAATAGGATGGGATACTTTCCTATCTATCTGGAACAAATTGAAACTAACATGTTTAAGTCTCTACAACACATTAAGATTCCTGACACCCCCTAGACTCTTCAGAGCCACTTTCGTTCCTGGTATCTATTTTCTCAGCACCCTCAAATCCAGTAAAACTAAAAAGCTGCTAAGATGTTTAATGCAGTTAAGAGTTAGAGTTACAGATACAATTGGATATAGCAAATTCTCAGTTTGGTCAAATATATAAATATACATTTTCAAGATCCCACCACTTGAACAACAGGGAGCATGGAGAACAAAGTGTTGCTAGAGTAACTTTTTAGCACTCTGTCAAATGCATTTTTCATAAAACAGATGCCTATAATAAAACTAAACATTTCCTCATCCTCCTCCCCCTCTCCCAGAACGTGGCATATGTTCGGCTTGGATGAGTAGAAATGTATTGTTTGGGATGGCTGCAACCCTACACCTTTTTCCATCAGAGTAAAACCAATATATGCAATGAAATTTATATCTGAATATATATATATAGAGAGAGAGAGAGAGAGAGAGAGAGAGAGAGAGAGAGAGAGAGAGAGAGAGAGAGAGAGAGAGAGAGAGACTAAAGAGGGATTTTTTTCCAAACAGAACCTAAACAAATTGACTGAATTATGTGCCCATCATGCACTTTGGCATACCACAACAATTCAGTCTTTGTAGTACTAGAGCAACCTACATAACAGGAAAATGGATTTTTCTACCATTACCATAAAAGCATTGCAATGGCAGAGGTTAAAAGTCAGCCACAAAACCATAGATCCTCTCTAGGCATAATTCAAAAGTGTTTGCATATTGGCCACATGAACATTCATTTATCTAAATCAAATCCATTAAAGTTCTGGGTTAATGGTAAATATTACGCCATCCCCCTAAAAATGAAAACCCATCAGAGCATTAGATTTTCAAGATACATTTTAATCAGAGCATTCTTGTGGTTTTGGCTTATAGATTATTGCAGGTGAATTGAAATCCAGATAATTTGGAAGGAAATAACTTGTGATATCAGCATCTTATATTAAATTGACACAGCCCTATCAAAATGAGTAGCATAACAGTATTTTTTCCTGTTTTTGTGCAACAGAAAGCAGTAAAAATTATATTAAGAATGTTTCAAATGCTATTTGTCTTTACAGGTTGGTTTATAATGAGAAAATATCTGCTGAAACATACATTTATGTTTCGTGGCTATTGACATACAATATACTGTAACTGGAATGAGTTAAGCCCATTAAATAAAAACTTCCAAATTCTGTTCCTTCTTTTTATAAGGATTAAAATCAAGAGACTAAAGGCTCAAATGCAACCTATTGGAAAATGTTAGTTGGTCCCCAGCTGCCAATTCAAAAAGAAGCTGTAAAGGTATGCAGAGAATATTTAGTACCAAATTAACAATGATTCTGGCCAATGGTTCAGTTTGGGGCAAATGGGAGGAGTTTCACCATTGTCACATCAAAGTAACTTTCCATATACAAATTGCTCTATGTTGGTCAATAGTTCTCTTCATGCCTTACTAATTGTTAATAATAGTTCTCAAATTATATCAGCATAAACTCTTAATTCTATTTCAGCTGCATTTATACATACACACACACCCAAAAATAATAGGGGAAGATTTAAGCCTTATTTTGTCGAAACAAGCCATACTGCTCTATTTTGTGCATAATTGTAAACCAAAACAAGCAAACACTATGGCTTTGTGTTGCATGCAAATCATGCTATTGTGTGTTGAGAGTTACTCAATGCCTGCTACAATAGTTTACAATTCCAGAAGACACTGTTTCTCCCAATTATAGTAGCAACATTCTTAAATCTATTCCTATCATGGCTCAAGTGCCGAGTTTCTGAAACCAAGAAGAATGCTAAAGGTGAAATCCCCATTCCCATTCTGAAAAGCCATTTTCTCTGTACTGGGAACGGTGATTCTCATTTAAATGATATGGAATGACATAGAACCATAGTGAATCTTCTCATGGGCGACCCTACTTTTTTTTATGAGTTCTAGAGTATTCCTGCAAAAAAAGATTCCAGAGTTGAAAATTGGAGTACTAGACTTGGACTCTCCATGTAATTGGAAAGTATGAGTGATACACAATATTTTAAAATATTGATGTCAGAGTTTATCCATGGTTCTTATAAATCTAGATCAGAAGCTGTGTCTTGGTCAGAACATAAGCTCCTAAGAACTTTTCTTCTTCAAGCTGATAGTAATGAACATCTGTGCTTATATATTGTTCCTTTCTTTTCAATTGAATTGGCTGAGGAAACAGTTCCAAATGCCCTTTAAGGATAATACCAGAGTACAGCAAAGTCCACAAGGAAAAGCTACAACCTATCAAAGATACCCCCTGTGGGCTTATCATACTCAGCAGAAGAGTATCTATTGAAGTAGCCTGATCATCAGTCTCCCTGGTTGGCTTTGAACACAATATATTTCCCACAGTCGCGTCTGATTCAAGTACATGTTGGTCATTGGTCTGTGTCTGTTGAACAAGCTCATCCATGCCTGGGGTTAGACTGCTTGGTTTGGTTCAATAGAGCCACTATTTTCACTGCACATCATGGATCTGTCTTTATTAGCGGTCAAGAGATCAACAGGCCTTTCAAACGGTTCTTTATGTTCACATAAAAAGTAAAGCAATGCTTTTATTCATTTACTTAAATGAATATAAATAGAATTGTCTTTCTTTTAAAAAAATTCTCAGTGGGGCTGCTCTTGGCTTTAACTCATTTAACCAGACTCAAAATAATATGATTTTTGTTTTGAACATTGAAAATATCTTTTATGTCACAGAACGGAGGGTTTTTTAAAATATTTTTGCATCATTGTAGTACTGGAGAGTTTCACATATGTAACTTCAAAGGCAGTGTTTTCAGGAGGGAATCCTTAAGAAAGTCTTACCAGATGAAAGGTAAATTTCTCATACAATAAAGCTGATGCCTTATTGTTGGTATAATATAAAGAAATCTATACAATCTCAAGACACCATATGAGTAAAAACAATGTGCAGACTCTAAATAGACATGTGGAAAGAGAAGGTCAATTTCTTCCAAAGACAAGCTGATCCTAAATCACAGCTGGTATTGTGATATGTGTAGTCTCGTGTTCTATTAGACTTTGGGCTAAATATTAAAGTTACGTACATTTTGTATGAAATAGGGAAGTAGTTTCCTAATTAATAGAAAGCAGATTGTAACCTAACATGTAGCTTTTTCCTAGCATAGATGGAAGTGGTTTTATAAGCAACTCTTTAAACTGACTATTTTAAAAGTATAGTAAATTTTACTTCATGAGGGTTGTATATCATATTAATATTTGCTAATCTTCTTCTCTACCAATTAGATTTTCCAGTTTGGAATCTACTGCAATTACCTTCATCTTACTGATTTATTGTAGGTAGCAGAAAAATGGGGTGCAGAAGATATATTAAATATTTAATTTGGATCCATGGCTTGGATTTACCATGATGGGGGGAAAAAAGATAAACATAAGGAATTAGGTTGACTATAAAGAGCACCGAAGCAAGAGCAATTTTAGAAATGGGTTTATTTCACCCATTTCAATATTCTCGTGTATTACACTGAACCTTGTCTATTAAATACCTATCAAAAAGTCTTGCCTTCAAATATTTATGTTAAAAACATGCATTCTTCCAGGTAATACTTTTTTTTTCTGGGAACACCAAATGTGGAACCTTTTTCTTAAACCCCTTTCAATTGTACAGAATCAAAATGGTTTATAATGAGAATATAATTGTTTAAAATATACAATTCTGAATCAACCATCCAGAATCCAAAACACTATCATTCATTATTACAACTGCAGACTTTTGAGATTATTCTCACTGCCTGTTTGTATTCATTCCTTGCTCAATATGCAACCTGATACAAAGTTCAAAAGATCCTGCATCAATATTGTTCTAACAACAATAGTGATCTATTGAAAATATATGGACTTCAGCTCCCAGAATTCCCTAGCCAGCATGAGTTGAAGTTTACATATCTTCAAGATGCCATGGTTGAGAAACACTGCTCTATTCAAATCAAATCAAATCAAATCAATTTATTACAGCCATAAGGCTAGATATGACTGCTGTATTCTGAAATGAGCATCACCCCTTTAAACTTTCACGATGAGTATTCCTTCACGGCACCATCCCATCTTTCCTCTTCTGCCAAGTTTATCCTCAGGGTGTGCTTCAAAAAGTCTACATCGCCTTAGAACCGATCTAAATGTAGTTCATAAAATTATCTGCCACAATGTCCTACCTGTCAATGACTACTTCAGCTTCAACCACAACAATACACGAGCACACAATAGATACAAACTTAATGTAAACCGCTCCAAACTCGACTGCAGAAAATACGACTTCAGCAACAGAGTGATCAATGCCTGGAATTCACTACCTGACTCTGTGGTTTCTTCCCCAAACCCAAAAAACTTTAACCTTAGACTGTCTACTGTCGACCTCACCCCATTCCTAAGAGGTCTGTAAGGGGCGTGCATAAGCGCACCAGCGTGCCTACCGTCCCTGTCCTACTGTCCTATTGTCCTCATCTATCTGTATTCACTTTGATTATGTTTATGTTTATACCTATACCTGCTATCTTGTACATGTTTGACAAACAAATAAATAAATAAATAAATAAAATGTCAGCAGCAACAATGCAATCAATGCTGTGCACATTTTTATGTGTGTAAATAGATAAACAGAATCATAGTTGTCTCCACTTGTTGGGCCTTCAACTAGCCATTCCTCTCCCTGCTGGAGAAGACAGGAAAGCTTGGAAGGGATAATCTGGTCCCTTTCCCTGGATTAGTTACCTTTTTTTCCCATACTGTGATATCCACATTACGGAACTTAGGTCATTTGTTTTCAGCTCAACGGCAGCACAGTTGAAACCACTACAAACCAAATTTATCAGTGTGGGAGCCCTATTGTTAGTTTTTAATCCCATTGCTTGGTGGGAATTCTTGGTTCAACCCTCCTCCATTTCCTGATTTCAGGAAAAATGCAAAGGAATGAAATTGAGAAAAAGTTTTACAAGTTTATCCTTCCTCTTCAACACCCAAAGAGACTGCAAAATAGTCAGTTTATTAGGATAGAGTATTTTCTTTTCTTCCTGCTTTGTGTGAAGTGGCAGCTGCTAGGGGTAGGAATAACTTTCAGCATCTCAAGTCATCAAAAGTGATGAGACTCAGGGATGCCTCCACGCTGCTTATAGAAGTCTGAGGATTGAAATGTGGCAGAGTGGAGATGCTGTAGCTGGTTTCTTGCTTGGATGAAATCCAAGCCATGGATCCAAATGGTCTTGCTGACTTGGACCATCATTACAGGAGTTGGTGTCTGAAATATATTAGGACAACACTGATTCACAACTTACGCCAAAGGAAGAGTGTGGTTTTAAAAAAAAAAAGCTTAGGCCACTGAAGTAGACTACAGACCAGGAGTATTCAACCTGTGAGTTACAGTAGGTACAGCCCTCAATTAATTACAAACTGAAGAGGTCATGAGTTTTCCTCCTGATAACGTTATTCAGAAAATATTCCTTTGGATTAGTCTGTTCCCTCCAATACACATTTCTTGATTCCATCAACTTGGAGGCGATTTTTTTTTTCCCCAAATCACAAAATGTACTTTCCTTAATTGTCTGCTAACTGCCTTCAAAATATAGGCAGTAAAGTTCACTGATATGTCAATTAAGAGCTAGGCAGCTAACTTTTCAACTTTTTAAAAACAGGCTGACAGCCTACTAATGCCATACAGTATGCGGAAGCTGTTAAATTTACGCAGTTCAAAAACTTAGGAACACACGGCTTCCGGAAATCGTTTTGCCGACGCCTGTGGAGCGAATGGGCTAGTTGAAGCCGATGATCAGTTTAGCGATTTCCTTACATAACGTTTATGGCTCTCCCGCGGGGCACATTCGCCACATAAGCTCTCCAGACGCTCTCGCCCCGCCCCGCCCCGGCGCGGGTTCCTCTTAACGCTCCCAGACAAATCGATCCGACGGGCTCGCTGGCTGCGACGCGCGCAAGAAGGAACGCTGAAGCCCGACGCAGCCTATCAACGTTGACCGTCGCGGACCGGCGGGGAGACAGATCGACAATAGAGTAGCTCTAGGCCAGCGCGCAGTACAAAAAGAGCGAGTTCCCGCTTTCCCTTTTTTCTTTTTCTTTTTCCGGGAGTTCTGCAGAGCGCCTTGTGACCGTTTTTCTAAAGCCAAGATCAACCAGCCCGAGGGGAGAGAGAGCTTTAGTTGGGACTGGCCTTGCCCAACTCCTGGGGGAACCGCAAGGCTGGCCCCCATTCATTACCGTGGCAGAGTGGATAAAGCTGCTTTTTTTTTTTAACCTCTGTTTCGAGCTCTCCTGCGGGGAAAAGGAAAGGCATTCTGCACATGCTCGGGTGCTCCCTGTGAACTCTCATTTCAGTTGTACGCTCATTTCAGTTGTACGCTCAAGATAGGGAAGGAGGCCGCGCTTTGAAAATCCTCACTGAAATGAGTCCTTCTTACTTCTCAATCACCACAGGAAATATACAGACCTCTTGTTTCCTTTTCGCGGATTTTTCTTATTGTTTATTTACTTATTTAACGACCCTCTTCAAAATATTCCCGGACCTATTACTTTCCTCAGACTGAATCGTTCTTGCCTAAAGAACCAGTGGAAGTTCTGCCTTTCTATTTTTACACAAATACTGGCTTATTTGTCTTAGGCTGTTACTGTCTATTACTGCTGGAAGTCTGGAGAAAGGTGGGAAGCGGCTGATTCTGGCAATCTGCCTAAAGAGAAATCAATGAAACAAATTAATCCTTTGCAGGCTGCAATGACACTGTAATCCATCATTCAGGACTGCTTTTATACACCAAATCAGAGAGCAGAGGGAAAAGCCCAGGGGAACATCGCAGACAACAACTTACAGCAACCCTGGGAAAATACAGAGGAATCCGTTTATTTAAAAAGGATAGATTTCACTTGATGGCCTGTTTCATCCTATCAAGATCTTTCTTTTCTTTTTTTTTTTCTGGCCTGGATGAGAAACCATGAAGAAATGACTATATTTTCAGAGCCCTGCTCATCCCTTTCTGCTTTATCCCAGCCAGTGGACTTTCCCCTTTTTAGAATCTGACAGAGGCGTTGCCAACTGAGGCAGAACATCAGTGAGGTTTCAATGTCATCTACACAAGATCAACCCTTCTGCCCTCCTTTCCATTAATCTTTTTAGAATAACTGTTCCTCCTGCCCCCTTCTGCATCCACATACATATAGTCTGCAATCTTAGACCCATTCCCTGGGGAGTAAACCCCATTGAACTGCGTGACCCTACCTTCTCAGTAGTATTTGCTTTGCTGGACCTCTTTCCTTGATATCTCAGGAGTCCCCAAAATACATTGAATTGTTATCTCTCATGCAAGATGCCCAGAGGCATTCCAGAGGTTGAAATTCATTGCTGCTGGAAGCTGGCACTGGGTTGTGAGGATTCCTCTATTTGGTAGGAGACAACTTTAAGTATCAGTGAATTGGGGACATGTCCACTCCAAGAATTCCCTCCCGAGTTTAATGAGATGTAATCACAAATCAAGGAGTTTAGGCTCAGCCTAAGATGGGCTAATTTGGGATGGGGCTCAATAGCAAGAAAGGCTCAAATTCAAGCAATTTCCTGTTTTGTTTTAAAAACAATCACTCTCTCACTGACTAATATTTTATTTGCCTCTGTATGTTGTCTTTTGTTTATTATGGCCTGGAATTTTAAGGGATATAAAGGTTTGGGCACCTCTGTACAAAAGGGGATCTGTACAAGTGGGCAGCTTAGCTATCAAAATTACTAATAAATCTCGGAGGAAGCTTGCCTACCTGTTCTAAGCTGATATACTCCGAATTGGGATATTTTCACTTTTTCTGTCTATTAAATCTATGTCTCTTTTTTTTTTTTTTTTGCTCCTTCATGCATCTGGAATAACTGTATTGAATGAAACAAAAAAGTGACTTACTTGCTGCCATTCTGGGTTTTTACAGCCCAGATCTAGTAACTCAGGGGTTGGATAGCTAAAGAATATAGGAAAAAGAGAAATAACCTTGCATTTGCCATCCTAATTTCACTCAATATAATTAACAACATGACGGATGGTTATGGAATGTCAGCTTCCAGTCAATGCTATGTTTTTGTTTGTTTTGTTTTGTTTTTTAATTTGGAAATTAATTGCACAGTATTCCCCTAGGCTTACTCAGAGACAAGAAGGCATACAGTCACAACCTAGCACATTTTTTAAAAAATCAAACAAAGGTGAAAGGCTGGAGAAGGTTAAGATATGTTCCAAGTCCAGAAGCATTATCTCATCTGGCTCCATCAACAGGGGATGCAGAATAACATTTACTGAGTGCCAGTATTTTCTTCCTCCCATTCTTATTAAAACTTCCTGAACTCTGTCTCTCTCTCTCTGTGTGTGTGTGTGTGTGTGTGTGTGTGTGTGTGTGTGTGTGTGTGTGTGTTTGCTTGGAACTAATGGCAGAGATCCTTGCACCTGACACCCACACATACATTCTTTGGAGTGGCATCAGGCAAATTCTAACCCCCAAAGGCCCTGTCTTCATTTGCAGGTTATATCAGTACCATCAACACCACAAACTCCCATTTTCACCCTTGATCAAAATATGCTGGCCTTTAACTCAGAATTTCAAGCCTTCCTATATCTGAAGACGTGTTTTCTGGCCTGTGCTGACAGAGTCTGACTATGGCAACAAAATGTGGAATTACCCATAACTAGAGTCACATGGGATGTGTTTTAAGCCATGGAAAGGTATAGTTAGCCTTCTTCCCTTTGGTTTCTGGCTGATAAGATATTCCACCCAGCCATACTATCGATCAGACCTTGTTGGTCTGGCCAAGAACTATGAATTCAAAATGGAGATTGCAGTCCAGACAGTCCAGTTATTGGGGTAGTTCTTTTTGCCAATTCAGCAAAGGCTGGGAATTGCATTAAACCACTAGTGGGGACAGGCCCAAAGACCAGCCAGTCCCAAGAAGAATCTGGTGATGGCATAAAGGGTGACAACACTTTCTGAGAGGCAATCTTCTGGGAGGATACTTTATGATCTCTGAGTCAATTGGATCCTCCTTAGAAGAAAGAAATTAAAACCAAACTGCTTTTAGTATATTTTTGAAAGCAGTCCTTTCTAGCAGCTGGCTTATCTTCCAGCTATTAAAAAAAAAACACCTTGTGCCCAATAAACTACCTCAGAAGATAAGTGCCTAAGCTCATAGTACCTTGCTGTTTTACACACTTGGTGTAAAAGGTATTGCGAAGAGCTCAGGAAGAATGCTTGCAAAGTTAGGAAAAGCAATCTCTCCCAGCCACTGACAAATGCTCAACAGGTTTCCTTTGAGCTGCAAGCGAGGATTATCAAAACAATCACAGCTATATTTCCTGACATACAGAATTGGATCTTTCTTGGAACAGGAGACTAGAAGAGGAGCTTTTTCCAATTAGGTTTGTTTGAAGAACACATGGAGTTCTTTTTACTATCTTTGGTTTCAGCCAAGTAGGTGATTAAATCCGGGATTGTCAACTACAACCCTACAGACTTCCTCAATGCTTTTCCAGGCCTAAAGTCTTAAGTTGTTTCCTCGGTAGTGATTTATAGCATTGTACAATCATTGCCGTGTTGCTATAACAATAACAAGACAGGCTTTATATTGCCACAGCAATGGCTGGGTGTCATTTCAGAT
Source organism: Thermophis baileyi (assembly GCA_003457575.1). Taxonomy (NCBI): domain Eukaryota; kingdom Metazoa; phylum Chordata; class Lepidosauria; order Squamata; family Dipsadidae; genus Thermophis; species Thermophis baileyi. The sequence goes on along the minus strand of QLTV01012184.1, from coordinate 3,525,399 downwards.
GAAATAAATCATTCATGAGGAAGTGACCTAAATTTGAGATTTGGTGCTCCTGTGTAGGGTATTTAGATTGCAATAACTCATACAAATGATATGGCAACATTCCCAACTCAGTTTTCTCCAGGTGTGATGGACTATGACCTCTGTAATTCCATAGCTTGCTTAAGCTTTGGTCATGCTGATTCAGGCTTAAGGGAAACCCTGTGTAGGGAAAGGCTAAAGTAGGGGAAACTGCTGGATATAGCTTCCTTCCCCACCTGATGAATTAGCTTGAAAGTTTCCCCACCTCGTGTGCGGGTTGATTAGATCCACCGCTAGTCACAGTAACTGCAAGAGTAGGTTTTTGGTTGCATGCAGAAGGAGATTTTTTATGGCTTGAGAAATTATTAAACCTCACATGTCCTGAATTGTAGAAAAGTGGTGTACAAGGTATTCAATCTGGTTTAGGGACACCTCAAGAACAAAATTATTCTTTGCATGGTTCAATGTGTGGATCCAGAAACCACTGTTTTTCATAGGGTGACCCTGCTACAGAAAAAGTATGTCCTAATGAAATAATTGTTTAAATTGTTGTACAAGGAATGGTAGTAAATCCTGAAATGATATTCTGTGCATGATAGCCATGGGCCTAGCTAGTTTTGCATCCTTAGTGATGAATCTTCCAAGCCAGACTCAAGAACAAAAACCTTTCCTGCTGTTGCTCTCAGCAACTGTAATGGAAAGAGAGATTGCCAACTGGGAGGCAGGAAACAGCCATTGATATGACTGGTCCAGAGGACCACTTAGGATGGATGATAACAGTGATCCCATTTTAAAGATTGTTTGGTCAAGTAGTTAAGTCACCAGACTAAAAACCAGAAAATGAGTTCTAATCTTGCCTTAGGCATGAAAGGCCACTGGGTGACTTTGGGCCAGACACTTCTTTCTGCTGCTGATGCTTGAAAAATTTGGTTAGTCAGTTGGTCAGTTAATTCCTGGTCACAACTAATGGATCAACACTTGGTTGATCTGAAAAAAGACAGACTCCGCACTTGCAGGAAAACACTAGGATGAAGACCTTGGTAAGACCACCCTTGGAATATTGCATCCCATTTTGGTTGCCACGATATTAAAAAAAAAATGTTAGGACTGTAGAAAGAGTAGAGAGAAGAGCAATAAAGATGATTAGGGGACTGGAGGCTAAAACATGAAAAACGATTGTAGGAATTGGGTATGGCTAGTCTAGAGAAAAGAAGGGCTGGGATGACATGATAGCAGTGTTCCAATATTTGAGGGGTTGTCACAAAGAACGGGGTCAACCTATTCTACAAAGCACCTGAAGGCAGGACAAAAAGTAGTGGATAGAAGCTAATCAAGGAGAGAACCTATCTAGAAATAAGGGGAAATTTCCTGACAGAACGATTAATCAGTGGAACAGCTTGCCTTCAGAAGTTGTAGGTGCTTCATCATTGGAGGTTTTTAAGAAGAGACTGGACAGCCACTTGTCCAAAATGGTGTAGGTGCATGATGGTGAACCTATGGCACGCATGCCACAGGTGGCACACGGAGCCATATATGAGGGCACATGAGGTGTTGTCCTATGTCAGCTCCAGCGCGCATGTGCACGCTGGCCAGCTGATTTTTGGCCTTCCGGAGGGCGGGGAAAGCCGTTTTCACCCTCCCCAGGCTTCAGGAAAGCCTCCAGAGGCTGTGGATTGCGAAAAATGGGCCCAACGGGCCTAACGCCTGTTGAGCCATTTTTCGCCCTCCCCGGGCTTCAGGAAAGCGTCCTGAAGCCTGGGTAGGGCGAAAAACGGCCCAACGGGCCTACTGGAAGTCCAGAGGCTTCAGTGAGGCCTGCACGCATGAGCGGGGGGGGGCAGCGTGGGAGGGTTGTGCGCACATGCGTGGGGGGAGGGCATTGCATTATGGGTGTGGGCATGCGCGCGCGTGCTATCGCTCGTGCGCACGCTCTTTTGGCACCCGAGCTAAAAAAGGTTCACCATCACTGGTATAGGTTCTCAAGCTTGAGCAGGGGGTTGGACTGGAAGACGTCCAAGGTCCCTTCCAACTCTGTTATTCTAAAGAAGAGCCCATTGGTGGACATTGATGAGTATTGTGATAGAAAACTCTGTCATGTTTTTAAAAAATGCTTCCTTTTACATTAAATCATCTACCATTCAGCATTACTGAATGACTTTGAAATTTAGTATTATGTGTGGAGGACAAACCCAATTACTTTCTCTACATCATGAATATACTTTTACAGCATTCTCCCATGTTTATACTAATATTTTAAAAGGCCATTGTTGCAATCCTTTGAAGAATTCTTTATTTAAGTTGTTTTTTCTGGAAGTTTTCCAGCTTGATAATATTCTTTTTGAAAGATAACAACCTATTTCAAATGTGGCCATGCCATAAATTTCTTTAAGCTTATTATGATATAAACCTTATTGATTCACTTGTGAAGAACCCCATCAATGCTTTATATAGCCTAACTACACAATCACCCTCTCCATATTTTTGATGATACTCTTGAAGAATATTAAACTGTTAGGCAGAACTTTTGACTACAATAGGAAGATTGGTTCTCCTCAACAAGGACATATTTTATTACAGCTTGATACTTTTATATTTTGCAATAGTTTTTGGTATTTTATCTCGAACAAATATTGAATTAACTACCCTATAACTACCCCTGTATCTTCTCCAGATCAACTGTTAAACTACACATTTTAAAGGATATATTTTTTAAAAAAATTCTCAAGTACAGAGGTTGAGTTTAGGAGCAACCTATGTAACTTTGTTAGAATATTTGCAATTTTGCATTGAGGCAATGTAATAATTTTTAATTCATGTATTAGACCTAGAATTTAATATATTATCACCTCTGCTTGTCTTTCTCTTTCATACTTTCTTCTTAGAAAAGTCACTTCATCTATATGGCTTTTCAGATAATTTCCTCTCTTTTATAGTAAAAATAAATAGGAAGAATTCATTCAGCTTCTGTGCAATCTTCGTATTATCTTTTAGTATTCCTTTAAGTGGTATTGTCTAATGATCCATTGCTGGTAACCTGCTTCTAAAAAGGCTAATGCTTTTATTATTGCTTGCATTTGTTTTGCCAACATTTATATTCTATTGTCTTTCACAATGACATTTTTGGACTCTAAAAGCGGTTTGACTGTTCATGAACTTGGTGGTACTTTTCCTAATCTGTGCTATACAGTCTAATTGAGCTTCCACAGTTGTGGTTTTGAATCAACTTCAAGCATTCTAGAGAGATTTGACCCTCTGTATTTTCCCTTAAATATGACTGCACTGGGCTTTCATACATATAAATCATATATATGAGTGACAGTGAACATAATGCTTCAATGATTTTATTCCCATGTCAAGATGATCTTAAACATTTTGATTAGAAGAGGCACAGTATCCTCTAATTCCAGACAATAGGTTTCCAACACTAAATTATTTTTGGAGCTTGTTATTGTCACCCCAGGATTTATGTGTAGGCGCCTACCTTCTTGTTTAGCTCGATGCTATCTAGGATACACTATTATGTGACTGACCATCTGACTAATTGAATATTCCACTTAAAAAGCAAACACCAGAGCTTAATTGGCTGCAAGAATTACCCTATTTCTCATTTTTCTGCAGATTGGATCCTTTTGCTGCAATAACTACTACCGGTAGGTGCTTTAAAAGTTGTGCATTTTAATCCCAGAAGTCTTTATTCCTAATATGCTTTGGATCTTCCATCCTAGTATACCTACATTCTTATTTCCAACTATATTATATGCTGGTCTATGACCATAATAAAGATTTTATTTGATAAAGAGGAACTGAAAAGATATGTCTCAGATTCTCTTTCTGACATCCTTCTTAGATTGCCATTTTTCTCCGCCTCTCAATTTCTCTATTGTCTCTATTGATGATCAATAATGGGCATTCTTTTTTTGGTTGAGGATCTGATTCCTTAAAGGCAATCTGTGTGGGAAGCTAAAGGAGTGGGACAGGGGTGGGTTCTGCATCTGTTTGCTGCCGGTTCGCTCAGGGTCGCGCCATGCGTGCACGCGTGCACTTCATGCACGCGCGCGCCCCCGCAACAATCAAAAAATAGTTTCTGCGCATGTGCAGAAGCAAAAATTTGCTTCTGCGCATGCACAGAAGCAAAATCCAAGTTGGCGGCACCCATGAAACACACAGAAAGAACCGGTTCCATGACGTCATCACCGGTTTACTAACGGTTCTAAAGAATCGGTTAGAAATGGTAGGAACCCACCTCTGGAGTGGGACCAGAGCTAAAAAAATGGATGGGAACCCCCATATTTTAAAGATTTTAAATCTTCCTGACACCTTCTTCTTTCTCTTTCCCAAGCAACAATCTCCGGGAGGTAACAGATAGCATTTCCACAAGATCTGAACTGCATAAACATTTAAAATTAGCTTGAGGAATGCATGCTGTCTCTGAGTAAATAATTTTCCACCACTGAAGAGGCAGAGATCTTTTCCTCTTTATAGGTTTACTAAGTAGAGTTTGACAACCTTTTCAACTTTGCTGTTTATAGCCTAATAGAATTCCAAGGCGCACACACGTTTTTTTTTTCCTTCCATCATCCAGTTGATCATATTGCAACTGTGTGAAGAAATAGATTGCTGGTCGCACTGCTATGAGCCATCATCATCATTTGCAAAAAAAGAGAGAGAGCAGATAACAATCAAAGCCCTTTAAATTTACAAATGTTGCAGTTGAAGCATGCATTGTCTCTTATGATTGGCCAAGCAGGGAAAGATGTTCCAAACATCAAGGGCAGGGGTGGGTTCTAACTTACCTCGCTGCCAGTTCGCTTCCTCCTGCGCTGCGTGGCTGCATGTGCATTGCATGCTGTGTGGCCGCGCGCATGCACTTCGCACGCGGGTGCGCGCATGCGCAGTGGTGAAAATTCGCAAAAAAATCCCAAAAAAAGCCAAAAACAAGATGGCGGCGCATGCGCAGTGCCGGGGACTCGGCTTCTGTGCATGCGCAGAAGACAAAAAAATAGTAAAAAATTCCCCCCCCCCAAATTTTTTTTTTCAAAAAACAAAATTCCCAAAAAAAAGATGGCAGCGTCCATGGACCGGGACCGGCACCGGCACCGACAGAACTGGATCCGTGATGTCACCAGCAGTTTGCTACCAGTTCTATAGAACCGGTGCGAACCGGGAGGAACCCACCTCTGATCCAGGGGTACCAGGCTTCCCCTTCATATTTTGAAGGGTGAATGTCCAGATGTAGAGAATATGGTTATGGTGCTGAAAGCAAGAGTTAGGTTCCCTCTAGAAGTCGCTACTTTAGCTAAATCATATTAAGATGCTATCTGGTAACCCATAGGCTCCAGCACTACTAATTGCTCACACAGAGAGACAGCCAGCCCCCTTCCCATTGCTGTTGTCTTGGGGTTGATGCCTAGCTGGCTTCTCCATAAAAAAGTGATTGTAGCCAGAATTTGTATTACTATAATAAAGGATCATCCTCCATATTGTCCTTTGGGTAGGAATGTTTTACCTATGGTTTTCTTTTAAAACTTTGGCTCAGTTTACATATTTTGTATAATGCTATTAAACTTTTAATAGTTCTTATGCACAGAGTTTTTTCAGTTAGCTACAAAGGCGTCTCCCCTCCCCCACACACATACACACATCCTATGTTGTTGTTGTTGTTGTTGTTTTCAGTGAAGCAAACAAGCCACTCTCTTTCAGGGGCCTGAATTAAAGCAATGGGGTTCACAATAAGTTCTACAGAAGTTGAAAGTCTGAAATAAAATAAAATCTATTTGTGGTTAAGCAGATAACTTTGTCTTGGGAGGTTTCACCAGTTTGGGTGCAAAGTTAGTGTGACTATCCGTTTCCCTAGAGAGGACAGAGTACAGAACACATTTTCCAGTGTGAGCAGGGGTGTGCAATGGACTTCACACTATGCTAAGCATTAAAACACTCCCTTCAATATCTGAACCAGTCTGTCAAAATCCTCAGGAGACCCCTCCTTTGCAGCAGTCCCAGCTTGGGAAATGAGGGGAGGTCATTCTGTGGCCACACAGGAGGAAAAATGTAAGGGTCAAAAGGCATAGAAGTAATGCCTCTATCTGAACTTCCTGTGTCAGTTGGGGCTCTTATCACATCTTCAGTTCATGGACCAAAATGCTTCAAAGGAAAGATTCCTTTTAAAAAAGAGAGAGAGAGAGAGAGAGAGAGAATGCAATGGGGCTCAAAATTATCTAGAAGTGACACATCTGTTCTGAAAGTACTTTTTTTCACATCAGGGGTATGCTGTGGCTCTTATATATCTTTGTTAGTGAGTTAAAAAAAAACTGCATATGTTCAAAGGCATTCCTTTACTAATTGCTTCACATGTTGCAGTGCTGAGTTGTGCAATTCAAAATTGGCTGCATGGCTGCCTCATAGCTCCACTGGGAAAAAAAACAGCTAAGATTCTACATTGTATACTTAAAACTGATTTATAAAACCATTGTGCATTAACATTAATTCACCCGCGGAGCACCTACTTTATATGAAAAAAAAAGTTTCAATCTGCTCCTAATCAGATTGACAGACAAGTTTCTAGATCAATGGTTTGATTTAGTAGAAGAAACCTTCCTAGATCCCAATACTGTACAGGAAGATTGTAGACAGCATATAATTTGAGACATATTTTCAAATATTAGTCCCACTTAGTTCAGTGAGACTTTCCTCATAACAGACATACTTTAGGATGGCATCCTTAGGAACACAAAATGAAGAAGGAATCAGAATTAGTTCAACACTGCTCATTAATTATTAATCTGTCATGAAAAATATAGTAGGACAATAGTTACATTCTGATAAAGCTTAACATTAAATGTAGCATAAAATTGCTACTAACTTAGTCTTGCTCTTATTTAGCAACCTCCTCCATCTTTACTACCGTTCAGTGAACTCTATGCAACATCATTATCTTGCACTATGGCAGAAATGTTCACATAAATATTTTCAATCAAATAAATACTTAAAAAGAGTAAAACCTCAACCAGCATAATGTTCAGCAACAAACAGACTAAATAAAGTTCTCTACACTTTGATAGATCTACCTAGAAAGAGAATCCAAAGTGATTCTTTGGAAACTTGTCTATGAATGCAAGATTCTCACTGGATGAAAGCCCAGATAAATTGCAGTTTAAGAGAAGATTTCCAAGACATTAGAGTGGCAGATTGGAGCAGTTAGCATGTTAACGATATAATTGTATATATGTCTGTTCAGAAATAAATCTGTTAAGTTTTCAACAGGTTTATAGAACTTGCTCTTACGGTTTTTTAAAAAAATCTTTAAAAACAGTTGGGCATTTAACTCTAGCTAAATTTTATTGGTGTCTAGGAGAGGGTGGTATTATTATTATTGCTTTATTAATGTTTTAAGGGTTTTCTGAATTTGTAACTTTAATTAGTTAAAGTCCACTGAAAGTTTTTTTTGTAAAAAATAATAAATAATAAATAAAATGGTTACTTCCCCATATAATATTATAGGACTGCAATATATAAGTAAAAATAAGTCAAAGTTTGTGTTGAGTATGATAGAAATACAATGTTGGCATTGAAATCTTGGTATGATATGTTCCTAGTTTTTTGGCCAAGCTCATTGCAACAACCATCTCTAGCATGGACATCCTCCAGATGAACATATTTCTAGTATATACCAAATAGCATAAACATTGCTGAGCATCCTGGAGTTAAAGTCTATACCAGGGATCCCCAAACTTGGCAACTTTAAGACTTGTGGACTTCAACTCCCAGAATTCTAGGAGTTGAAATCCACAAGTCTTAAAGTTGCCAAGTTTGAAGACCTTTGGTCTATACATCTGAAGTACGCTCATGTCAAGGAGATGCATGTTGAAAAGTAGCCCTTAACCATTTCTAATACTATGTGCAAAGATACATATGCAAAAATTTTATAAATTGAGGACTAGATCTATTACTAGGCAAATTAAAAGTAACCGAGTCTCCATTGACAGACATTCTATGTTACAGAAGGCATAAATTGGGAACTGATTAGAGGACAAGATTAGTGTGTGTGTGTGTGAGAGAGAGAGGGGGGGAGGGAGGGAGGGAGAGGGAGAGAGGGAGAGAGAGAGAGAGAGAGAGAGACAGAGAGAGAGATTGTGAAGATTGCTAGTTCCTGATGTCTCATTTAGATAAAGTTCCCTCACGCAGCTATGCTAATTATTCTCACTCTAGCACAGATTGTTGTTAGGCACAGAAATTTGGGTGTAAGTTTGCACATTGGTCCGAATTTTTTTTTTACTACTGCTTACTACTGTTTATTATTGTCATAATTATGAATGGTTGCTATCTAAGGTTGTTGCTAATGCATTCCATTATCAGTAAAACAAGCCAGCTCCAGTTCTTCAGCCTTCTTCTTTATTCCCAGATATGTTGCTGCATAGTCCTTCTGAGCATGCCAAGCTGAGGAAAGCTGCTAGAGATATACGGTACTCCATTCAGCTATTAGTCAGGAATGTACAAGGCTGTAGCCAGAGGTGAACACAAATCAGTACAGATCCTATGCTTAATTATCTTTCAGGAGGAAAGCATTCCTGGTGATATGGAAGATTTTGCTTGCTTCAAAATATATAAACCTACACAGTAGGGTCTCTCCTTAAAAATCCTGTCCTGGCTCTCATAAGCAATATAGGTCTATTGAATTTTATAAAACTCAAACTTCTATAAAAACTCTAGTGGAGCCCCCAAAACAAGGTTTATCGTTTAAAAAATCAACACTAAAATAAAAAGAAATAAGAGCAAAGTAAGAAATATGTACCCTATCTGCATATAAATTTTATTATATTGCCTCACTCGCTAAAGCCCTCAACCCCAGCAAAAATATGAACTGCCAATTTTCTACCACTAAAATGTTGCCAACTTTTATTGTCAGAACAGAGAAAGCAGTGGTGCTGTAACTACAATTCACTCTAACCCTTTATCCTGCCCTCAGGTACTGACTTGGTTGGATATAGACTCACTGCACCAAGTCCCTGCTGTATTCAAATTTTTCCCTTTCTTGAAAGAGCTGCCTAATGCCAAGACCTGGAGAAGTTATTGAGGTTAGAAGAAGTATGCTAATTGGGAAGGGCTAATTGTTTCAAGAAGCTGGGGGGAGCTGCCTTGATGGTCTTGGCCTGTTTCTAATAAAATGAAGAAGCAGCACTGACTTCAATCCCAAAATCAAGGAACTCCTGGAGTTTCCACAGGCTAACAAAATGACTTCACCTAGCCCTTTATCCCCCATGGATGACATCTGGAGGGAAACCAGACTCTCTTCAGTCTCCAGTCATAAATTGGTTATGCCAAGGCCAGTAAATCTGGATTGATTTAAGAAAGTTTTTTCATTCTCCCAATCAAATGAAGTCATTGTTAATTAGATGTTTTCTGTTAACAGTGTCACTCCTGCCTATATTACCTGCATACACATCAACTGCACTTATTGCAATATCTTCTTCAGCACTCTGATTTTAATATGAGAAGGGGATAAGCCATCCAATAATTCAGAACAAAGGGGAAGGTTATGATTCTAATCTAAAATTTTTCCCACTCTAAAAAAATCCCCACTTGTAAAACAGCTAGAATCTACTAAACAATGTCACAGATATAATTTAACTTCAGGTTAAATTATGCCATTCCAGGTATATTGTTCTGCCCCAATTTTTAAAGGGGATGGGATTTTAAGAATAATTAAACCAATCAGCTTAGAGTAGGAGCATCTATTACCCAGAAATCTAATTTAATGCTCAAAGGTGTATCTTTGTCATAGGGTTGGCTACCATAAACCAATGTTTTAGGTTTGCTTCTCTAAGCCATGTAGGCAAAACTAGGGTACTCCTAGTCCCAAAAGACATTCTAAACTAATTGAAGTGGACATCTTAGGAAATATGTATAGGATTTATACCCTAGACCCGTGATGGCGAACCTATGGCACGCGTGCCACAAGTGGCATGCAGAGCCATATCGGCGGGCACGCGAGCTCAGGTCCGGCACGCATGCGCACACCAGTCAGCTGATTTTCGGGCCTTCTGGGCCCACTGGGAGTCGGGAAACAGGCTGTTTCCAGCCTCCGGAGTGGGTGGGGAAGGCCCGTTTTTTGCTCTCCCCAAGCTCTAGAGCCTTTCTAGGAGCCTGGGGAGGGCGAAAACGGGCTTCCCCCCCCCCCCGGAGGTCCTCCGAGGCCAAAAATGCCCTCCCAGAGCCTCCACGCGAGCCGAAAATCAGCTGGCCGGCGTGCACATGCGCGCTGGAGCTGAGCTAGGGCAAGGGCTCACGTGCCGGCAGATATGGGTCCACGTGCCACCTGTGGCACGCGTGCCAAAGCTGCCCTTTCTGCCCTCCAGGGGGCCTCTGGGGGGGTGGGGAAGGCCGTTTTTGCTCTCCCCAGGCTCCTAGAAAGGCTCTGAAGCTTGGGGAGAGCAAAAAAATGGGACTTCTGGTTCAACCAGAAGTTGGCAAATGGGCTGTTTTCTGCCTCCGGAGGGCCTCCGTGTGGGTGGGGAAGGCCATTTTCGCCCTCCCCAGGCTCCTAGAAAGGCTCTGAAGCCTGGGGAGAGCGAAAAACAGGCGTGCCATCGCGTGCCAGGAGCGGGAGGGTCATGTGTGCATGCACGGGGGAGCCCCGCATGGAATTATGGGTATGGGCATGCACGCGCGTGATCCCCCCCCGCGTTCCCCCCCTTTTGGCACGTGAACCAAAAAAGGTTCACCATCACTGCCCTAGACATTTTGGGTTTGGTTGGACAAGGAATTATCAGCTTCAGCTTCAGCTTCAGCTCAAAAGACTGAGTTATAGCATAAACCATTTTATAACTATGAGTGCGTGTATCACATGAACATTGTCAAGAGGCCTATCTATGTTCAGACATTTCAGGATGGTATGGATCTTTAGAACAGAAGGACATTGTTTTTTCAAAGGTCCCCACTAGGTTTACTTTCTGGAAATAACTTTAGGACATTCCTGGTTGTGTACTGCTATTGAGGACTCTGATTGGAAGACATTTGGATATGGCCTAACACAGGGGTGTCAAACTCAAGGCCCATGGGCCGGATTCAGCCCATGGGCTATTTAGATCTGGCCCCCTGGGCCGCCCTGGAAACAGCAAAGGACTGGCCGCGGTGCCTCTGCCAACGAAAATGGAGCTTGGGAGGGCCATGCTCAGCCCACTTGGGCTCTGTTTTTGGCCACAACGGCCTCCTGCAGCCCTCTGCCAGCAAAAACAGAGCCTGGGGAGGCCACACGCGGTTTCCCCAAGCTCCATTTTCACTGGCAGAGGGCTGCAGGAGGCCATCACGGCCGAAAACAGAGCCTCGACGAGTGATGTCAAGCTGGCCATGCCCATCATAGGCATGCCCACCCACCCCCAGCTCCCCAGGTCAAACACAATCCTGATGCGGCCCTCAGTGATATCGAGTTTGACACCCCTGGCCTAACTTTTTAACTTATTCTTTCTGGAGCAGGACAATTGTGTCTTTTTCAGTAAGCAGGACAATTCTGCTGGCAGCTCCCTATAATCAGCTTCCTGCCCAATGGTAGGGATTTGTACTAAAAGAAGTATCTTGTCCTAAACCCTTCCAGCCAGTGCATCTTTGAACCAGGATTACATTTTAGCTGCTATGCTCAAGCGGTTAAGATTGATTAAAAAGTAGCTGAATTAATACTGTGAATTCAGGCTACTTCCCATCAAATTACAGCACCAGTTTGTTAATTAGAAGGACGAAAAAGACTTGCTAAGAATAGGCTGAGACTTTTGGGTGACAGCAGCCCAAATGCTTTCAAATCACTCTGTTCTAGATTGTAGCTCTGCCTATTTGAATAAGGTTTTGTCAAGTACAGCACAATAAATACATAAAAATAAACCCCCTTCCTGCTTTAAATAATTTCCTTTCTGGGCAGTCTCTTAATACTCTTTTCCCAATGAGCAAATGATCATAGACTTGGTTCATTTTCCTCCTTTCTACTCTGTATTAAAATGTCCTGTAAGCACTCAGCCATACTTCCTTTTTATGATGGATGGTTGACTGAGCTTCAATTGGCTGGGTCCATACAACATGCTCTCTGCCCATGTTCTCCTAAACAAACTACATAGTGGATTAGCACAATGTTGAATTAGGCCATTGTGATACTCTCGTAGGGTGACCTGCTAGGTTATATGGTTTATAACCTTTTGATGCAAAACTTTGACGGCTGTTTCCCCCTGCAATATCCAGCTGTTAAAGGGCTACAGAAAGAGCAGCACAAACCTATAAAGAAGAGAGTGCTACTAAGGTTAATAAGACTTACTCTCAGGCAAAACTCACCAGCCCATGTAGTCCAGAGGTGGGTTGCTGCCGGTTCTGACCGGTTCTTTAGAACCGGTAGTGAAAATTTACCGCTGCTCGCCGAACCGGCAGCAAAGACTGGTGGTCCACGCTCCCGAACTGGTCCTCCGGTTGCCGTGGCTTGAAAAATAACCCTCTGTGCATGCGCGAAGGCTTCTGCGCATGCGCAGAGGGTCATTTCCGGGTGTTTTGTGCGACGCTTCACACGCGCAAGCAAAACGCGCACTTCCGTCACGATCAGAACCGGTAGAGAAGGTAAGTAGAACCCACCCCTGATGTAGTCAAACTAGAAAGTGACTTGGGGCACTAAGCTAAGTAAGATGGCAAATTTAATTTTTAAAAAATTAAAAAGAAATATATTTACATTTCCCTTGAGGGGTGGGGGTAGCAACTGCATGTACTGACTGGGGCATTGGTTACTGGCCTGTAGGCTAGTATTAGCACTAGCTGCCAAATAAATCTCTGTGAAGTTGCACCTTCATTCACTCTATGGTACAATGAGCATTGTTTTAAACAATTACTCATGATAATTTTTTATCCTGATGGTTACTATTGGTAACTAGCAACCCTCTTCTTCATCTCTGCCTGAGGAAAATTCAGGAAAAATGTCCCAACACTGAAATACTTACCTGGAAGCTGCATAGAATTTCTTAGAGTCTTACTTGGATTAGAACAACGCTTCAATTTTGATAAATAATATTTCCAAATAATTCCCAGGATTGCCTTTCCCAACCTTCCTCAGGAGATGCTTTTTGTCTCAGTCCTACAATCCACTGGTGTTATATAATGCAGAGAAAGGCAGCAATAAGAGTATTAAGCCAATGAAAGAATCAGAAGACAGGAGAAGAGGCAACATTTACTTCTAAGAAATCCAGATAGGTTGCCAACCATTGTTAGAGCAGAGCCACTGTTTCTTTAACAATTGTCCAGATGCAAAATAATTACATATGAATCTTTCTTTCTCCCTTTCCATGCTATCTCCCCTAGTCAGTCCTCAGAAAAACTATTCCTGCTGAATCCTAGCCTTCTCGGATAGTTGTTAAAACTATAAGCACTCCTTATAGATTAACAATGGCAACTTCTTATAAAGAAAATCTATATAAAATGTTTTATAGATGGCATTTACCAACTGCTAGGTTAGCTAAAATGTTTAAAAATATGTCTAGCAAATGTTGGAAATGTAATCAAAAGACGGACACATTTTATCATATGTGGTGGACTTGTACTAAAACAAAAAAAAATTGGGCAAAGATATACAGGTGGCTAGAAAAGATGATAGGGAATCATATAGATTTTAAACCTGAATTGTTTTTATTAGGTATAATATCAGAAAAATTAGATAAGAAAAGTATGTATTACATGTTGTAACAGCAGTGAGGATTATATTCGCACAATATTGGAAAAATGAAGAAACACCGCGAGATGAAGAGATAATTAAGAAGGTACTAGACTGTGCAGAAATGGATAGATTGACATTGAAAATTAAGCAGAAAGAAGACACAGAATATATCAAACATGGAATCAATTTTGCCAGTGGTTGGAAAAAAGGGGTGGAGATTAAGAACATAATCAGAATTGTTAAGCAAATTAAATAGCCAGACAACACAATGTTTATTAAGCATTAAATGTAATTAATAAAAAATCAATAAAATTGGGGGGGGGACTATAAACATTCCAGAAACAAACAAATAAAAAGAAGAGAAAAAAATATGTTGGTACTTCAGCTCCATCCTATCTCAAAAGGAAGAGGGAAAGCAGAATGAGAAGGGAAGAGGGGAAAGGCGGATAAGAAAAATGTTAGATAATCTAATACATTTAGTTCCTTGCCTTTAAATACAATCTGGTTTGAGGTGAACATTAATATAATTATTGAAAAAGAGGCCTGCTTAATTCAGGAAGCTGAAGGCGTAACCTGTACTATATTTTGCTCCATCCTTCTAGATGTTTTGGACATCATTCCAATCATTCTCAGCCAGAGTGCATTCTAATAATGCAAATTTAGAAGATACACAGTTTGGAGAAACTGATGCTCTTCATGATGAGATGCATTCTGCACAGGCTCAGAAGAAGCAAGGTCTCTGTGTATGTACGTATGTACTTCCAAGTCTGAAGTGCTGATAAAAGTTTTAGCATTGCTCAGCCCATTCCTTTGAATTCCAAAGAGTTTCTATTACAGTGAATGTGCAGGAATCCAAATGCTTGTTCTGATCTTTGAAACTCTGTAGAGTTTGCACCACGAAGTTACTCACATTTAACCACGATTTACTCAAAATAACTGTATGGGACATATTGAACTACAAACTAACCAGAGATGCTGCTCCCGAACAACATATTGTTCTATAATGTAGTTAGCTAGTTTTTGATCCCCCAGCAGGTGGTAGCAATTAATCATTCTTGGCTGGAAGGTCAACCCTGTTTAAGTTATTATATACGGGGTTGGGCACACCTGGGAATTCCAGGGCTGTTGGCTAGACTGGGATGCCCTGGAAGATGGCAAATTATGTGATGTTGCTTTAAAAAAAAACCTGCATACATACAGTCATCAGGAGTAAAGCTTGGCTCAAGGGCATCTTTATTACTTGGGTAGAAAGTATGCCTTGGTGTTAAAAAGGTTGCTATGGGTACAATAAAAGTAGGAATCCAGTGAATGGTGATAATGGAAAAACCAGAGATGAGTTTAGTAGAAATTGTACAAACATTCTGAATGAATATATTCCAGGAGGAAAATTATTCTATTAGATGATATGAATAGATGGCTGAGAATCAGGTGAGACAGTCATAAAAGTAATTAGACCATTTGGCAATCAAAGAATTAATGAGAACTGTGATTAGTGGGTATTGTTTAGATCAAGGTCTGTTTCAAATAGGTGGTTTAAGCATGCACATCTGTTCCTGTAGACAAGACATTATAGCAGTACACAAGGTCAAAATCAGAAACTGCTCACATGTGGATATGCAAAAGAATAAATATATATCTAAAAGCATGATTGATTTATGTGTTTGTGATGAATTGAGGGACTGATTGACAGACAAAAGAGATTGAGAGATTCTGAAGGTGACATAGACCATCTGTTGATAACATCATGAGTGGATCTTGGGAAGAATCGAGATAGAAGAAAAGGAAAGAGGCAAAATAAATTTGAGAGAAAGGAGAACAACTGCAGGAAAAGAAAGTATGAAGCCTGCTTGAAAACCTATTGAAAGCTAGACTGATCTGAATAGAAAGTAAGGAATGTAAGGAAAGAGGATGTGGAGTAAATAGAATATGCCATATAATGACACAGAAGATTATGGAGATAGGCTAATGGAAGTATGAAAAAGGATACTTAGTAGAATGTGGAAGTGGAAGAGGCTATGGATAAAGAAAAATGTACATACAGGAATGAGTGTTGGACAAAAAAAGGAAGAGAAAGAAATCATTTAGTGTTTAGAAAAAAGAAAGCAAGGAATTTCTTTGTTAAGAAATTGTTAAGATCAAAAGCAACAGAGGAAAAGGCCAAACAAGGAATCCGTTGCAGTATGAATGGAATTAAAAGTCACAGAGATGAAATGATTTGGGAAGAAACCAATAAGGGAAAATGCTGTAAGGAAAAATATTAGACATTTGCTGGAAAGTTATAGAGCCACCTCAAAAAGTAAAATTGAAATAAATGCTGTAAAGGTAACTAATTGAGTGAGATGATGAAAAAGAAGTAATGTGTGCTATATGTTAAAAAAAAGTAGAGTTGCAGATGATATAAGAAATATGGAGTAGTAATATACTATTTCTCCATATGTAAATATGTAAATAGTAAAATATGGATGTGGTTTGCTTATAGAGTGGCTATGAGACTTGCTTAATGCTTGTGCAAAGACTATATCTTTGCCTAATGTTTTGTAGAATATTATTGTTTCCCTGTACAAAAAGAAAAGTGGTAAAAGTGACTGCAAAAGCTGCATGGGAGATTATGGAGTGTACCTCTAAAGTTGTTAGGCAAAATTCTGATTGTTATTTCTCAAACCTCTGCAGTTCATTTTTCATTGGATAAGAGCTCCACTGAGATTTTTGCTCTGCAACAGGTCACTGAAAAATGTATAAAAGTGAGAAATAAATATGCTGTTTGTTGATTTAGAAAAATGTATGATAAAGTGAATGGGCTATTGCTGAATGTGATAAGAATGATATATGACAGAAGCATCTATGAAAACAAATTAAATGTTTAGCAAATGCTTCAACATTGAGTAGGTAGACAAAAATGTGTGATGTCTCCTTGGTTGTTTAATCTATTTATGGAAGAAAAGATTACAAGGATGTTTGTGGTGATATTAGAGGTGTATTGGGAACATGAGCATACATGTACTTTTGTATGGAGGGGATGCCACGTTGTTGGCCAAAAACCTGAATGGTTTCACTAATTGTATGGTGCAATAAGGAATATGGATCTAAAATTTAACTAAGATTAAGATAGTTATTTTGAGAGGGAAAAGGGAATGGATGGATGGATGGATGGACGGACAGACAGATGAAAAAGTAGAGGAATGTGTGTCCCTTGATAGAGTGTTAACTGAAGATGGGTAAATGGGTGGAGAAATTTAAACATGCACATATTAAAAGGATGATACTGGATATTATATGGTCTGTTGCAAATAGTGTTTGTCAAAACAAGCAAACTGGATGTGTCTAAGAGTGAGCTTCTGCCCCCTTTGTCATATGGGAGATGTGTTATGTCAAACTACATAAATAAGTTGAATGGAATGGGACTGGGGTCCTTGAGTGTATGGGGTAAAACAAGGAAAAATAGGAACAGAAATGAATGAGTGCTGAAGGAATGTGGATTGAATTCTAAAGAGAGTGCTATGGAGAGAATGAATGAGGATTGATTTGCAAACAAATATACTTGAGGGAAGAGTGAATAAGTGGAAAGGAATGGAAAAATTGAGAAGTCTGTTTCCATACATTGAAGAGATCCCCCCAAAAGAGAAAGGTGAAACGTTTAGAAAAAAGGCTAGAAACGAGGAGACTGTGAGTTCTAGTCCCACCTTAGGCACAAAGCCAGTTGGGTGACCTTGGGCCAGTCACACACTCTCAGCCCAACAAAGCAGGCAATGGCAAGCCACTTCAGAAAAACCTTGCTAAGAAAACTGCAGGGATTTGTCCAGGCATTCTCTGAGAATCAAACACAACGGAACAGAAGGAAAAAATGGAAGTGTCTGCATGTGTTGGAAGCAAATGATTTGTCAAAATAGAAAGGTATAAAGAGGATAGTGCATTGGATTGGTGTACACAGGATCTAATTACATTGTCCTTTATTGTTCCTATCTCACGCCTCTAACTTCCTTTGCTTGTTGTTGCTTAATCTCTTTCTCACGTTCTCACATAGCACTGACTGCTTATTCCGGGAGGGAATAACCTCAGGGTGGTATCTTCGGGGTTTGATCAGTGGTTCCTCTTGCAGGAGAAGCTAAACCACCAATTCTCCAATCGCATTATCGGCAATAAAGCCAGCTGATGCACCCCGTTTATCCGTACCATGGGGCTCGTTGATAACAAGCAATGGTCCCGTTCCCAATGGATCAGCATTTCCTGCCCGCGCCTAGTAAATCCTCTCGGGGGAAAGAGGCTGCTCTTTTTGAGTTGCAACTACTGAAAGGGAGCCGAGACTTTCTTTGCTGGTCCAGGAAGGTGGGTTAAGCATTGGATCGGGGCCGCTCAAAAACTCTTTAGGGAAGGATGAATTCTTTGCCTGAGTTTTCTCCCTCGCTGCACAGCACAAGCCCCATCCAGAGTATCTGAGCCGGTTTTCTATAGCTCGCTCTGTCCTCTTCTAAGACAACGGCGGAAGATCTCTCTTCTCTCCCCACCCCACCCCAATGCGCACCCACCCTTGCAGCTCCTCAACTTCTTGCTCTCTCAACCCTCGGTTCCAACACAACTGCCGACCCTCCAGAGAAAAGGGCGCTCAGACAGGGGTGAAATCCAGCAGGTTCTGACAGGTTCTGGAGAACCGGTAGCGGAAATTTTGAGTAGTTCGGAGAACTGGCCAATACCACCTCTGGCTGGCCCCAGAGTGGGGAGGGAATGGGGATTTTGCAGTATCCGTCCCCTGCCACGCCCACCAAGCCACGCCCACCAAGCACACCACGCCACCAAGCCACGCCCACAGAACCGGTAGTTAAAAAAATTGGATTCCACCACTGCTTTATAGCACTCTGGGTGGTTTATAATGTCAGCGTATTTGCCCCTAAATCACCTCTGGAAAAGGAGGCGCTGACTTGCAGTTGAGCTTTCGGATTCCAGCGTCTCCGCCGCCACCGAGCTTAGCCAGCGGGACTCCGTCCCATCCCAGAGCCAACCTAAGGGCGGGACCCCGCTGGGAGAGGCCTTTGGCTTGCACCCCAGCAGCAGGGGGTGGGGGAGCGAAAGGCGTTTTGCTCGTCCTGGCTTGAGCCTTGCCTCCGCAGTTGCCGGACCCAAGGATCTGCCGTGTCGCTCCATGTGGAATAATTGCTCTGTTGGTTCCATTAGATCAGGGGTCCCCAAACTTGGCAACTTTAAGACTTGTGGACTTCAACTCCCAGAATTCCAGTTATGCTGGCTGGAGAATTCTGGGAGTTGAAGTCCACAAGTCTTATAGTTGCCAAGTTTGAAGACCTCTGCATTAGATTAAGGTCTCCGCTCGCCAGCTTTTCACCTGGTAGCGCAACGTCTTCTACAAGCCCCCGCCCGACCAGCCGAGAAAGGAAGCGCACCCACTAACGTGACTTGGGACGGCAGCCGATCCTTTGCCGAGGCGCCTACTCTCCGTTCTTCATCCCGGTTCGGGCACGAAGGGGGGGGGTGGAAGGTTTGGGGATGAGTTTTGCCTGTCACTCTTAGATCTGGCAATCTGCGATTTACAACTAGGTGCCCGATCTGCGTGTTTTGGATCCACGTCTGAACTGAATTGGGGGTTTCTTCCCTAGAAGGAGCAAAGAAAAGTTTCCCAAAGCTGCGCTTGCTTGCTGAAAAGTAAATTCCATCTGCCAACAGACTCTCCCAGGGATTCCGATGAAAGCAAGATAGCCTCTCTTCAAAAGCTGAGCAAGCCAAGTAAAACAGCTTTCTGAGTAGTTCCCAGAACCAAGACCAAGGTCAACCATCTTATAGTTCCAACTGGCTTCTGTCAAACTGGTTTTGTGGATCATCCACATCTGTAGGCATCCACATCCTGTAGCAAAGAAGGACCCCTGGTCTGTGCACTTTGGCCTAAGCCCAAGCTGTAGGGAACATGGAGGAGAAATAGAGAACCCTCCACAAACCTGAAAGAAAGTTAAGTATCCCAGGACTCTGCAGGACTCTAACTATAACCCCTCTTAGCCATGGTGTTGCTGCAAAAGTAATTTTGTCTTAATCAGATGGGTTTTACTTAAATAAAAGAGCAGCTCCTTCATCTACTCAGTGAAATAAACTGGGAAGGGGGGAAGGGAGAAGAAAGAAATTAGGGTGGGTCACTTGAAAACAAATCCAAGCTGCTTTAGGCTGAACGTCAGAGACGGACATATGGGATGGAGGAGGTGGGGGAGATGGCTGGTTTTCTCTACCCAAGAGCAAAGATTCCTCCCAACTGCCTATACTTTCAAGTGGTGAATATGGTCAAATTCCCAAGGGGAAAGTTCAGGGTGAAATCACATTCCTGACTCCCTTCTTGGCTGCTGGCCTTCAGAAAGGCTACCAAAAGTTCAACCGCCGACCCTGTTAAAGAGGCACCCTGGAAATCCTTTGCCAAAAAGACTGGCAGCTTTAAAAAAAAAAAAAAAAAACCCAGTTGTTTCAAAACTCCTCTCAGTACTTCCAGAGTTACTTCAAATGAAAACTTGCCCTTCCTAAGTAGGTTTGCTTAAAAGAGAGAGACGCCATTAATTAATATCATGTTGTTTTTTCCCAGACTCTCTCTCCCAGCTTGAGCTTATTTAAAATATGAATGTGCCTAGGCCACTTCTAGTTTCTGCATATCCCCTGAGGTTTTCATCATTTCATGTGAGCATTAAAGTAGCTCTCCCCCCCCCCCTTATTCTGGGATACTGTGTGTAGGTTGGTTTTGTTTTTCATAAGAGGTCAGCTCCAATGCATTCAGTTAAAAATGCACCCTTTTTCTCAAGAAACACTCAAGGACTTCAGCAACTAGGCTGCCATCTTATACAGGTAGTCCTCAACTTACGACCACAATTGAGCCCCAAATGTATGTTGCTAAGGGAGACATTTGTTAAGTGAGTTTGCCCCATTTTACGACTTTTCTCCCCACATTTGTTAAGTGAATCACGACAGTTCTTAAATTAGTAACTTGGTTGTTTAAGTGAATCCGGCTTCCCCGTGGACTTTGCTTGTCAGAAGGTCGCAAAAGGGGATCACATGACTCTGGGGCATTGCAACCGTCATAAATGCGAGTCAGTTGTCAAGCATCTGAATGTAAATCACGTGACCATGGGGATGGTGCAACGGTCATAAGTGTGGAAAAAATGGTCATATAAGTGACTTTTTTCAGTGCCGTTGTAACTTTGAACAGTCACTAAATGAACTGTCGTAAGTTGAGGACTACCTGTACTTGAGCAGTCCCATTGAGCTGAGTTCACATTTGACCCCCTTTCCTCACTTGCAATTTAGAGAGCGCCCACAATGCCTTCTGTGGTGTGACTGTTGCTCACTCCAAAAGTTAGTCTCACCTAGCCTCAACTTATGATTTAAACCACAGACTTATGTCATCAATTCTGGAAGCTGAATAAAAGCTGCAGGCTCCAGGTGGGTAATAGCCACCTTACCGCCCGTGGTTGTTGTAGTGGGCATAAGAACATGCCTTCTGATTCTTAGAAGCAACATCAGAGGGTATGTTACAGGTGGAACTAAAATGGATTTTGGAGTCTGTTGTGAAGCCAACCAAGTGGCTAAGGCCCAAGGCATCACCCTTGGGTCATTAATCTACTTCCAACACCACCTCTCTTTCCCAGCATTTGTTCTCAGAGTTATTGTGATTATTTCAGACTTCCTTTTATACCTCTTGCTCGCACTTCTGATATTATCTTCTCTCCAGGCTTCTTTCCCACAGGAAAGGAAAAGAGAATTTCGGTATTATTTTTTAGGAAAGAAGAGAAGTTATACTTATGCAACTCCATATTTGCACAGTTCCAAAGTGAGGCTGGTGGGGAGCCTTCGTCTTGGATTTAATATTTTATTTTTCCTCGTTGCAGCATCCTGAAAATAATTAGCTGTATAAAACTGAATTCTTTGCCAGTTTCCTCGTCCTTGTCCTTTTCGGTTTCAATCTCTTCTCCTGGTGAGGTAAAACCAGTTTTGACCAGCAGTTAATCAGTTTTCAGTTCTCCTGCTACAGTATACAAGACCTAGCTAGCTGCATAATCATGGCAAGGATTTTCTCCCTCCTCCATTGGTATTTCTGCCCTGAATACTAACTTTACAGTATTTATTTATATATAAATATGTATAACTTTACATTTAAGTCAGGAAGCAGTCTTCCCTTATATTTCTACATTGCCCAAGTGATTTTTAACTTCAAAGTGACCAAAAGATATGTGGGAGGATAGATAGCCTACAGCAGTGGTTCCCAACCTTTTTTTGGCCATGCCCCACCTAAGCATCTCTAAAATCCTGATCACCCCCCCCACAGT
>QLTV01012184.1:3446074-3459528 GCA_003457575.1 Thermophis baileyi | reverse complement strand
CCACCCCCCACACAAAGGAAACAGGTTCACTTTTTCAGAAATGTATGCCTTTTTAAAAGATTAATATTACAAAGGTAAAAAAAGACACTTGTCTGGCATGATTGGTAGTATCTGACAAATGGCACTGCCGTTTCTTTTTCTTCCCCTTTTAGTGAGAGCCTTTGTGCAATCTCAGGTGTTTAGGCTGTAATTTGGGGGAGATCGCGGACATTTTACAACCTGATCAGCTCCAAACCACCAAAAGATGAAGACGTTGCTACTATTGCAAACATACGCTCTGGATCAAGCTTAAGTGTTCCACCGTACAGAGTTAAAAATGAAATGGATAATGAAAGCTGAAATGTTAAAACATCTAGCTCTTGCTGCAGTTTCCTGGCTCCCATGCCGGCAAATTCCTGTCCCACCTGTTTTTTTTTTTGGTTTTGTTTTTTTGTTGCCCTTTAGCTGCGCTAGTTGTGGCTGGAGCACCAACAGACCTTTCGCTCTGCATCTCTCCCTCCCACCGCCTTAAGCAGTTCAAAGTGCGCAGGTAGGTGACTTCAGTAGCCTGCTAGTTCAGGAGCAGATCCTGAAGCTGGCAACTCTCTTCCGCTCTCCGTGGGCAGGCGGAAAATATCCACGAATAAATGGATTGTCGCACGTGCCACTATTAACACTTAGGTGTTCGCCAGGGAAACTAAGCAATGTAATATAATCGCTCAAGCTCTGCGTATCAGGAACAGGGAGTCTGAAGGAGCTCCGTTTTAGCAAGTCAGATAGCCAAATGAACTGCAAATGGCACTAGTCAGAATTAGAATAATAAATAAGATGAATCCAGAATGTAATGTGATCTGCTTCCGGAGTTTACCTTCTCTTCCACGGTTCGCCCAAACTGAAAGGGAAGGAGGGATGCTTTTTTCTTAAAAGAGGAATAAGTCTCGCCCATTATTATCGTATGTAGCTAAGCAAATATGCGTATGTTATAAAATCTGTAAGTTTTGTGGCTTCTTCAAAGAATCCTATTCATTCCAACACGAAGCGGGAGAAAGAGAGAGAGACAGAGGCAGATGGCAAAAAAATATTACAGAGTTTCTATTGAAAAATTGATGTGGAAGGTGTTGGTGGTGGCTGAATATTTTCTAGAATTAATTGCTCCTTAAAATGTTGGATAGAAATTCTGCTATCCTTGAAGGAAAATAATGCTTAACTAGCAACTTAATCCTAAAATATTACATCTGGATTTGGTTGTTATTTATTTATTTATTTTGCAGAAATATCCAGTAGGCATTTTCAAATATTAATCGGTGCCTAATGATTTTCAGAAAACTCCCTGAAGTGTGAATATGTGTAGTCAGGTACACTACACCACTTGGTTTCTTTAAATAGCTCAGGTATTTTTGACATTGACAAATGCCCTGAAGGGGGAAAAAAAAAGTAACTTCAAACTGCTTTGAAGGTTTGCAGGGAGTAAGAGAGGGAGCGAATGGTGATTCCCCCCCCCCCACACACACACACGTCACAAATAAGAGAAAATAAAACAATCACGAGAAAAAACATATTTTGTTACAGTAATTTAGGAGAGAGAGAAAAAAAGAAAGTACCATGATGTTGAACATTTAATCACAACTATTTTGTCCATCATACCCCACCATCTTTGTCCATCATACCCCCCCTACCTTCCCTTAAATGTTATTTTTAAGATTACTACATTTGAGATTCACTAGTTAATTAGGAGATGCTGAGGCACATCCTAGATAATAGTGGCAAAAAGTAAAACAACCATGCTATGTAAAACGGAGAAAGGGAATCATTTTTTTTAAGGTAATGGGCAAGTGCTGTGGAAAAATGTAAAAAGCCAAGACAGATCTAGGAATGAACAAAATATTTCATTTCAAAGCTGGAAGTTCTTTAACACATATTTTCAGCTTCCTAATTTTCAGACTATAAGATTTATAATGCTGCCGATTCATTTTCTATTTAAAGCAATCAATCAATCAATCAATCAATCAATCAATCAATCAAGCAAGCAAGCAAGCAAGCAAGCAAGCAAACAAGCAAACAAACAATTGTCTATCAGAACGGCCCAATTGTAAGAAGAAAATCAGTTAGACTATTAATTGAAAATAATTTTCTTAAATTGACTCTGTCTTTAAGAACTTTTGGAAAATTGCAACAGGTTTAGATTGTCCATCATGTCATAGAGCAGGAGTTCGTTTTGCAAACAGGAAGGTATCCTCTTCTGTATCAACCTGCTTGTTGAATTTTAAAAAAAATTGCTCTATCAAACATTTTATAAGGACAGGAGAAAGTGTAAAAGTTACGAGGAAACCTTCCATTGGGAAGCTGCCTCACATAACAGAGAATTTGTGTATTATGTCTTCTCCCACCAAAGATGAAGGTGGGAAAATAAGTCAAGCCATTTAATTCATTAAAAGAAGGGCGAATGATGAGTTAGATATATATATATATATTTTGTCATTGTGTCCAGAAAGCTTCTGCTAAAAAGAGAGAGAAAGAAAGCGACCTGGATTTTTTCGGGGGGGGGGGGCGGGCAATTAGGGTTTCCATAAGCAAAATACAAACTACCCTCCATAGAATAGTTCTATTCCCTGATAAAAGCCTAATGACAACAACAACAACAACATGGGTGTGATACAGAGAACTCAGTCACCATTTTTACAAAGCATATTCCCAAAACAGCAAGGTAGCAGAATTCAGGGTTCTATTTCCAAAAAGAAAACTCCAGGCTTGCTTTGGAATTCTTTGCCTACCTCAGGAGTTCCTAAACTTTGTATCTTTGTTGCTCAGATGGTAACTGGGACATTCAGCAAAAACCCGGAAACTTGCAACTCCCCAAAACTGTTCACTATTTCTAAACTTTGACTTGATCGGAGAGGCAAATGGCAAGAATCCCACCACTAAAATAAAAAAAAAAAAAAAAAAAAAACCAACCCCGAAAGGCTGAGCGAAAGGTTTTAATGAGCAATGAGCGTCTTGTTTGGATTTAAATAGCGAGCACGTACAGTAAATAGTATGGCTGTGTGCAGGCTCCAGGTTGTTTGCTGGAGTGGGAAGGATGCGATCAAAGCAAAAGAAGAGAAGAGAAGAGAAGAGGTTCTTTGCCCTTCCCTCTTTCCCCCTAAGCCGAAAGGAATGAAAGGTTGGGCAGAGGATCGGGGGGCGGGGACTTTGCTGGATCTGAGGATCGCAGCGGGCGGGTCTGGAAAAGAAAAGTTGCAGGGAGGTTAACTTAGGAGTCTGAAACAGAGGGTGGGTGACATTAGCGAAGGGGAGATGAGGAAAGGTTATGGAGATAAAGGGAAGTCTGTCAAGTGAGTTGCTGTCAATTTTTCAGCTCTTCGTTTGGGTTGCAACGCTGGGGTGCCTTTCAGAGGCTGTAATTAACCAGCTGTCTGGGAGTTGGAGTGCTCAGAGTAGGTGGGCATCAAAGAGGAGAGAGACTACGTTATATGACCCCTCGAGAAGCCTGGCTCCCCCAATAGAGCTTCTGGCTGAGGACAGACTTGGGAAGGGCAAGGACACAGTGCAACCTATGGGGGGGAGAGAGAGAGAGAGAGAGAGAGAGAGAGAGAGAGAGCCGCAGAGGCCAGGAATAGGGCAGACAGTAAAGACCGAGCTTTGGGGAAAAGATATCTTGGGTTCTTTTTTTTCAGGGAAAGTGGTTGAGAAAGACAGTGAACGCGACAGGTCGAATAGTGAAGGGTAAAACCCGGGCAAAACGGGTCTGGAAAATATTATTTGAATCATACTAGTGTGAACAATATGAACAATTGAGTGCGGGTGGGGGGGGGGAAGAGAGAGTTAAATTAACGCGTTACTCTTCCAGTGCAGAAGTATTTGGATGGTAAGAAAGGAAGCATGGCAGCTGATCTACATTTTCTTTCAGAAGGGACTCTTTGGAGGGCAGTTGGAGGGAAGGAAAGCGGTGTGGGAGAACAGGAAGCAACAGACGAGGCGCTGTCCATGGTGCTAGGGGATAGCTGAAGAAATGAGTCTTTCCTCTCCTAGCAGCCCCATTGAATTTCCTCTACTTTTTTTGGGGGGGGGACATAATGTATTTCTTCCCCATGCACACACCGTCACCCCAGCCATGATAAAAGCTGATAATCATTCAGAGGTTGATTAGATGTTTCAGTACATGTAAACCCCCCCCTTAATTTAACCCTTCCCTTTTTGTCTCCAAAACGGAATGAACATTTATTATTTGGATATTTTTTGTAAAAACATATCCAAATGTTAATACTAAAAAAAATCCAAATAATAAATGTTCATTCTGTTTTGGAGATAAAAGGGGAAGGGTTAGTTGTTTTTTTTAACATTTACTGAGTTAATCTCATAGGAATGTGACATATAGATACAATCTTGTATATATTTTCCTGGGACTAACTTTTGAGAATATATATTTCTATTATAGAAAACTAACATTGAAGAAATGGTACAGTTAGGAACTTGAGATTTAAGAAAAAAAGAAATTGGAGAAAAAGATAAAAATCTGGGATAAGTTAAGATGCAAGGATGCCAAATGTTATAACTAATAAATATTTAAAGAGGGAGGGAGAGATAGCATGCAACTGTTGATCCCCGGAGGAAAATATGAACTATGGATGGAACTCTCTCTATTATTAACTATTCAGTTTTAAACCCTCGAAGTTCCTCTCTTTAGATCAATTACACAAAATAAGTGCGTACATTTCTTCAGGTAATGAACTTGAAGGAATGTACAAGTAAAGTGAACTCAGCTCTTGCTGATTTTGTAGACTCATCGATGGAAATGTTGTGGGCAGCAGTGTGGAAGTAGTCTCACTGCCTTTTTAAGGGTGCTTTTCTTCTTAGTCTTGCCTAAAACTTAGGTATATCCCAGATGTCTCCCCATAACTACTAGCCAGGGCTGACCCTCTTTAGCTTTTGAGCCCAACATCAGCCAGGTGCTACCACTTTCTGAGACTCATTAAAGGCAGAGAAACTTAATTACAAAACTGCTCCCCCCCCCAAGGAACAAAACGGATCATCCGAAAGTGGGTTTGTGAGACTTCCAGAAGTGGGGACGTGCATTTATCATTTGATATTCTTGTTCTCTACATTGCAGCAGAACTGGAGCAAAAAGTAGCGATCTCTTTTGGGATCAACTAGAAAATTTGCTGGAGAGTTCGTAAAAGTTCTGCAGCAGTTTGGAGATCTGGCTGCTCCAACCATGATTGAGAGGCTACAGGTTGGGTCCAGAAAGTCGGTGTCTCCTCCAGACCTCACCGGGCGGAAGGCTTCGGTGAGGGGTGAGGGGCACTGCCTGCCTTCTCTTGACTTACGAAGAATTTGGAGGAACCAGCTCGGTTTCCTGAGATTGTAAGGTTGATATTCAAGGCCCAGCCGGGAAGCTCTTAGCCTTCTGGGCTCGGCGTTTTTGAGCCCCGGGTGGTGGTGATGGCGGCTTCCCATCGCTAGCATCCTCTCGCAAGCCCTGTGCTGCTCCAGCCCCGGAGATGGTTCGGCCTCCTCCTTTAGGATCCCCCGCAGAAGAGAAGGGCAACGGGGCGCAGAAGATTTCAGCCCAACCCTGCTGGCAGCTGGAGTCCAAGCAGCATCGGCCCCACAAGGCGGGAGGGAAAGGCTAACCGCAAATCTCAAGAAGACCCTTGAGAAGCCTGACATCACCGGCCTGGGGGGGGGGGATCACCTTCCAGAGTCAACGCCACATTCGGTGGCTTGGAAGAGGGAGGGATCCCCGGGAATGTGGTGGACAGCCAGATCCTGAGACAGGAAGGGAAGCAAGTGGCACCTTGTATTTTGAGACTGTAGACCTGCAGTTGAAGAAGAAGAAGAAGAAGAAGGGACATTCTTGTCCTAAGCCGAATTGACTTCCTAAACCAAAACCTCCTGGAGAAGGAAATACCGAATTACAGGCGCTCAGGTCTGTGCGCGCATCTAGAAGAAGAGACCGGCAGGGAAAAGCGACTAAGCGCTTCGTCTCAGTGAAGTTTTGCTTCTTTCGCGCCGCTGCTACAGACTCGGCGGCGGTGCCACCAGGCGGCCCGTTCTCCCTGGAAGCAAGGGCTTTGAGTTTACTGGGACTTACTCGGAACTAAATGCACGGCGTTCTTTCCCCCACCTGCCTGGGAGCCAAGCCCTACTGATCTCAATAGGGCTCCTAGGATGGCGCTGTTTTACAACAGTGGAATCGGAAAACCGTTGAAATACAGCCGAGCTTATTTGGGAAATGTCCTTTGAAATAACGCTTGAGGGTCTGCACTCCCCTTTCTCTTCGAGCTACTTTACTAATCTCTACTTTCCTTAAAAAAAAAAACAACCAGAATTCAGTTACAAAGAATTTGCAAAGATGTCCACCCATTCAAGGGCGTAGCATCTTTAATTTTCTGAGGAGTAAAAACTGCCCAAGAAACTTTATACCTCTTAGCCTTCCCCCCCCCCCCACGCTTTTTCTTAGCATACGTGATAAAACATTGATTGTTGTAGTTTGGTGACCCATGAAATTGGGGGGTTAGTTTTCTCTTCAGACCAGAGCATATAATTATGCAAATAAAGAGCTGTCACTGATCTGGTGAAATGCTCACAAATACATGCAATCTGAAACTGGAAAGAAAAGTGGGAAATGCGAAGGGTTACCAGGAATGGCAGCGTTTGGAAAGTTTGGGTGAGATCTCCCTCCCTCCCTTTGGACAAATAAATCAACAATTAACGTGTGATCTGCCTGTAAGGGACATATAGAGAGAGATCCCATATTAACAGTTTCTTTCATTTCAATTGCGGATATAACCTTCACTTGTAGGTACATAGGATAACCCCGGTTGTTTTATGACAGCTTTCAATTATATGACAGCCTGAGTGCTAAAAAGAGAACAGCAGGAGAATACTGCTCTTCCAATAAAACATTAAAATACTTAAACATCCTAAAGCAGTCGATTAGGAATCAACTCCAACGTATTTACGAGATGATGATAGAGAACAATATAAACAAAAAGAAAAAAGAAAAAGAAAATTGAGTTTTGCCTAACCAAATTTTTTCTTTACCAGACCAAATTGAGACTAGGTGGCTTCTCCCAGAGTCTCTCCTGTTTGCGTGAAAAATGGGAATAGTTAAGAAATAACTGAGTTAATTAATAGCAAGGCCATTTTACTCTTCTCTGGGCCCCACGCACAAGCTGCTAACAAAAATAAGGGAGTAAAGGAGAACAGACAATAGTGGGTTAAGTTTTAGGGTTACCCAGAATAGTTACCTAATAAAAGGTTTATGTCGGTTAGAAACAAAGCAAGACATTCTGATACCTGTTCTGAGGACTCAATAAAATGTAAATTAGGGCCCACTTGGTTGACTTCATTCTCTCAAATGTTTGTCGGATGAAGTTTAGAATAACTGTAAAATTTGCTTCTTATTTTACCTACTGACTGGCAGAAAATGGTGGCAAATTGATGATAGGTCTCCATTTCCATCTCCTTATCGTAAACCATTTTGGACAATAAAGAACCCGATGTAAAAAAATAAATATAGGACAAATGGAAGATCTAGTTAAAAATAGCTTCCCTCTTGCCCCAGAAAGATCTATTAATATTGGGTACTTGCTTTCTGTTCTTGATGACTGATTTCTACACCCGACTAAAAGAGTACCAGAGAGTGGCAAAAACTACTTACTCAAACTCCTACATGCTCCCCCCCATTTGCTCCCCTTGTACAGGAGTTTTCAGCAGCCTTGGGATTCTTGCACCCTTTCAGCTGAAGGTGCCAGATTTTTTAGCTACTTCTGAAGACGTCATGATCCAGGCAGGCCAGCAATGTGAAACTAAAACTACTGATCCAAGTGAGATAATTAATCCAACATTTTCCCTCCAAGTGTGCTTTAAAGTTCTTTCTCTTCCATGCCCCCGCCCCTCCCCCACCAGGCCTTTTGTACATCTTGCAATCAAAGAAGATAAAAGCGGGAACTCTTTGATGGGAGTCTTATAGTCCTCAATTACAACTAAAGGATGGAGGGAGCGTAGGAATCACTTTCCAGAGTTTGTGAAAACTGCTAGGGTCTAAAGTTGCATTTCTCCCATCCTCCTGCACTGATGGCGGGCTGGAAGGGATGGGGCTGCCAGGGTACTTCCAGGAACACCAAAGCAGAAGATACCAAGGATGTTGCCAAAGAACTCTGCTGTCAGAAACAGAATCCTAATTAGTTGAATTCATGGAGAGGAATAAAGCAATCTGGATTGAACTGGAGGAGGGTACAATCCAGTTCCCCTTTCAAGCGTTGCAGTTTGTGGGGGAAGAGTGTGGAATTAGCATTGGCCTTGGTGATGAAGGTTGGACCTGGCACAACCTTCTTGGTGTCTATCAGCAAAAGCTGATTCCCCTGGAATCTCAGGGGAAGTAAGCAAAATGAGGCGCCTCTTTCTCATCACAGCTATCAGATGCCTTTCTGTCTCTCTCTAGGGCTTGGCTAGGGAGTAGGTGGCCTTTTCTTTGAGTCTTTTTCTAGGGGTGGATCAATAGATTTATAGGCTTTGGACCAATTTAACAGAGTCATGGGCAGGTTCAAATTCACTGTGGCAGCTCAAGGAAGGAATCGGAGAGGCAACCAGGAAGCAGCCTCCCACGTTCCTGACCTCATGAAAGAATCTTCCTTTTCCCGGCTGAAAATGCTGGAAGCTCTGCTTGATTAGATAGAAGCAGAAGGGAGGGGCACCTCATAAAGCCCACTTTCCCCTATTGCTGCTCTCCAGTTCCAATGTTGTTTGAAGATATTTTGCAAATTGAAAGCAGGGTTCCTTCATCCTTTCCTTTCCTTTGCAATGAAATTGGATGAAAGTAAGAATACTGGTAGGAATTTGTGGCTGCGGTACATGAACTTTAAGGAGGTAGAGACTGCTGCTGGACTGCAAGCTTATATATACACATTTGGGAATACATCACATGAAAACTATAACAGAGTCATTTCTGAGTAAGCATGTATAGAATTGCATGGTTATGAGATTCATCCTGATCACCAAGGGGGAAAGCATCATATTGGCAGTGAGTCGCTCCCACCTGTTGCACCTCCCACTTGTAATTCTTCCTCAATCATCTGCCCTCCCAAAGCCAGCCCAGCACCATGATGAAAGCACATATTGTTTTCCATTCTTGTTTGAAAAATCAAAATTTACTGGGCAAATTTAGTTTAGAGGACTACGTTGGGAATTTTGTGTTTTCATTTCTGCCACACGGCCACTGAGAGTGTGTAAGTCAGAGCTTGGATGAGCAGAGGCAAAGCTGGTGTTGGCTTTGGTATAATAGCCCTTTGGTTAAAAACTGTTGTCCTGGAAGCCACAATTTTTAAATATTGCCCACCTTTCAATCAACTCTGGTTCCATAGAACTTTTTCATTTTTACCACTACAGAATAAAGCTGTTCTATGTATTTTCTGGGGGCAAAGCCAGATGTCCAGATTAAAGTGCAATCCGCCAGTCTTTGAACCAACTATGCTACCTATATTCTGCTGTCCCAAGCGAAATCCCTTGTCATAAGAAATGGAAAGCCTGCAAATCTCATGGTGTTATTATTTCTGATTACTAACTAGACCTAAAACTGGGAAAATCTGTCTCTCCCGGTTAAAATCAACCTGCTGCGAAGTGCAGTGCTAGTACTGTGCTTTAAACATAGGTCTAGTGTTCTTTCGAAAGGCTGCTATTCCTGCTTATATAAGGAATTAACTTGAAGTCCTGATAAGCTTCTCATAAAAGCAATGGCCAGGCATTATGCAGGGTGATGTCTCTGTGGAGCATTTGGAGTGCTAAATTGTGTCCCTGACACACAAATTGTGTGGAGAGAAGCTAGAAAAACAGAGCTCTGAAACTGGAACAGCAACAAGCAGTGTTAAGCTGCTTCAGCTGCAGGCTGGGAATTAGACTGAAGCAATATTAATATGAGGCATGTGATATAAAAACAGGTATAAGGGCATGTGTGTGCCATGGTTAGGGGGACATGAAAATGAGCTCTGGGATTCCTGTTAAATTCACCAAGCTTTGAGATATCAGCATCAAGACAAAGCAATTGCTTTCTTTTTCTTTTTTCTTTATAAAAGCCTTGGGCCTTCTAGTTAAATCCATTAATTCGGTATAATATTACTATTTAATTTGTTAATGTAAGTCTATTCCCCCAACCCCTTTTGAAAAGAATAAGCCATGGTCTGGTCTTTTTAGCAAGGACTTCGTTATTAAAAATGTCCATCCCACCCTTGCCCATCTCATATCAGTGGATCTGAATGGCTAATACAAAATTTAAAAACTTGCAGTACATTACAAAATAATAATATACATGTGACTGGATGGTAAGATTTCCGATCCAGATTTCCTTCAGGTGGAGGAGAGATTTTCTGATTATTGCTTCCTCATATGACATTATGGCAATATAAATTATAGTACTACTATGCCAACACCAAGATGATTGGATTATTTTCTGCAATTGCTTCTGGTCAAATGGCTCAAGTGATCCTTAGAAAAAAAAGTGGCTATTCCCTATATCCTGCCTTCTAATTGGTCCCAGATAGTAAACAAACAATCTTGATTATTGCATTTCTCCAGATTATTTAATAAGGCTCAACACAAGTAAAAACACACCCGGAATATTAGAAGAGAAACCATCTTTATTTTTTATTATTGTTCCTAGGTTCAGTGTAAATAGAAAGAGACAATCTTTAATATTTCCCTGTGCT
This sequence comes from Thermophis baileyi, assembly GCA_003457575.1. Lineage (NCBI taxonomy): Eukaryota > Metazoa > Chordata > Lepidosauria > Squamata > Dipsadidae > Thermophis > Thermophis baileyi. The sequence continues at coordinate 3,448,846 of QLTV01012184.1, read as the reverse complement.
TACGGTTTGGCCCACAAAGAGCAAGAGTGCTAACTGGGCAACGATATTTTGCCCCATTATTTAGGGCTTGTGGATCTGCACTGTGGAGTAGAAACTGATGATTGATATTTAAAAAAAAAATTAAAAACAGGTGGGGAGAGATTGCTTGATCAGATTTGGCACTTTTATAGCCTCAAAAGACATCCTGACTGAGAGATTGCAGATTATGGTGGTTTATTTTCCTATGATTATGGGCAAAAAAACTCCAACAGTACAATTCATAAGGAATATAAGACAGCAAACAAATCAGCACACAAGAGAAGAAACATCCAGGATTTACATAAATGGGGAGAGGACAGAAGAAAAAGAAAGATTTCTAGCCACCATTGATGCGACAAAGAAAGATAAAAACTGAAATGATCAGGCAAAGAAGAAAGGATAAGCTAAATTAAACAATTAAATAAACCAACCATAAGCAACCCACTGGATTGGATCTTGGTACAATTGAGGAACAATCAACCATCTGCTGCAAAAAAATAAAAAATAAAAAAATAAATAAAAAAAATCCCAGTTCCACATTTTTATGGCTTCCAGGACTCAAAGGATATCCATTGATATCTGAGGGAATCTTTAAAAAAAATGCAGGTGAGGAAGCAACAGTTATGTAGGCAGATGCACAAAGGCATCTACACCCACAGAAACCCTAGTTAATAGAAGTAGATAGCCTTGGGAGCCACTTGGTCCTGGCCTTTACCTGGGGCATCACTTTGGTGGATTTCCAGCAAAGGGAACAATCCAGTGATCTAGTTTTTGCCCTGAGTGGGAGGCATACACCAGAGAATACATTTTCAGATAAGTAAGACAGCCATTTAATCATAAGCGTACATAAGGGCAAAAAAAAAAAAAAAGCCCTTCAGATTCTTCCTGGAGTCTTCTGAAATCATAAAGCTTCACTATAAATGCGTGTTTGTAGGAAGAAGAGTGGTTCCAATTTCAAAACTGTCAAATAAATACAATGAAAGAAAGGCAATCAATATTCTGTTTTAGTGTCATCAGAAGTGAAGCCATACGAGAGAATAAAATGACCGCATTGTGTGCTGTTCAACTGCTATATGCTTGGCACCCATCCTACAGCCCATGACAATTAGTGCTTCCAAAGAGGCTAAAGTCACAATTCTCACACCCGGCTCATTCAAGACACCCAGAGCAATTTGGTCGCTTGGCATTGTCCACTTTCTGACAGTTTTGGATCAACTGCTAAGTGTGCTGAATTCTTGCATCAGGCGGCAGCTGTTAGCAGAAAATTCCCGGAGAAGCAAAAATGGCTGGCTTCTCAATTTTGATATAGGCCACACCTATGGATGTTTACAGCAGGCAGTGTCATAGCCCAAGGATGAGGCAGAACTCATTTCATATAATTGGAAAGATTTGTTGACAAAATGTGGATTCATGCCTGCATGGGCTTCTTTTTAAGCCCAAGTCATTAAAAGTGATTAGGACTGTTTTTATAATAATACTAGTTATAGTAGCATTAGTAAAACTAGTCCAACAGTAATTGGGACTGGAGCTACCATCACTAAGCAATGCGGTCATAAAACATGATTTCATGTGACTGTGCTGCTTAGTGATGGCAGGTCTGGCAGCCTCCAGTTATTAAGTGAGGACTGTGCAGGTCGTTAAGTGAGGACCACATGTGATTGCGACTTCTGACTTCCTGCCAGTTTTCCCAATGACTTTGCTTGTGGGAAGCTGGCAGGGAAGGTCCCAAAGGTGATCATGTGACTATGGGGGGGGGGGTTTCTGCTCCAGCCATAAGTATGAGGACTGGTTGTAAGTATCACTTGCTCCGTGCTGTCGTAAGTTCAAACGGTTATTGAACAAGTGGTCATTAAATGAGTACCAACACTTTTTTTGTCCATCAATATTTCACAGTGATAGCCAAATGACTAAGGAAAAAGGAATCTCCACGTGAGGAGTTCAACCATGTGAGGGGGCACTGATGGGTGATATCCTTCAGCAACAAGAGAGGGCTGCTCCTTTGTAATGCTGACCCTGTTTTGCCAAACTGAAAATGTTGCTGCTTCTCCCTTTGCCTTGCACTCAGAAAAGGCTAGATTTTTGGAATTCTGGTACCATCCAGCATTTTAAAAAAGTTATTAGCTATTTGATCTGTCATAAAATAGATAATCTATTTGAATAAAAAATAAAGATGCCAACCAAGCATCAGAAGAAATACTTTAAAATACTACTGCTGCTATTTCTACTTTTGAAAAGGATCCAGCAATTTTCCCTGAAAACCCTAAAGTATTCCAAAACAATAAAACATTTGGAAAGTGCATTCCTCAAGCACTAAAACTGGGTGCGTTTGAGTTCGGTCCCACAATTGAGATTTACAGCAGTCCTACTCGTTCAAATCTTCCCAATATAAAAAAATAGGTATCGATTAAATGCATTTTCAAGTTCAACGCAGAGGCTTTCTTCAGCATTAAAAGAAAATGAGCTACCCATAAAAGGAAACAAAAATATGTCGTGGCTACGTGAGAGTCTAAGCATTTATACTCCAATCACAGAGAAAAGCATCACTGGAGATCACTAGCACTGGGACACTGCGGTTTATCCCCTCATGTGGATTTAAAAAAATAAAATAAAAATAAAAATAAAAAATAAAACGCGGGACCTTTAAAAACAAAAACCTCCAAATAACGTTGCGGGAAATTACTTTAAAACGTCTAGCACGTAAAGGCCTACATTCTGAAACTGAAATAAATTATTTGTTTAAAACGTGTATCTAAA
>QLTV01012184.1:3418312-3446010 GCA_003457575.1 Thermophis baileyi | reverse complement strand
GGGGAGCCAGCAAGGCGGGCGTTAGGACCAGGGAAGAGCCGCGGCGGCGACGGCGACGGCGGCAGCAGCAGCCCGCCATCAACTCAGGGCAGGGCTGCGTCCGGGGCAATTAGAGCTGCGCCAGACTGCGCCGTGCAGCGCTGCTGTCAGCCTTAATCTGCGCACTGATGGGCAGCCCGAAATCCAAGCCGCAGCCCACAGGAAGCATAAGCAGTGAACCCATATTGCTTTGACAGTTGCACTCATCTAGAAATAATGCAAAACACTACTTAGATGTATAGACGGCGACCCTGTGCTCTAGGAAGAAAACAATCTAATGAGGGGCTGGGAACGCAGCGCGCCGCCTGCACAGAGACAAGCGGGAGCCGCTTCCGCCCGCTTTACAGCTCCTCGTAGCGGATCCGCTGCGACCGTCGCGTGGGAGCCGCTTTGCCCGAGCTGGTTTTCGCCTCCATCGCCTCGTGGAAGAACCGAAAGATCGACGGGTAGCTCTTCCAGGAGGTCAGCTCGTGCCGCTCCGTCCCTGCAACACAGAAAAGAGGACCGCGTCACTACCTGCGGGGAAACCCGGGAGACCGGCGGGGCTGGGGGTGGAGGGGCTGGGGGTGGGGAAGCGTCCCCCGCCCTCGGCAGCAAGCTGGAAAGGGTCAAGCTGGGAAGCGGGAGTTACACGCGGGCGCCAGCAGCACCACCAAGCCCCAGAGCGCGCACCCGCCCGCGTACACACGTGCAGAAGACACGCGTTCTTTGCGAGCCAAGTGCCGCCTTCGCGGCGGCGGGGAAGGCAGACGTCATAGTCTTCCCTAGGCAATTGGGTGAATTATGAGCAGAGAGGGCAGGAAAGAGGAGGTTCAAAATCATGTAACCCTGGAGAAGATTTGTTAACACACACATCCCCCCCCCCCCAATTTCATGACTTCGTCTCAAGCCGGCTTCCAAAGCTGTGTCCTCTCACTTCTAGGTTGTGCCAAGGCAGAGATAGAGAGATAGGAGACAAAAATTCAGCATCACAGGTTATGAACAGAAATTTTCCTCTTTAGTGACGATACATATACTGGCTAGCTGCTTGTTACTGTACAAAACATCCAAATCCTTCCCAGTGGCGTTATTTTTCTATGTCTTGAATGGAAGGGGCTTTCTAATGTGCCTCTTTGCTTGCCCTTGTAAGTATAATACTCGTGCACTGTTGCCCTCTCCTAGATAAAACTAACATAGTAGGGCAAGGAGCCTACTTTGAAATGGCTTTCAGAGTGAAATAGTGAGATTTGGTAGATCAGCATCTAATCATAATCCCTCCTGCACAACACTCCAGTCACTAGGTGCCCTGCAAGAGTTGAGAGTCCTTCCAGGATAACGCAATTATGCAGAGATGCTGCTGGGAAGTCTCAGGATCCCAGGCTTCTGTATGATACTTTAACATTGTTAATGATAATTCTCCACTCTGTAATAGTAGGTCATTGCTATGGTTACTCTACAATGGTGCAACACTTTGCTTTCCCTTCAGCTATTCGCTGAGACCTGGTAACCACATTTGTTGCCTAGCAACAGTTTTGTGAGAGTATCACAATCTGGGAGTTACAACAATAAAGGACATGATCACCCTGGCCTACCCTGAAGGAGAGCTAGCGGGGAGGGGGGGGAGAGCTCGGAGTCTCTGGAATAGATGTGATACATAAAAATAGATCTTGAGTCCCTACCTGGATCACACCACTGGTGTGATACTTGCATATAATTATAAAGGCAAACCCTCTCCAGAGGCATCACTACAAAGACCCTTCAATAATGCAGGTACTCCCGGCCAACCCCAGCAAAGGTCTGCTTTTCCGCTACATCCTTTTAACACTTAAGGCAGGTCACTTCAAACGAGGATAATTCCTCCACAGATATCTTTTATAAAAGGCACAATTGCAGACAGGGTTTTGTTTTTTTTTTAGACAAAGAGCTAGTGTCACGTAGCAACCCTGGAGATCTTATTTAAGAACCCAGACAATTATTTGTCACCCAAATAAAATATAGATAATGCTTGTGTAAAGATAACGTCACTTGTCCATCGGCCACAATTATATCTTGTGATTTCAGTAAATAGACACTGTCAGTATAAAGATAAGTAACCATTTTCACTCCTTTTAAGCAGGTTGGCCTATTAGCACCCCCCCCCCCGCATTTCATGCTCCACTTCTAATTATTTAAACAGAACACATAGAGCCAATCAATGCTTCCAATCAGAGATCTCTTCCATTATATATGTTAGCATTGAAGGGAGTTCTTGGTTATGGAAAACATTTTCAACACTTTTTCAATCCTTCAGTAATACACACCCTTCCTGTTGCTATAGCTCTCTTAATTTTTCTCTTATCTTTCTGTACATTCACTTGTAAATGCAAGCTTATATTTACATGAAATTACTTGCAGGTGTATTTGGATATTATATTTGTTGCATCCATCTTCCTTTGCAAATAACACTTTTTCAAAGGCATGTGCGACAGGAACATAATGGGAAAAATCTTTGTACTAATAAGGGGCCCATTCCTTTCTCTTTTAATATATAAGCTACGCCTTTCCTCAGAAAATACTTATGCTTGCTAGTGTGACTGAAACGATGATCAACCTATTAAGGTTTTTACTAGGAACTTCTTATGCTATCTCTCCAAAACCAATTCAGGCTTTTGAATCTAGAGGGAACCGATGATTCAATAGGGTAAAGCAATTTTAACTCTCTCCTCATTGTCTCTTATCTTGTAACAATCTTGCTGATGGATGAACAATTTCCCTTGTGGAAAAATCACTACAGTGGTTTTTTTAGTTTCTATAATTATAATGCTCTGTTGCTTGACTAGGATTGCTGTAAAATTTTAGCCCTCTCATCTTGTCAAGTATAAGTGCTAGTCCTTTACATTATTTTGGTACGGTATTTTGCTCAAAGATGTACACAGAAAACTCTCAGGAAATAAAGGAATCATATATTCATAAGACTACATTACAAAGCTCATGGTATCTGTTTATTAATTCAATTACTGGCTTTATAAGACTGCCTGACTCATACATTATTATTCTGGGAAATAATATTTGGAATAATAATTTATTCTAAATTATTATTGTATTCAGCATAAAAATTAATCCAACATAATAACCCAAACAGCATCTATACACAGCCAAGGCTAGGAATAACCACCACTCTCTTCTTCATATAGTGGGCTCAAATGTCATTCTGACTCAAAGCATCGGAAAAGAGCCAAATCTTCACAACTCTGTGGAACTCAATAGCTATATAATATACCATTATTCTGATTTTTTTTTTTAAATTATGTGATAAGAATTCAAATGAACTAAGTTGCAGGCAAAAGTCTAACTCTAAGCAGCAGTAGGATTCCATAATTTCATTACAATGAAATTAGACAATTGTTATAATAAATATTAAAAGATGGAATAATATGCTAAGCGTATTAAATTAAATATTTGTCCAGAAAACATAAATCCATAAAGTAAGTTTGTGATTTTATGCAAGAATCCTGCTTTGCTATTGTTATTTGATGATACCAGACTTTGTATGGAGAATGCAAAAAAACTTTCTCAGAGGAAAGAAGGTGGCAGTGGAACATAGAGTACAATATTCTACTGTGTTTTCTTTCTCTTTTTATCATCTAAAAAAGAAGATTCATGTAGTATGAATTCCTTCCTTTTTAAGTTTCAGCATCCAACTCATTAGATGTGAACTGTACAGTTTTGGGGATACATTTGGAAGCCCTTCATTACTGAAGCCTTATTTATCATTGTGCTATTTTAACTATTTTGACAAAAATTATTGCGTTCCGAAATGGCTTAAAATGTATTCTTCAGAAAAAGCAGACATTAATATGAGTTTTAACTAACAACAGTTGTTTAGAGAAAAAGGCAATATGAAATATTGCTATCAAATGGATAAAAATATTTCAGTGCACACTGAGCAGTGCATGGGATAGTGATGCAAACAAATACAAATGTTCTGTGAAATATGTGGCAATGAGGGGTATTTTAAATGAATGTACAGGAGAATGCCAAAACAACTTGCAACTCTGTCGACACAGGCTATAAATGCAAAAGCTGATACTGATTTATAAAGCAGTATTACAAGCAAAATATAATGGTAAAAATAGTCTGTAGAAGAAAAATTAAATCAAAAGAAAATGGCTTCTTAAGCAAAGAAGTGATATGGGAAAAAGGATATGACCCCTGCTTCTCCTGAGGAAAATCCCACGCTGACCATGTGCAGCACTGGATTTTATTCTAAATTGATTCAAAATGGATTTCACTTAAATTAAACAAATTATTTTTTTTATCAAAAAGGAATAAATGACAAATGGATCTACTATGGTTTAACATAAAGAAAAGTGATACTGACGAATAGAGTTTGTCCTACGTAGCTATAGAAACAAAGTCTTGTATGAAACTGCCAAGTAGTTATTTTATCAAGGTAAAATTGTGTATGATTTTGATATTTAATAATATATAAATTCTGTATATTTTAAAGATTATTCTTTAATACACTTAAAAGATAATTTGTTCTACAAAATCTTCCTTTCTCTCTCCAATATTATTCTCAGTATTCCTTTTAGTGCTAAAATCTCTTAGTATGAGGAGTAGGAATAAGACCGCTATAATTTACTCTTGCAGAAACTCTGCAGAAAAGATTCCTTCTAAAGAATTTTGTCTACTTTGCCTAAGATCTCTTTTCATAAGTTATCTTTTATTGATTTTATTCTAATTTTTTGTTTGATTGTTGTGAGCCACCCAGAGTTGTTAGGAAGCAGGCAGCATACACGTGGTGAGGTATCAGCAATATGCTGATATATGCTGGGTATCAATATGCTGATGATACCCAGCTATATATCTCCACCCCGCGTCAGTTCAGTGAGGCAGTGGATGTGATGTGCTCCACTGGAGGTGGTGAGGGTCTGGATGGGAGTCAACAGGCTCAGACTTAACCCTGACAAAACCGAATGGCTGTGGGTATTGCCTCCGAAAGACTATGTTGACTGTCCATCCTTGGTTCTTGGGGGTGGGGAGAAATTGTCCCCCGAACAGGTTCGCAATTTGGGTGTCCTCCTACACTCACAGCTAAGATTAGATCAACATCTGACAGCTGTAGCTAGGGGGACCTTTGCACAGGTTCGCCTGGTGCACCAATCTCGACCCTACTTGGATCAAGAGGCTCTCCTCACAGTCACTCATGCCCTTGTCNTCTCTGGGCACAATTCAAGGTGTTGGTTATTACCTTTAAAGGCCTATATGGCTCAGGGCCATGTTATCTTCGAGACCGCCTTCTATCACATAGCTCCCAGCGACCTGTAAGATCCCACATAGTTGGTCTCCTCCAGGTCCCGTCAGCTAAACACTGCCGGCTGGCGGGCCCGCGGAGGAGCGCCTTCTCTGTGGTTGCCCCAGCTCTCTGGAACCAGTTACCTCCTGAGATCCGGACCACCCCCACCCTATTGGCCTTCCGGAAAGCTGTGAAGACCTGGCTTTTCCGGCAGGCCTGGGGCCGTTGATCTCAATATTACAATCTGTGAGATCCGGCCACGAATGGTGTGTATGGCTTTTTAAATCGTTTTTTAATATTTATATTGTTTTAATGTTTTTATACTTCTGTTGTAAGCCGCCAAGAGTCCCTTGGGAATTGGGCGGCATAAAAATGCAACAGACAAATAAATAAATAAATACAAGTATAACAAATAATAATAATCAATGAACCCTTGTTTCAGATTACAAAATGAAAAAAAAACCACTCTTCTCTATAGAAATTCAAATACACAAAAACATTTTTAGGCTGATACATATCAGTTTTGCTATTTGCAAATAGTAAGCATTATCAATAGAGAATAGGAATCTACAGATAATTGTAGATGCAAATTTTCAGTAACGTCAGGCTCTGCCAGGTCAATGGAATTCATTTCAATTTTAAGATACTTGTTATTGCCAATAAATATTATATTTTATATAGATGCAGAAAATGCTGCAAGAGAAACATTGTTATTACTTGATGAGTAATAATCATCAAGAGAGAAACAAATCACTACTTGATGTCAGAGCTTGTAGAAGGCCTATGTTTGCAAATCTGAAAGCATCCACAGCTTGGATGTGAGGAAGCTGATAAATTGCTGAGGAAGATTTTGAGAGTGTTACAGAGGTAAAGACCAGTGATATTGGCAATTTGCAGAGAGGTAGGTTATGCTGTATCCTGTAGTCTTCCTATCCTTTTCCTTCTTGAAACCTTTTATTTCTAAGCCCCGTCTTTAAAATATGGTATTCATTTGATGGCTGCAGAAGTTATACTAAAGCTACAACTGCCTGAATTGCAAAGCAGATTTGATGCAATTGAAGGGATTCTCCCCCCCCCCCCCCAACAACATTTTAGGGAACCTAGAAACTTTTAATTATTTTTTCAAGATCTCGTCATTCCAATTTTGTAGCAACTGACAATGTGCACCCAATTTTAAAAGACTACTGTTAAGTAGATAAAATAGCATGAAAAACAGTGCTGGCAGAGTTGCTTAGTGAAAAGAATAATATATATTGTATGTGACAATTTAAGGAATGTTTGCCTTTTCAGAGAAAAGATGAGTAAGGCATAAAAATTAAGATGCTAGTAGTGTGTGCATAGGTAAGTATTAGTTATGTCAACTGTAGATCTATTTAGCATTTCATATACCATATAGTTATTCCCATACTAGGCAGGCATTGTCTCATATTTCAGATCTAATGGTTTAGAATTATTTATTTATTTACTATTTTTAAAAATACAACCTTTTTAAAAATATTATTCCCTTTAATAATATCCATAGAGTGCTATTACTGTCCCTCTCAGACTCCAACTAAAAAAATAAAGCTTTCAATTCATCTCTTCATAAAGTAAATTCATTTCAACAATTAATATATTTGCTCTTATGTTTATTTACTCTACTTTAAATTTATCCTTTTGATATGGAGCCAACATTAGACATCCTTCTAGATGAGGTCTTCATCTAGAGGTCTTCTGACTGTTATAAAGTTATTGACATGTCCCCAATTCCAACTATAAATATCTTGCTTAATAAATCCAAAAATTGACTTTGCCTCCTCAGTGTATAGAATTGACTCTTCCTTCTTTGTACTTGCATCACATTGGTGGCTTATATTCATCTTATGACTAACTAGTATCTAGGTATCACTTTTCCCCCTTCAGTTTCTGCCTGATTAGTCCTCAGTTCCAAATGCATGATGACCTTACACACATTGAATTTTCTTTTACTTTTATTATTTCAGTTCACAAGATCATCTGTTTCATTCTGCATAATTTTCTGATCCATCCCTGCACTAATGCTTCCTAGCTCAATATTAGCTGCACATTTAATAAAAACATGTCTATATCACTCTCTCCCTAATTTTAAAATAATGAATAAACTAGATTCCACAATTATTACCGAGATAGTTTCTTGAAATATCAAGTTTACCTGTTCAAATAAATGCCTGTGTGGGCTTTACATAGCAGCAAAGTCTTACGGCTATTTCTCATATTATACTGTACAGTTATGCCTTCTGTAATCTATGACATGAGATTGAATACATGCATTGTATAATGAAAATTGACAAAGATTGCCACTAAAAAAAATTAGATTATAATGCTTTTGATATCATGTTAAGTACAGTGTCACTATAGCCCAGCAACTCTGTGGAAGTTCCCGAAGCCTAATACATTTTACTTATAGTCAGCCTGAAATATACAGATGAGCTATATACTGTATATATCACACATATTTATTATTAGATTTTATTATCCTGCTGTTATAACTTTATCAGTAATTCAAGGTGGCAAACATACAAAGTGATGCTTCACTAGAAGACACATGTCTTTTATGTGGATATACAACAATTGTATATATATATATATATATAATATATAAACCTTATACAGTAAGGTTTATATATATTTTATAGATATCAGCATTCCAAATATGGTATTGGAACTGTTGGAATTACAGTTCTAAAAATCTTTATTGTTAGGGAATTCTAGCAGAGTTTCAAGCTGGAGAAGGATTTATATTTTAATACCCCATAGACTTGTATTTACTACTGGTATAGCTTTGGATCCTTAAAATACTTGTAACACCAGCAGGCTATCAAGTGAGATAGGAATATGATTATCTAATCTGCCTTTGCTGAATCACGTATGTATAAAGATTTTATCTATTTCTGAATCTAAATGTTACAGTTAACTGGAATATTAACAATGGTACATATATAAGCATAGTGAGTCTTCTGAACAGATATCTATTTCCCCTAAAATAGGGGAAATTCAGCACCTTTTTGGATAATATTACACTACTTCTTTAATGTGAGAATAGTAACTAACACACTTTCCTCTCCTGTGCAAATATTAAAAGATACAATTAACCCAATGGTTTTTTTAAGCTGACATGCTCAGCTGCAGCAGCTGGTTCTAAAGCTATTCGGTCTTCAAACATGATGTCTAATTTTTGGTAAAGCATTTTATGGTTTCATATGTCCATATAGATACAGTTAGAACTGAATTACACAGCAATTAGTGCCCCAAGTTCCTTTTACATTAGATAGACAAGATGTTATCTTACTTGGAAAGTTCACCAATAAAATGGAATTATGGAATGTGTATCAGAGATACAGCTAAAGCCACCATCCCAGTATTAACCATTGATACCTTGGGGGACACACGGAATAAAAATTGATAGCATCAAAGGCAGCATCAGAATTGTAACCACTGAATAAAATAAATCAGAAATGAGAATGTTTGACATCATACAATGTTGCCTGTCAAAGGGGATCCTTTGAAAGATAAATATAGTGATAAATATTAAGGTCATAAGCAATTTACAGATCAAGGATAGATCTGAGCCACAGTAAACATTATGTACAGTTGGAAACAGGGTTTTTTTTTCTTTTCCTCCATGCCAATATTTGAATTTGAGAACAGAATTCTCTTTGAAAATAACAATGCCAGTATGAATGACAAGGATACTCAGGATATATTGCCTTTTGTGGAATTACAAAGGATCAGTGCATAGACTGTATATCTGAGAAGTGTGTGAGAAGAAAACAGTTCATTCGTGTATAGCTTTTAAAAGTATATTCCTTGTTAGATTATGACGAAACACTAGCTTTCTGCAGAGGCTTATGTAAAGTTTTAAAGCATTCTATTTTTTTATTTTCCCCTGTTTTCTTTCTTGATGTGAACATCATACATAGCAAAATATGTTTTTAATTTCATGTTCCTTAGTTATACTTTCTCTTAAGATTACCAGAGTGCTATAGATTCACACTACGCTACTAAAGATCCAATTTGTTGTAACTGTTAAATTGCTGGCCTAGAAAGCAGGAGGCTGTGAGTTCTAGGCTTTCCTTAAGAATGAAAGCCAGCTGGGTGACTTTGGGCTAGTCATTCCTTCTCAGCCCAACCCACCTCATGGGGTGGTTGTTCTGGGGAAAATAGGAGTTAGGAGTATTAAATATGTTTGCTGACATGAGTTGACTACCCACATACACATAGAGATAAAGAAGCTAGTTTGGTGTAGTGCCAAGACATCAGGCTAGAAACTGGGTGACAGTTGAATTCTAGTCTTATCTTAGACACAAAGCCAGCTGGGTGACCTTGGGCCGGTCACTTTGCCTCAGCGCTAGAAAGGAAGGAAGGCAAACCACTTCTGAAATCTTGTCAAGAAATCAATGGGACTTCTATGAATGTAGAAGGAAACGCTATGTAAAACTACTGAACAAATTCTTCTGAGGGCTTATGCTGGATATATACACACACATATGTACAGTACATAAATACAGTGATTCAGCATATACTTTTGTTGTAAATTAATCAATATTTAGTGTAAGACTTGAACTTAAACTACTGTTAATATAAATTATTATATAAATCCTAGTTTCAGATATATACTAAACTTATTCAGTTAAAAACAGAAGCAAAAGTGTTTATTTTCTCCAAGTCATAATGAAATCAGAATAAAGGGTAGAGATGTAGAGATATAAAGAAATAAGTCTAAAGATGGAATGCAAAAAACGTCAATAAGGTAATTATGCTTTGATTCTGTTTAGTATTAAGAGGAGGCACTGTGATAGGTATTCAAGACTCAGATTTTTAAAATTTATATTCCATATTTATTATTTTTAGCCCTACAACAATAAAATAGGATTCTTATAGTCCTTCAGTTCTGATTCCTGACCAGGCCTACCTTGAAAAACTTACAGGGGATGTTGATCAAGTCTGAACTTTGTCTATATAGCACTATAGTTTATTTTATCTATTTATTATTAAACTTCTGTGCCACCTATCTGAGCTAGGTGACTACAGTTCAGTGTTAGCTTTAAGAAAGTCATTCGGTACCAAACCTACATACTGTACACTGTGAAAAAAGTACATTGAAAAGTTATGAAAAATTCAATGTAATAAATCTTTATTTGACTATCAATAGTTAAAGGTGATAAACTTTTATCTGATGTGAATATGTATTTTATATTTGAGGCTAAACATTACAAACCTGCCACGTGTCAGTAAAGCTATTGCAATTGTTACCAAGGAAGGAAATATATTCTCCATCAGTATAAATTGGACTGCTAGGTAGAGAATAAAAAAAAATCCTCCTGTGGGAAGATGCTGTTTACTGTTTTATAAATGTAGGCCTATAAATAAGCAGTTAATGATATGAAAAAGGAGCAGTTCTAATCATTGTCCAAAGACAGGTCAGGAAGGCCAGTCAGTTCAAGCGGAGGAAAAAAAAAAAGGAGAAAACAGCAGTCTAGACCAGCGGTTCTCAATCTGTGGGTCGCGACCCCTTTCACAGGGGTCGCCTAAGACCATCGGAAAACACATATTTCCGATGGTCTTAGGAACCGAGACACCGCATTATCGCGCCAAAGGGTCGCGGTATGATGACATCATCGCGCCAAAGGGTCACGACATTAGGAAGGTTGAGAACCACTGGTCTAGACTAAAGGTGGACTCCTGCAATGTGCTCTACCTGAGGCTGCTTTGAAAACCACTGAGAAGCTGCAGCTGGTCCAGAATGCAATGGCACAAGTTGTAATGTGATGCCTTGTTATTCCCATGTGATATCACTGTTCCATGTGCAACATTGGTTACCAGTAAGCTTCTGGGTGGAATTAAAATTGCTGCTTATCACTTCCAAAGCACTAAATGGTACAGAGTCTACTTATCTCAGAGACTATCTGACTCCAATAATATCTGCCCTTTTTGTATGATCTGACAAACTTCCTTCAAGTTCCATTAATTAAACAATGTCATCTAGCAAAATGCAGGAAACAAATCTTCTCTGTTGCTGTACCTGCCCAATGAACATCCTCTTCACCCTATTCACTTTAAACAAGCCTTAAAAACCTGGATCTTTCCTCAGGCTTGGGCTGAATGTGGTTGAGCTGCTTTAAATAGGGGAATGTAAATGATCTTTTTCATTTGCCCTTATGAGCAACTGCTGTTCTTTTCTCATATCTTTTTTTTTTCTATTTGTTTCAATTCTGAGTCATTCTGAAGTCAGGTGGCCTAGAAATTTGATAGATAAATAAATAATAAAGTAAATTATTTATAAATAAAGCTAAAATTACAGGTAATATAACTTGTGAGCTGCTAGGAAGCATAAGTTTTGGAAGCATTTCTAAAGAGGAGAGATTGATCAGATTGTCAACTGGCCTACAGAAATAAGATTTCAAGAAGCACGAATTGGGTGGCTTTCCAAAAACATCATTAACTTCAGATCACTCAGTTATTTCAATAATGAAACAAAAGATGGCCTAAAGATAATTGGCAACTTATTTAAATATTTCTATTTATGGTCATTGTTGTGCTTTTACTTCTGTTTGGTTCGTTACCTTCTATGCTCTCCAGTTTTGCTTTGGGGAGGGAGGGAGGGAGGGAGGAAGGAAAGGAAGGAAAGGAAGGAAAGGAAAGGAAAGGAAAGAAGGAAAGGAAAGGAAAGGAGGAAGGAAGGAAGGAAGGAAGGAAGGAAGGAAGGAAGGAAGGAAGGAAGGAAGGAAGGAAGGAAAGGGCTAGAATAAGGCTGTAGCTGCTTTCCAAAACTATTTTTAAAATAGGGAACCATTCAAGTCTACAACATACATTTTTAATATATTTATCAAATAATATGTAAGTACATATGTAATATGTAAATTCTATTTATTTTATTGAAAGCTGTCACACTTTTAGAAATAAAATTAAACTAATTGTTCTAACAAAATAAAAGGTAAAGGAGTCCCTGCAGATTTTACTCAGCTAGTCATTGCTGACTATAAGGGGCAGTGCTCAGCTCTGTTTCATTGAGCCAGCGCTGTCCAAAGACATTTCCACAGTCATATGGCCAGCATGACATCATGAAGCATTGTTACATTCCCACTAAAGTGGTACCTATTTATCTACTTACATTTGCATGCTTCCAAACTGCTAGGTTGGCAGGAGCCTTTTGCTTTTAGTTATAGAAGAGGATAACTTTATTATATATCAGATGATTTATATCAATACAGTGAATATTGAGAATATAGATCCTCTATTTATCAGAAAGATCTTTTGTGATCTTGCTAATTAACATTTATTTATTTATTTTATATTGCCGCCTATTCGCCCATGGCGACTTAAGGCGGCTTACAGAATATAAAACCACATTTAAAACAATAAAACTAATAAAAAGAATCAAATAAATTAATATAGTATAATATAATAAAATCATAATAAAATCACCCCCACCCCCCACCCCTGCCCTGGCGACAGCAGATCACATGAGCCATTTAATGGGCTCCATCCCGCTCTGGATTCCCCAGGCCCTCTGACAGAACCAGGTCTTCAGCGCCTTCCAGAAGAATATTAGAGTGGGGGCCATTCTAATCTCTGGGGGAATGATGTTCCAGAGAGAAGGAGCCACCACAGAGAAGGCCCTTCTTCTGGGTCCCACCAGGTATATCTCCCTCGGGGATGGGACCCACAGCATTCCCTGCCTCCCCGCTCTGATGGGTCAGGTAGATGTGACCGGCAAGAGACGGTCCCTCAGATAACCTGATAACATTACTAGAAAAGGTAAGTAATAATGATCTAGTCTATTATTTTATGGATAGTGATCATTCCTATGAGTCAAGTACACCAATAGTGTAATCATAAAGCTAATAACCTTTACTTTAAGAAATTTAAATGAGCGTTACTCGTAAGAATATTGCTTCTTCTAATTTAGTGCCTTTTGAAATACATTATTTATAATTTATAGGCAATTATGAAGAAGGATTTCCCATATAACTTAATCAATAAACCTCTGTCTATTATAATTCAGCATGTCAAGAGCAAATTCTGAGTAGAAATTGTAGTTCAACAAATGAACAAGTAGCATACATTTTATGTGCAAAAATGTAGAGAAATTATCTAAAATTACAGCAGCTTGATATTATATATAAATTAATCTCACAACATGGTATTTCCCCCAAAAAAATTGCAGTCTACCTTTTTTGTTTCAATTTAAAACATAACTAAAATATTTCCCATCCAAAAATAAATTTCACATAGAAGTTGTTTCAAATACAACTAATATGAAAATTAGGACATGTGGGTGAAAATATTCATTGTATTGATAGTCAATGCTAGATGGATCAATTACAAATGTTGCCATCAAAAACAAAACTTTATTAAACAAAAAGCATCTATATTTGTCTTGCTACACATCTTTCTTCTTTACTAAAATGATATTTTCTCCTTTAATTTTAAAACCGAAACAATACCAATCCGCCGATGGTCATTTTGTTTCTCTATTTAGGCAAGGGAATATCTTTGGATGGGTGATCCAATGGATAACAAGTTATCTAGCATGTTCTAATATGACAAATTTACATTTCACTCCATATTCACAATGTACACTACTTAATGTTTTCTTCTTAGTTACCTTTTTAAAAAAAATAAACAGTGCTGTGTGAATGAGAAATAATGGAAACCAATACTAGTCTATCAAACAAAACACAACAGTATCTATCAATGTAATTCCTTTGTGAAAAATAATCATTATATCATCCCATTTCCAGCATGTAATGATGGAATGAGGGACAAAATCAGGTAAACAATTTATATTTATTCATATTTCTTTTATTTCTGTATAACTATACAGTAACCAGTTAAAAGAGATATTCAATAGAAACATGCACTATGTCTTAGTTAAATGCTATAATCATAATGTGTTAGATTTGGAACATTTGGTTTTCCAATTATCACTTTCAAGTCTGGAAAAAAAAGCTAATGACTAAGAGAAGGATCAAAGAGTTCCCACTTATTTTCATGTTTCTGAAAAACAATACTTGGGGTTTTTGGTTAAAATGATTAAGATGCTTTACAGTGAGATATGATAGTTCCTATTTTTGATCGCTCATTGACTATATGCTACATGAACATTAAATATTACATACCATATGTTGTGATTTACTTTTTATTCTAGCTACATATCCTAAAAATCTGAAAATTAAATTTGATTTTAATGAGACATAAAAACAGATTGTTATTGGACCTGAACAGCAGCATTGCTTGATTTGGATCATGTGGTGTGCCATAACAGTAATGATGCTGCACTAAAATAGCTGGCTAGAATTGCCATCTCGTGTTATTTTAAAGTAAATTACTTTTCTATTCTATCAGAGACCTGAATTACGTTATGGTATATGTTACATTATGGCTAATGAGGACAATGAATTGGTGACTAAGGCTTCTCCACTTAAATGTAGTTCTTGCTTAATTTACCCTAACTGGGACCAGAATTTCCTTTGCTAAGTGACATGTTTGTTAAGGCGAAATATCATATGACTGCACTGCTTAGTGACACCATTCTGGCGAAATATCATATGACTGCACTGCTTAGTGACACTAAATCCCAGTTGTGGCCATTAGACAAGGACTGCTATTGTTAGGTGTGGACCTCACACTTCTCCTGCCCTGCTGCGCTTGCCTCTGGTTTAATTCCTCACCCATCTGTTTCCATTTGGCCGCTCTACACTGCTATCAACTTTTTTCCACTGCCAATAAGGTGTGCCTAGCCAAGGCAGTTGCTGGCTCTTTGTAAGGCCTTTGTACGGCCTCCCCATGGCCATGTGGGGCCTTGGGGGGGCCTTGCATAGTATTATGGAGGCCTTTACATAGGTCTCACACAGCTTTGCACAGGATCAGCTGCTGCCATAGCCAGGTATGCTTCATCAGCAGTGGGGGGAAGAAGATGCCAATGGTCAGTTGGGCCAGCAATGCAGTGTGCAAGAGAGCCAAAAAAGTATTGTGGGGAAGAGGAAAGGCAGGGGAATTGAAGCTCACATTGCAATTATAAATATGGCAGGTTGCCAAATGCTTGAAATTTGATCACAGCCATAACTTTGAGGATTGGCCATAACTAGCATTCATTCAGCACCATCATAACTGTCAACAGTCAGTGAACAGATGGTTGTTAAGTGAGGACTACCTGTAGTACTTTTTCTTCTGTGCCAAGAACAGATAAAGAATACAATTGTCTGGCTCTTGAAGTTCTAGCAAACATTTAGGTAGGTTGAAGATGGTTTGAATATGCTCTAGGAAAATCTCCTTTCAGTACTGTTAGATGATAGCATAATTGGGGTAATAACATACTTACTTGGGTCATAGCATATTTACTTGGTGCCAACTGTTGAAATAGCATCATTTGAATTGATACAATATCTTAAATAATATAGTTTGATATGCTGGGAGGGGGCATTAGGGAAAATGCTGCTCCAATTTTGAAATAATAACTTGTTTTAAAAGGGGACCAAATTGTAGCATCCGTGCTGTGGCTCTGGCAGCTGCCAACACTGTTGGGTGAAGATGCTTTTCCCTGACTACAGATCATTCCAGTATTATTTTTTTGAAAGAAAATGATCAGGAGAAGTACTTCAATGTAAAAGCGTATGCTTCAACGGAGACCTTAAAGAAAAATACTTTAAGATACATTTCAAGATATTTAATTTAATTAATATATTTTAAAGTCAAAGTAGGGAGATTATGCATGCTTCCTCAACAGTCTCACTGTGTTCAATAGGGCTTATTCACTAATAAGTAAGTATAAGATTGCAGCTTAAATCAGACATTTGCTTTCAGATCAGCTTATGTTTGTAAAATCCGTACTGGCTATTCTATCTTGTATTAATGGTATTCACACATAGCAGCACCAATAGCATGTCAGAGACACAAAGGATTTGGAAATATTACTTGCAAAAATAGATTTGCATTCCATGGCTTGTGAAGTTTACAAATTTCAAAATGCTTTTTAGCTATTAGGATCACTCTGAAGTATTATGATGATAATATATTCAGTCTAGCATTGTTGCTTTTTTGTTTTAGAAATCAAGATACAGTACTTTAAAGTACCTATCCACTATATCTTGAAATAATTCCTATTGAATTCAATAGAATCAGTATTTACAAGGGATTATTCTCTTAGATTCTGAAATTTAGAGCTAAAAGATAGAGAAGTGTAGCCTATAAATAATCACATACATTTGAATGCAATTATCACGGTGAATAAAGTTTTGTATATAAACAAATCTGCTAGTTACCTATGGTATTTTTACTTTGTCATATAATTATTTCATGTATATCTTTTCACAGATGTATAAAAGATATTTGCAAGAAATTTGCCACAAAGTGTTTTTAATATGCTAAAAGGGTATATATTTCTACACTAAGTACCATAATAATAGATATAAAACATATTTGTATTCACAGTAGCAAATATCAAATATCAACTTGTTACTGTACAAACAGTTGATATTATTGAAGTAAGATATCTTTTATTTTAATATCAAAAGAGTCAGGATCCTAAAAATTATTTCAGATAGCAATATAAAATAGGCTTTTCATATCCCAATAGAATTTTATATTTTTTTTCTGTAATTTGACATATTACAAGAAGTTTTGAAAATATACTTGATTCCATTTACCAGGACAATATAACATAATCAGAGTTTAATGTTATATTGTATTTTGTTTTAGTCTGAACCTTCTGTATCGTTTATTTTTTGTTTTTATTGATTTATTTTTTGTGTTTTAACACTGCCCAGAGACCATTGAAGTTTGGCAGCTGTAGCAAATTTAAGCAAGCAAGCAAACAAATAAATAAAAAAGATTCAAGAAATATAAATCTTCTTCTATATAAGATATATATATACAGCTAATTTCTTTGCAGTCTGGTTACAGTTTAGGAACTGTAGTAACACCTCCCCAATGAAATAGGTATTAACTTTTTAAGGTGTACAGAATATAAGCAAAACGCACACACACAGACATAGACACACACAATCAAAAGCAAAGCAATCCATGAAAGTGAAAAGGATGAAAAACAAAAATAGGAAAAAAAGGAAACAAATATATAATTAGATACATAATATTATTGTAAAATACCAAAATCTATGCCAAAGAAGAATATATTGTTTAATTTTTTGATTAGTAAAAATACTGCCTTTTCCAGATAGATAAATTATACTTTTCCAAACACTAACCCTTAATATCTAAAATAATATCAGATTTCCAATTTCTCAGTATTATTTTTTTAGCTTATCCAACCGCACAATGCAGAGTAAACCACGATTTTCACAGAGATTCCAGAGCTTTGCAATATAATTCAACATTACATTAACATCTCTTACATTTAAAGATTTATCCATACATTTACTAATGTACATCAAAATATTATTTCAGAAATTCATAGGTGCATTTTAAATTTTTACTTTTTCCACAAAGGAAAAACCAATGTCCATCCTTTCAAATACATTTTTAAGAAGTTTAAAACACTCTATGCAATTTTTGCTCCTTCATGGATTACTGCCTTGTCGTGGCGAAGGGGCTTGTGTAGCTCAATGAAGCTATGCTGTGCAGGGCCACCCAAGATGGACAGGTCATAGCAGAGAGCTCTGACAAAATGTGATCCACTGGAGAAGGAAATGGCAACCCACTCCAGTATCTTTGCCATGAAAACCCCATGGGCAGTACCAAAAGGCAAAAAGGCCTGGAGGAATGTTGTCCATGGGGTCGCAATAGGTCAGACACGACTTCGTGACTAACAACAACAACAACAACAAATGCAATTTTTGATGAATCAGAAATTTATTAAAACTTCAGTGTTAATATATCCATAACTACAGACCTTGTAGCTTTTTCACACTGAATTAAATCAATACATATTCAGAAGTAATGTATAATTTGCATAGTTTCTGACTGACACCAATCCAACACAAACCTTTTTAAAATGTAATTGCCAAAAATATGAAGTAGACCTAAAGATATATTAGAATTTTGATTGGTCAACGGCTGTAATAAAATAATGTTCCTGCTGCTATTGTTTCAATTCAATATTAGAATTGAAAAGAGTAATTGGAATTAGCATTCCAGTAATAGCATTATCCTATGTTGTATTTATGAGAAGTAAAGTCACATTCTGTTCAATGAGAGTTTTGACCAATTATGGTATTTATGGTTACATTAACTAAAGGAAATATTTCTCAGGTCCCCACAAAAAATATGCACAGGTACAATCATAAATAGCAATAGCACTTAAGACTTATATACCGCTTCACAGTGCTTTACAGCCCTCTCTAAAACTAGTATTTGTATACTGAAAAACTGAATAAGAAAGATAATAGGCCTTTAAGTATTCCTTCCTTGTTCTGTGGACCTGATATTCTTCTATCTTGTTACTTTTAGCATATCTTGTATACTATACATATATACATATATGTGTCCTGTATTTTATGTATATGCTGAAGGAGCTCATTTGACTCCTGGAAAGAGATCCTAGACATAGTCGGAAACAAAAATGAAATATTGGCTAAGTATGTGTAGTAATTAAGGGAGGAGAGGAAGAAAAACAAATAAATATTAGAAAAAGAACTGAAAATTACAAGTATCACAATCAATTTTCTATCAATATCAGTGTTGCAGCCACATACAGGTAAGTACAGTTTTGGAATAATATACAGGACATGATACAGAAAAAGAAACAAAACACTGAGTCTGAAGTCTATTTCCTAGGTGCCTTTTCTAGAATAAAAGTCTATGCCATTTGAGATTTTAAAAAGTACAGCTAAAGAGTTATAAACATGCCATTGGTGATGATGAGCTTGTTTAGAAATGTATTCTTTTTCACACATATGTTTACCATATTCATTAAACCAATAGGTAGAAAATTCAAGAAATAATGAAGTAGATTTTTTTCACACAATATTAATTGAATTCAAAAGTGCAACTCTAAGTTTAAATAGTTATTAAGAACATTACACAAATTGATGGAAATTTATTATTATTAATTAGAATAATTAAATTGATCATGTTTATTCTGAGGCAGTCTCTAGCAACTAGTACCGCCAAAAAAAGGTATAGCTTTAATATTCTATTTGTGCGCCAGTTATTTCCAGCAGAACTGCATTAACTCAGATGGACAAAACCATTATTAATATGTTTTCAATCAGTAGGACCTTGCTTTTGGCCCAGAATAAAAAAAACATAATAACCTTGACCTTGGCTATGAAGCTATGACAGTGGGTGATTTAAAAAAATTTTTTTAATTGAATACAATATCCAAAATTTAGAACAATCCCAATTTAGAAACATAAACCAGAAATAGAAACAAAAGAACAAAAAACAAGAATGGGAAAAATAATGGTTGTCCTTGTGAGTGCAAATTTGTTTCTTTTCCAAACCCTGTGGTTCTTTTTCTCTGACATACTAATATTCAGAACCTGGGAATTTTTGTCAGTTTAACAAATTGTTATATTATTTTGAGATTCTTCTCCTTTATTGGCATTCTAAGGTTGACCCAGAATCAAGATGACCTTCCGGTATATTTATTGCTTTATACTCTTTTCCAATACATAATCACATTGAATTTTTTTTAGATTTAGAGGTTTGCAAAATATGGATTTACATGATGAGGCAAGTGGTACAACGAGGGTGTATAATATCACATTGAAGCAGCTACAAACAGAATACCTTATAAGATATTCCTAGTTTAATGTATGCTAATGTAAATGATATTAAGCTGGTCACAGCCAGTTTGAAACAAGAATGTAGGTGGTTGTAAAATAATCCACATTACCAATATATGCAGTATAGTAATATCTATTACATTATTATTCAGAAATAATTTTCATGCTTTCATTTATTTAGAACTTTGGGCTAACTTTAGCATCTATATTTTACATAATAATATAAGTATCTCTGTATGAGCCACGGTGGCACAATGGTTAGAGTGCAGTACTGCAGGCTACTTCTGCTGCCTGCCGGCTGCCTGCAATTTGGCAGTTGGAATCTCACCAGGCTCAAAGTTGACTCAGCCTTCCATCCTTCCGAGGTGGGTAAAATGAGGACCCAAATTGTTGGGGGCAATATGCTGACTCTGTGAACCGCTTAGGGAGGGCTGTAAAGCACTGTGAAGCGGTATATAAGTCTAAGTGCTATTGCTATTGTATTCTACAGGGAGGATTTTACTTTAAATGATTTTTTTGGAGCCTTCAAATAGTATTTTTAAAAAGTTGGTTAGCATCCTTTCTGTGCTAGAAAATTTTGCTCTCTTTGCCTTCTACACAGACTTTTCAAAAGAGGAAATGATCTTCCTTCAATAGGAATCTTCACAACCAACCTCTTTAACAGAAACTTTGAAAAGTCAGACTCACAGAGTTGGAAGGGGCCATTTACTTCCTCATCCAAAATAAAGCATCTTCAGCAGATGGCTGGCTAGCCTCTGCTTTGAACATATACTGTACAATGAAAGGGACCCACCATTTATCTGGATATTTGGATCTACTACTTATCTGCCTTGAGAGATTTTTTTTTTTTTAAAATCAATTAGATTCTTCCTTCTTCTAACTTATACCCAGTATTCCAGTATTGTATATTCTGGAACAAAAAAAACTAGTTTTGATAGTCTTTTGACAACCTTTTGTATCTTTGAATTGTACTACCATATACACCTTCAGTATTTTCCCCCACAAGGTTAAACATACAGAGATATTTCAATCTCTCTTCATAGGATTCAGTTTCCAGAACTCTAATGATCCTTACTGTGCTTCCTAAGCCTGTTCCAGTTTGCCTGAATCTGTCTAATGATGTGATGTGCAAGCAAGAAAGTAGGGTTGGACAAATGCACACAAAAATAGAAATATTAATCCCAGTATTACCTAAAATGAATTTATTTTATTTATATTACACTACTAAGAAACTCATTTTGCAATAAACCTACTATCCTTTCTTGTAAGCACTATTAAATAACCATATACATGTTATTTCTGCCTTTTAAATTGACTTTTCAGCCTTTTTCTCTAACTATTTTGCATTTTATTTCTGTTTTCTAAAGCATTAGCTATTCTGTCTCATTTTGTGTTATTGGTAAATTTAATAAACATTGCTTCCATCTCTTCATCCAAGTAATTAACTAAAATATTAGAGAGGAGGTTTACTGAGCTGAACTTTATGGAAATCCACTCAATACCTTACTCCAACTGAGAATAAAACCGTCCACATTTAATTAACTCCCCAACTCAAATGTTTTGGAAGAACCTGCTTGTGGTCTCATGCTTTCATGCGATAAGGAGGATGGAAGTTTAGAGGTACTTTTTAAATGTTGGTATGCTTCTAATTTGGAATAGCCTACCTCTATTTGATTACCTTCCATGCTAATGATTGTATGTAAGTTATTAAAAATGAAATTATTTTAGAAAGCCTTTAGAAGTGGAAGCTGACATTATCAATTACTGATTGGTTGATTTATGTTTGATTGCTTTTTTTATTGATAGCATAGGTATTTTATTGTAATTTTTATAGAGATATGTAAATTGCTGACAGTTATGGTGGGTCAAATAAGAAGTTAAGAAAAAAATGGGCTCTCCTTTAGGCAGTTTGTTAGCACAATATCAATTATCAAGATTTTTCACATATAATGTATACAAGTTTAGCAAGACCATTAGCTAGTTACTTCAGTGCTCTAAATATAATTCATTCAACATAGAAAGCCTAAACGTTTTAAGTAAATAAGGATTTCTTGATTATAATATATTAACCTCAAGTTTAAATTCTGTCTCTTTGTTCCTTTTTTCCAGATTTCCTGGTTGATCTAGAACATTTACAGTACCTTCATGTTGGAGAACACTGAACCAATATGGACTAATATTTTTTGTTATCCATTTAGAATTTTGCCAGCATTGTTGAGTAGCTGGTATTATTTTCTTTTTCCTTGAATAACCTTTTAACATTCTTTACCAACTGTAGCTCATTCTGAGCTTTAGCTTTATTGATCCAATAATTTTAGACTACCTTTCCTTGAAAACTGCTAGCTTTTATTCTTTCCAACCAATGGTGCTTAGGATAGAAGTAACATTTCAACATTTCACTACTCAGTTATTATATGGATGTACTGCAGACTTTTTTTTCCTGGATATTTTTCTCCATGATTCTCTGCTGGATCTAACCCATTTTCAAATTCCTTATTTCTTTTATGAGCCACTCCTATTCTGCCAAGTTTGACCCATTCAAACTTGAGAGAATTGCCTTGCTGAAAGATAGACAGAACTCTGATATTATAAAAGGTAATCAGGGGAATATTCCTGTTTGTGGATGGAATGTTGAGTTTTCTTGCCTTGTTATTTATGTTTTAATTCCCCTATTGGGCTGTACTGTGAGCTGGTGAGTGAGGCTTCTATTCTTTTATTTAGATAGGATTACAGGGTGCTTGGTCTGGAAGCAGAGAGGGTCAATTTGGGTCTGATAGTATTAGGCAAGATGAGCTGGTCATGTCCAAAAGATGAGGAAAAGGGGTGAAGCTTCCATTTATTTTCTCCACCACAGTATCAAACCTCTTCTGCCAGAAGCCCTTCATCTTGGTATAATGACTTGGTAGTAATTCTTGTCACCATGATTTTTCAAAAGGATGCCTCATCTGGCATTGTTCTTAGTAAGTTCCCAGTGTGAGAGAGATGGGGCCTCTACAAACTGCATGA
This sequence comes from Thermophis baileyi, assembly GCA_003457575.1. Taxonomy (NCBI): domain Eukaryota; kingdom Metazoa; phylum Chordata; class Lepidosauria; order Squamata; family Dipsadidae; genus Thermophis; species Thermophis baileyi. Next base: position 3,423,003 of record QLTV01012184.1, on the reverse strand, counting down.
ATTATTGGCAAGTAAAGGTAAAAAAGAAGAAAAAAATAAATGCTATAGCCACTTCCCACTCCTGTAACATTGAGGCACGTGGCTAATAAATCAGTCCATCCATCCCCTGTTTTGTGAGAAGAGACCTATCTCATAAGACAGAAATAACATAAAGCTTTATTAAAAACTAAACAACCCATGATCCATTTGGTCTTTTTATCAGAGATATTTCCTTACCAGATTTCTCAATGCCTTCACAACAATAGTAGAGCTTGTAACATACTGCCTACACTGGAAAAATTCTTTAAAATTCAGGGAGATATTCAGAGATATATCTGCCTTGAAAGTAGCTCATGTTGATCTGTAGAGCACATTCAAACATCAGCAGCTAACAACAGGAAATGTTTTATGACATTTTGAATTATGTCATAACATGCTTTATCACAATTTGTATTCATAAAATGTTTTATAAAATTTGCAAAAAATTCAACTCCACGGGAGTCATGGGTCCCAGATTTTTTATGCATTTTCTAAGTTAGCCCATTTCAGGTACCTTTGTTGAAAAGGTTTTGTCCTATGATGCTCTGTTTTGCCCAGTTAAAGGTTACACTCATGAGAATTTTTGTAGTATATAGATAGGAGAAATGAAAATGCAGAGATTCCAAGTTGCATAAAAAGATAAAATTATTTAGCTTTCAGAGTCTGTAAACACTGCAGAAAATAAATTTGGCTAAAAACATATCCACACCCAAAATAAAGTTAACTGAACGCAACATTTTTAGTTATACCAGTTTCCCAGGATTACTTGATATATAAAGCTGCAATCCCTTTCTCTTTCCCATAGACCTTTTGTAGTTTCTTGTAGAATGTAATCTTTTCCCAGATGTTTCAGAACACTATTCCTTACTCACAATAGTCAGGTTTTCCTTCTCGTTTCTATTGGAGACCTGCCTGCATTTTTCAAATGAACAAAAACCCTTCCACTTGGAGAGGTTGCAGGGAATCTCTTCCTTTTTTTTTATATGTGCTAAAATAAACATTCCTCTGCAAAAAGATCCTGCTTGAAACAATTTGCTATCTGAGAAGCTGTTATCATTCTTCTGAATATTGGGTATTATTAAAACAGTCCCACCTGCCTTTTCCTTCCAGGTCCCAGTGGAAGATAATTCCAGAGGGCATGCTCTGCAGGCTTTCCCTTGTTCACCTCTTATATGTGCACTTTTTTTGTCTTCAGATTTTCACTAAGCTATTTTGTGACAACATTAATAATGAAGAAAAACAGAAATTTATTGATGCATTTTGTGATTTTCCCAAAAGAAACAGCTTAGATTCCTAAAATAACCCAATAAAATGTCAAGGAAATAAAACACATTTAAAATTGTTAAGCTAATATAAATTCAAGAAAAAAGTTTTTTTTTTAAAAAAAGTAAGCCAAAAAGTACCTATGTATTTGCATATCAGTAATAGTCATTCTATTACTGGTAAGAATAAGAACAAACATGTTAGGAAAAGCAAAAGGAACACTGTGTATAGATTTAATTGTATTGGTCTGGGTAAGAAAAAAAAGTTTAATGCTTATATTACAAATATATGCAGATCTGTTAATAATATTCTTTTCAGCTATGACCCTGGGTATCAGCATCTCAATGGCAGAAGTGGTCCCAAAAGTCTAAACTGAGGCTGACCTGATGGATCAAATCCTACAGGGAGTTGAAATTTCCATTTCACTGGCTTAGCATCCTATCTCATTTATGATCAACCTTCTGTAACTAAGAGACAGTTGTAGCTTAATAACTTTACTTTAGTGAGGATAACTGAGACTATGAAAATTGTGTTATAACGTGTACTTACAGCACAGCTGCTAATAGGCTTTAATGATTCTTGATTATGTTTCAATAAAAGGCAACCAAATCTATTACTTAGACCAAAGATCTTACAGATCAAACAACCTTTTCTTCTGCTTCTGTATAGATTGCAGCTGCCACCTAGCTCTTATGTCTGTACAACTATCGCCAAAAAGGTTATTATAAAATAAATACCTTAACTGATAGAAAAACAGTTCTGCATATTTAAATCAGCTCAACATTTCAACAATTCAACTGATAACCGTACATAAAGAACTGTTAAAAAATATTGTAATGAAAACTGATATACGAGATATTTGCTTATTATTGATAAGGATGCAAAGATGATTTCATATTACAGCTTATGAATGAAAAATATAATATTCTAATTTAGCAACAAGGATCAAACTGATATGTATAATTTTTATAAATCTTGCTCATAAGAAAGGACATTATTGATAGCATACATATATAGAGAGAGCCATGATGTGGATTATTATGTTCATATGTTTTAAAAGCATTCTACTTGCTAAGTTTTATTTAACTCTGTAAACTGCAAATTAATGGCAATAAAACATCCCAGCCTGTCTGATAATCTCTGACAACTGGAGAAAACTGCACGTACTAAACCCTGACCCACCACATCTTTTATCTGCATGTGTACTCTCCACAGGCCAAGCAAATAAAGGCCAACTGATAATTTACACATGAATGAACTTTCTTTACAGACTAGGCACCAGAGACATTTCTTTTCTCTGTTGCTGAAAGAAAAGCAGCCAAGTCTAAGCTTGTCTCACCAGAAATCATACAAGTGAAACATTGATATGTTCGAAAAAGGCAGATCAGCAAAGTGAGAGTGTTCTAACGCCTGATAAAAATGGCAGCCACAAAGGACTGCGAGAATATTTACCTCAAAATAGGACTGAGGGTAACAATAGGCCTTTATCTTATTCCAGATAGGTAATATCTTACAAATCAAAATGAAGATACAGTCCTGTCAGAAGATTACACAAGATACCTGAATTCTTTATTCTTTATACATATTCTTTAAAGAATATGTAAACTATACAACCCTTGATAACTATCAATTATTATCAGCATTTCCAATTTACCTGGGAAGTGATTACTTTGAACCTGTTAATGTACTGGTTAAGGCATCAAACTAGAAACTAGAAGACACTAAATTCTAATCCCGCCTTTGGCACAAAGCCAGCTGGATGACCTTAGACAACTCAATTTCTCTCAGCCCTAGAAAGGAGGCAATGGCAAACCACTTCTGAAAAACTTTGTAAAGAAAACGGCAGGGATTTCTCCAGGTGGTCTCCGAAAGAAAATAAAAACTGAAAAAAAGCATGGCTTAGCCTTTTTTGGCTGGTTATTTAGAATATTAGTTTATTACTAAAAGTTCACAGTTAAAACTAGCTATTGTTATTAAAATGAAACAAGAAAACTAAGAAGAAGAAAAATATGTTATGTATGTATGCATTTATGAATGAATGTTGTTTGTAGATGGCGACTTACAATTTCCCTTGCAAATGTTCTAGACCAGGGATCCCCTACCTTTTGGACCTCAGGGACCACTACATTCATAATTTTAAATCCCGCGGACCACTAATACGAATCCAGCGCGCTGCTTGCTGAAGCGCCTAGACTCCCAGTGATGGGATGGGGTCCTTCAGGAATTCTCTCCCCCTCTCTTTTTCTCTCTCCCCCCTCTTTCTCTCTCTCCCCCCCTCTTTGTCTCTCTCTCATCTCTCTCCCCCCCTCTCTTTCTCTCTCTCCCTATCTTTCTCTCTCCCCCCTTTGTTATCTATCTATCTATCATCTATCTAATTGCAGGGGTCCCCAACCTTTTGGACCTCAGGGACCACTACATTCATAATTTTAAATCCCGCGGACCACTAATACGAATCCAGCGCGCCGCTTGCTGAAGCGCCTGGACTCCCAGTGACACGATGGGGTCCTTCAGGCATTCTCTCCCCCCCTCTCCCCGCTCTCTCTTTCTCTCTCCCCACTCTTTCTCTCTCTCCCCCTCTTTGTCTGTCTCTCTCTCATCCCTCTCTCTCTCTCATCTCTCTCCCCCCTCTGTCTCTCTCACCTCTCTCTGACATCTCTCCCCTCTCTCTTTCCTCCCCTCTTTCTCTCTCCTCTCCTCCCTCTCTCCTTCTCATCACTCTCCCCGTCTCTCATCTCTCTCCCCCCCTGTCTGTCTCTCTCTCTCATCTCTTTCTCTCGCTCCCTCCCTGACCTCTCTCTCTCTCCCCTCCCTCTCCCTGTCTTCTCTCTCTCTCTCTCTCTCTCATCTCTCTCTCCCCCCCTCTCTCTTTCTCTGTCTGTCTGTCTGTCTCTCTCTCTCTCTCATTCTGATTCTCCGGCGCTCTCTGGGTCTCACAGGCACTTCTTCAGTCTTTGTTGGTGCTGGACGCACCTCGGTCGCTTGGGGAGACGCACGACCTGCTCTCCGCCCCGATACTCGCCCGACCTGGCTGTAGCGTCGTAATGGGCTCCAGGAGGAGAAGGGGATGCCATCCCCCCCATTGTGAAGTGAGCTAAATTTAACTGCACTGCAAAAGCAACGGGCAGGCCATGGAGGCACCAACAGCAGCGGCGGAGAGAAACAGCCAGGCCGGGCCAGTGTCTCGGGGCTGAGAGGAAGTCACGCGTCTCCCTGAGAGACCAAGGTGTGTGGAGCACCAACAAGGCCCGGAAGAAATGCCCGCGAGACCCAGCAAGAGATGAAGCTTCGCTCCCGCTCTGGAATTTGGAACAAATCTCCATCCCCCGCCCTTCCCTTCTCAGGCCAGGTGAGGAATGACTGGGAGGGGAGGGCAAGGGGGGGGGGAACCCCTGGGGGGGGCAGCCAAAAGG
>QLTV01012184.1:3399479-3418224 GCA_003457575.1 Thermophis baileyi | reverse complement strand
TGTGCCCCCCCACCCTTGCACCATTACCTCATTCCGGCTGGCGAGGGCTGCACTGCAAAGTTGCAAGTTTCACGTAGCTCCCTCTACGGCAGAGATTTCCAACCCCACCATGAGCTGCCTGGCTGGTCCCATATTCCAGAGCTCTAGTCACAGGACTGGCCATTAGTCATCCTGGAGCAGCTCCTCCCCCCAGGTGTGCCGTGGACCACCAAACTTTTCTCCCGGACCACCAGTGGTCCGTGGACCACCGGTTGGTGACCTGTGCTCTAGACTCTAGAGCCGTGATGGCGAACCTATGGCACATGTGCCACAGGTGGCACGTGGAGACATATCTGAGGGCATGTGAGGCGTTGCCTTATGTCAGCTCCAGCGCACATGTGCGCGCTGGCCAGCTGATTTTCGGCCTTCTAGAGGGCGGGGGAGGATGTTTTCACCCTCCCCAGGCTTCAGGAAAGCCTCCGGAGCCTGTGGATGGCGAAAAACAGCCCAACGGGCCTACCGGAAGTCTGGAGGCTTCAGTGAGGCCTGCACGCATGCGTGGGGGGGCACAGGGGGGGGTTGTGCGCGCATGCATGGGGGGATAGGGCCTTGCATTATGGGTGTGGGCACTTGCGCGCATGCCCTTTTGGCACCCGAGCTAAAAAAGGTTCGCCATCACTGCTCTAGAGCATGGGTGTCAAACTCAGCGCATCACGTTGCCATCACATGACATATTGTGACATTTTTTCCCTTCGCGGAGCTGGGGTGGACATTGCCTGCGCGTGATGCATCCAGCCTGTGTGCCGCCAGTTTGACACCCCTGCTCTAGAGCCCTCAACTCTCCAAAGTCAATGGGAATAGGACAAGAAATAAGAGAATCTGTTACATTGCAGTTGCTACTTTTTTTAATGTAATGGACATGATTAAAAATAACTTGCTGTCTATAATGGGCATTTTACAACCTGTAAAGTTCCAAAAATATGCCAAATGTAATAAAATACTGTACAAACTGAACTAAGTTGCTTTACTGTTAGTTTCTTGGTCCTGATCCTAGCCCTTTGTAGTATAAATCACAGCACACCACTTAAAAGTCAACAGCTTTAATTATGAGAAATTACATCTAGATGATAAATGTAAAACTATTCTTTCCTATTATGGAATTGTTCTGGAATTGAGCTGCTGCTAAGATTTTATACTTTCTTAACATAACTATGTTATGATCAATATTTCAGCTAGCAATGTAATAAAATGTATATATGAATGTTATTAGATTTAGACATATATTGTAAGAAAAAGAGTATACAGTAATTTCATACAGACTATTTTGTTTAAATTTAAATTGACACAGAAATGGATCAGAATGGACTTATTAGTGAATATTCATGAAACTGACACAGATCAGAGACAGAATGCTGGGTGGATTCTAACTGAATACTCTTGAGTATGGTGGTTAAGGCATCAGAGAAAAAATTGGGAGTCCCTGAGTTCTAGTCAAGTTTTAGGCATAAAACCAGCTGAGTGGGCAGTCCCAGTAACTCTCTCTCAGCACTAGGAAAGAGACAATAGCAAATTACTTCTGAAAAACCTTTTCAAGAAAAAGCAGGTGTTCACCAGGAGTTAACACTGACTCAAATAAAATTATTGATGTACATTTTTAGTAAGTATTAATGTACATTTTAGTAAGTTCTGACTTAATTTGTATTGACACTATTAATGATTTACGTATCAGATTCCCAGATTGTTGTATTTTTCCTCTCTGTTTCCAGATTGATCCAAGGTACCTTGGCAGTCAACCCTTTGATTAATGCCACTGTCCTCTTACAGTTGAATTGTTGGTACAGTGGTACCGAAGGCATTACTTATGAGCTGAAATTCATATTTTGAAGCATGTCTATGATTAGGTCACCTCAATTGGACCAAATGTTACATGAAACTTTTTTCCCTATATAAACAATTGATCTCCCAATTCTTAAACTGAATCCAAAGTTTGCATTAAAAAAACGAGTGATTTAATCCATCAAAACAGAGGAGTACAGGGACATAACCTGCTTTCTCACCTTTTCCAGAGAAAGCAGCTTCATAATGGGTTCTGAAAATAATTTGACTCATACATCAAGTTCAATGGAAATCTACATTTATATAATATATTTTGCATCATAAAAATACTTTTCTTTTAAATATATATAGATATATTAAGTTTTTGTAGATTTTTAACCTAAGAATTTTTCTGCTATCCAGAAAGGATTTCAGTTGAAAGAATTGACTTGGGAAATAAAAATTAAGCTGAGGTAGGATAAAATGTTTCTAATAGCTATAGATTACTGGATATCATATTAGAAATGTTTTCAGAGCCTAAGATTTTTTTTTTAATAAAAGTACTGGATTAAATTGTAACCTTCAGAGAAGAAAGGTTCTTGGTTATGTGTTCCACCATATACATTTATCAGAGTTTCTATTAAAGTCTCAACATAATATCTGAACTAAGACTTTGAGTAATTAATAAGAAATTAAGCCATAGAGAAAAACTTAAAGATGCTTTTTTTGCTTTTGGGTGTCATAGACCAATGCTATTCTTCCATAAATAAGCTCATTATATGGTGGAACACATTAAATGTTATTCCCTATAATAAAATACTTTTGAAGATTTATATTAATAATATATGAAGCTTTTATTATTTTGGTTTTACTACTGCTGTTCTTGAATTATTATATAAGCCTTTGATTGGTTTATGATTGTTTATATTATATTCCTGATTCTATTTATTATAAATATTGAAGCTGTAAGAACATACAGTAGGAACAGAGGTGGTTCAGACCGGCTCTATAGAACCGTTAGTAACATGGCGGCCAGGGTCGCTAGACCCGGCAGCGACCCAGGCCTGCCACGCCCCCCAGCCAGTTCTCTCGGCGGTGCCATAGGCGCCACCATCTTGTTTTTTGCTTCTGCGCATCTTTTTTTGTACTGCGCATGCATGCGCAAAGCACGCGCACCCGCAACCCGCCCGCGTAGTGCATCCCTGAGCAAACCGGCAGTAAGAAAATCCGGAACGCACCCCTGCATAGGAATCTACCTTACACTAAATTATACCAGTAGTTCATTTACCTCCGTATTAAGTTTTGACCGAGAGTGATTCTTCAGACTTTTTTCAGCCTTATATGGGAATTTACAAGCATTGAATCAGGAATCTTATGTATGCAATTGAGTCCTCTCCTCCTCAATTACTTATATGTTACAAAATCTGCAAACATTTGTTGCATACTATTTGATTTATGAGTTTTATGAATCAATTCAATCGTGTCCACCAACTAGCTAATAGTCGATAAGAAACAGCATTTTTACTACAGGATATAGATGGTCAGACAGTACGTTAGTCCTCTACTAGCAACAATCCACTACAAATGGTTATATGTATAAGTTCATATTTGTGTGTGTGTGTGTGAGAGAGAGATGCAAACATATTGTTTTAGGACGGGGTGTCAAACTCGCGGCCCGCGGCCCGGATGTGTCATGCACTGGCCACGCCGATGCCTGGTTTAGCAAAGGGGACAAAGTCCCGATACATCACGTGACGCCGCCGTGACGACGCGAGTTTGACACCCCTGTTTTAGGACAAAGCAATGGGGCAACTGTTTTATTTGTTATTTATTTATTTATATCCCATTTGGAGGAAGAAGTATTAGCTATGTTTACTGGCTTGACTTATTTATTTATAAAGATAATACACAGGCAATGCCACATCTAAATTATGGTTCGATATTTGAAAAAATTAGAATTATATATTCTTTATATTCAAAGCAGTAAATCTGATCAATAAAATCTCAAGAGCTGTTTCAGTGGTCTGAGTTTCTCCATGTGTTGCTATTTACCTCGATGGATGGATGGATGGATGGATGGATGGATGGATGGATGGATAAATAAATAAATAAATAAATAAATAAATAAATAAATAAATAAATAAATAAATAAATAAATAAATAAATAAATAAATAAATAACACTGTCATTGAATAGAGTCACTTGTTGAGATGACCAGCTACAGAAATCAAATCAATCTATAAATAAATATTGTCCCAATGAGTGTCGAGCCCATGTCTAGGGCTCGCCATTCCTGGGGGGGGGTGTGAAGTGGCAGGGGACACGGCTGGCACAGCGTCACGCAGAGGCTGCGGTGGCAGCGGCAGCAGCGAAGGCGTCCTGCCTCGCCGGTTGGACTGCTGCTGGTCGGTGTCGGGACATGGCTGCCAATCTTCACCAAGCCACCGACACCCAGCTGGGAGGGGCGCCGGAAAGTGATGTCAAGAAAGCCCTGAACACGTCAGCTGAGACGCAAAGTACTGCTCCGCTGCTTCTAAGGTACCGGCCAGCTGATAGGGGGAGAGAATTGGGAATACCATTACAACGGCAGCGGAGGGAGCCGGGGAACAGCCAGCTACCGGATGGTGGCTGGATGGAGGGATTAGACTGACTTCCGTGATAACAGAATAAAAAGTGCTGGTAGGCAGAAGCTCCCAGCGCTGGCTTTGACAGGTACTCGTCATGTTCTGTGGATCCAACTTGTATCAGGAATAAAAGGCGTTGTGAGGTGTCCTGGCTTTTGTTTTCCCTGCAAGGTTAAGTCTAGACCGGCTGAGAATGAGTCTTTCAGAATCTTAAAAATTCCCTACTTATATGTCAAAGAACTACACACTGCACTAATACAGTTTCATCTGCTTTCCATTCATCAAAAGGTTGCCCAGCCTTGTTCTAAAAAAAAAGTCCCAAGAACAATGACAAGCAGTGGCTCCATCCCTTAAATACTTTTATGTGACAATACAATACACGTTATGGTATTTTGGTTTTATTGTCGCTTAACTTTTCTTCTGTTAAAATGAGCATCTCCCAAAAATGGTATCTCTGTGAACATCAATTCAATTACTGCCAATTCAATTAATTCAACATCTACAGTATAAAGTTATAGATGGAATCCAGAATGGAATCCAGAAAGAAATGCATACTAGATTATTTGAAGTCCCTGTAAGAAAACAACTAATAAACATTTTAATGTCGAAAAGGATTGCAGATGACTATGCTAATATCTTTCAGGGGTGAATGAGCTTTTGATCTTCCAGGGATGGAAGTAGGGGTGGGTTCTAACTTACCTCGCTGCCGGTTCGCTTCCTCCCACGCCGCATGGCCGTGCCTCGTGGGTACCAATTTTTTTTTTAAAAAAAGCTGAAAACAAGATGGCGACACATGCGCGGTGCCGGAAACTCGGCGTCTGCGCATGCGCAGAAGAAAAAACAATTTAAAAAATTCCAAAAAAATTTTTTTTCAAAAAAAAAAAAATCCAAAAAAAAGATGGCGGCGCCAACGGACCGGTACCGACTGAACCAGCTCTGTGATGTCACCGTGACATCACCAGCGGGTCACTACCGGTTCGGGCGAACTGGTCCGAACCCACCTCTGGATGGAAGGTGATTCTGGGTTTTTAAAAATGTGTATGGATACTTTTGTTTCAGTTATGTAAAATTACATTATTTATTTGAGATTTTAAAAAATCCCACCTTTATTATTTTTACAAATAACTCAAGGAGGCCAACATATCTAATACTCTTTCCTTCTCCTATTTTCTGCACAACAATAACCCTGTTGAGGTGAGTTGGGCTGAGAGAGTGACTGGCTGAAAGTCACCCATTTGGCTTTCATGCCTAAGGCAGGACCAGAATACATAATATCCTGCTTTCTAACCTGGTGCCTTAAATATTACACTGAATTGGCTATTGTATTATTAATAAAAATGCCAACAAATCAGCATAAATATTTCATAATTTGTATAATTGCACTTAAATAGTTCAAAGTTTAAAGTCAAAGTTTAATTATCTTTCTCAATCCTATATCTTTTAGGATGTCCAATAATCTAGGCCTTATATATGTTGTGTGACACTTATGCAGGACAAAATAATAACACTAAACTGAGTGTTCTTTATGGATTCCACATGTCTAAAAGGTTTTGCTTTTGAAAGTTCTCTTATCCTGTAGCATAAACAAAGCTTATCTTTGTGCTGTCTATTATCTTCAGTGGACAGCTAATTATTCAAGCTACATAGAAAGACCACTGCTGCTGTGGCATATCTCAAAAATATACAGTATGCAGAAGCTAGTTGGTCAGTAATAGTTCTGCACTGAGCAGTTTGGCTAGATGATTTCTATTCTAATCCCTTACGTTATATAATATGATTAAACGGATCATATCAGCAAGGCCATCTGATCTTTAATATTATGTGGGGAAATTCTTAACATTCAGAGATTATTGATATGTTTGAAGATGAACTTTGGATTTTAAAAAACATTCACAAGAATACCATTTGAATTAATTTTATAAACATCTTGCTGCTCTTTTCCTGTTATTGCATTTCTGGCTACTTTTCTTACACTGTACTTTGATTCCATTTCATTCCCTCCTTTATTTGTTCACCTTGCCATATCCCGCTCCCCTGCTGCTTGCTGCCCTCTGTTTCTCTAGATCTTCTGTTGCATCCTACATGGCTCATTCTTGGTCTTTCTTCTATTGTTTTTTCTCTATCTCTTTTCAAATGTCACTTCTTCTTCTTCCACCTCCTCCTGTCCGTTTATAATTCTTTGCTGTATTTATGGCCATCATCTATTTATCCTGATTCCTTCCTCTACCTGTTTCACCCTTTTGTCATATATCTCATTTACCTTCTTGCTCCTGTCATCCCTCATCTGAAAAGATAATGACAGAAAGCAAGTGAGAAAAACCTGACATGTACGACATGCATACATTATTGTATCTGAATTTATCCAAGTATGAAGACATCCTTACTTGTTAACTAGTGATGTGATTTTGGCTATATGTAAACTAAGAGTATGAATAAATAAATAAATCCTTGTGCTTTCTTTCTAAAATGCCAGCCGGAATTGGCTTGAATCTCATAGTTCATGGCTTTACAGTAAAAATATTAAACTACCCTCTTATTTCAACCATTGTTTCAATCATCTCTATTTTACTCTGTGGCATAATGAGTTTGTGTTTCTGTGTATGTGATAGGAAGGAATCCTATATCCCTGTTTAGAATTGGATCAAAGCTGGCTTCATTGTCAAAATCAATCACACCTTGGAATCTCCTTTCTCCCCACTCTTTTTGCTTTCATCTGCATTAGTCTCTGATCCAAAGGCTATTTAAAAGGTAGCTTCAAGGGCACACTAACAAACTTCGTTTTAATCTATCATTGAAAAACTGTTCTAGATAGCTGTCTAGGTTTAAACAATGATAACAAAGTAAAATTTATTCGTAGACCAGACTACACATTATTTTTAAGCTATGAGTAATAGACAAGCATTTTAACTCTAATGTTAACCTAAGAAAGTCACTCTGGATCAGAATCCTAATGACTTCAGTCCACTTCCTGGCATAGTTCCAGGCTCGATCAAACTGCTGGCACCTGCAATTTTAAATGGTCAGTCTGAGAAATCAGTGAATTCTTTTTGAAAATATAATTGAATGAGTGATTGGATATGGGGCAGGACCATAGCAGGAGACAAAACTCTCTTATCTGGGATCTCAGTCTAAATCAGGTCCTGTTGCCTTATCTCAGAATAAAAGACTTAGGGTAAATGAACTGTTTGATTTTATGAGTTTTGGAAAAATAAACAAAACAAAAAACAAAATAGGATTACCTGCATTATTGAATTTAATGGAAAGTTAGCAGTTTGTACACAAGGTTAAAAGAAAAATAGAAAAGTAGGCTATTCTGTACTTGTTCAAGCAAAATCTGGGTTCAAAGTCACACTATGGGAGCTAACCCGCTAACATTTTGCTAGCTTTCCCTAGCACATTTGATATCCCAGGAGCACCGAATGTTGTATTTTATTGTTAAATTATGACAATTCTTCTTCAGCTTTAATAACCTAGAAAGGAAGAAAAAGTACAAAAATAAAGGTTTTACCTTTCTACGGTATTATGTTTGTTTTTTAATTGTTCACTCATAAATAAATTACTATGATTCATAATTACAAGAACATAATCATATTTATTTCAATCAATTATGTACTTAAGGGGTTTTAAATAATCAGGATAGTACAATGGTGTTTCAATGACAAAGAAATATCATGGCTGTTGAAATAATCTAAAGACTTTCTCTCTGATATGTTGGTGGTTTTAGGTTATTCAATAGTTGACACTAGCCTTTTTAATACTTTTAAGCACCCCAAGACCTAATAATTAGGAATAATTTATTATTTTTAATTCACTTTAGAAAGAAATATCTCTATAATATGCATTAAAATTCACTTATTATATAAATTTATCTTTTTATTTTTGTTCTTGCTTTTGAGTAAAGAAATGTTTTTCTTCTCTTGTTTCACAGAAAAAATGCTGTGTGTGAACTAAGGTCTCAGGTGAAAAGCTCATATAGTTCCTTTGTGCTTCTGCTGAGTCAACCAGATGTCTCTTGTAACTTATTTTGATGGATATTTAAGTGAAAAATTCTACTTTTACCTTCCCATATTCTTGAAAATTATATTTGTAAACACCAATATTTTGTTACTTCTCTTCATGTTGACTATATTGCTGATGAGTATTACTCTCTATTTCAATTTAAGAATCATTCTTCAGTTGTAATATCACCGATTTGTCCTGCCTTTTGTCTGTGAACTGTATAATGTACAGCAAAACTAAGGAAAACAAAAGCAAAACTGAATGAGAAAAAGATCATAATGTAACCGTATAGATATATGTTGTAATTTGAACATCGAGATATCCAATTTTGGAATAATCATATCAAGAGATCATTTGAATGTGATTATAATGACAAAATAACATTACACGAGGGATATAAAGAATTGACCCTTATGAAATATTTGGGGTATCACCACTCAATCAGACTAAAAAGGTATTATTTAACCCGCACAGAATCTCCCTTAGAGATTGGTGAGCTATGGTCATAATTATTGCCTCAAATATGTTTCCAACACGACAACACTACTTTATTTTATAAGATGTACTGGAGCTGAAAAAGGCAGCAGGGTCAACTGCAGTTGGCAGCTGTCCTAGGGGGGGGGGGAAATAATAAAACAAGCAGAAGTCATGCATGACTATGAGTAACATTAACACCACAAGACTGTTGTCGAAGATGAAATATATGGTTGCATGTATTGGACAGAATGATCCTGATGGAGAGAGGTGCCAGTTAGAGAATATTTCTCATTTTAGTAAGGATTAAAAGATGCAGTAAAGAACAGGTCCATGATCATATGTTCTAAATATATAACTTGGAAATTAATAAACTCCTGTTTCAGGAATGTGCATAATTCCAGCTTGTAGCATATACTTGTTTTTCAGTCTTTTGGGATCTGCTTGTATTAACAGTTAGAATTGCTCAAGTACAAATTCAAATATCCTTACCTCATACTACTTCTAAGCAGACTAGCCATTATGAGACTTCAAAACAGGAAAACCACCACACGTTGTAGAAAAGTCTCAATGCAGATGTACTAAATTGTGCTTTTTGTAAGGTAAAAATGTATCTTGCAGAAAAAAACTATTGGAGACCCAATTCAAATTAATTTAAGGTGTAAAATATTTGCATTCAGTTTGATTTAGATGTTGACTGAAAATAAATTATTGGGAAGAACATTTTCCCCCTGTTAGCAGACTTTCTTATGTCTATGGAGATTCTCAGTCATCCAGGTCATGGTTGTCCCAAAGGTGCTTTTTTTTCAAGAGGCAACTGGACTTCCTGGTTTTTCTTTGAAGACGTTTCGCTTCTCATCCAAGAAGCTTCTTCAGCTCTGACTGCATGGTGGGTTCCATTCCCCATCATCCAGTCAGAGCTGAAGAAGCTTCTTGGATGAGAAGAGAAACGTCTTCAAAGAAAAACCAGGAAGTCCAGTTGCCTCTTGAAAAAAAAGCACCTTTGGGACACACTTTCTTATGATACCAAATTATGTTTTCCCTATGCATTGGCATTGTGTGGACAAAATGCTAAAGAATCAAATACCTGTAAATACATGATCTGTGGTAGAACATTTTATATTTCAGAGTTATATAAAGTTATATAGATGCAGGGCTTGAACAATTGATGAAGCTTTTAAAAACAATTTTTAAAATGATTCACAAGAAAGATTCATCTCACTAAGAGGTTGGTTTGGAGATGGAGAATATACAACAGTTTCTTCAAAGGCTTAAAATATAAGGCATAAAATATTTAAATAATATTTACCCATGACAATTTGAGCATTTTAAGAGACAAAAAAGTAGATCATTGTATTTGAAACAGAGAACAAAACATAGTAAGATGAAGCCACTGATGTTAAGTGTTTTTACATCAAAGTCCTCAAGTAGCCCAATGAGCTTTCACTTATTTATGCATCACCATATGATACAGAAATTTGCCTGTAGCATTACAAAACAGACAGTCTTGATACAAAAGTTCTCCAGGAGTTAACAGACAAACTGGGCCTTCCTATTTCTTATTTATGTCCTGTCTAGGAATAGAAAATAAATTGTCATAGATGAGGCAAAACTCATTAAGCAGGTCTTCAACATTTAGAAAAAGCGAGGGATACACTATTGAGAGTTCATTCATGTTTGAAGCAAGATTTCACTAATCTCTGATCATGAAAATAATAAAAACATTCTCCAATATCCCTTAAATATTCTGTGTATGTTTTCACCATAATAACATTAAAATAACATTGATATAGAGGGGAACAAAAGTGAGTTTATAAAATAGATCTTAAAATATTGAAACTGCAAAATGAAGTTAAAATAGTGAGTTAATATTAATAATGGGAAATAATGAATCCATCTGCATTAAGAATTAATTTAATTATGGTGACTAAAGTTTGTCTTAAAAGTTTCAATTCAAGCATATACACTATTTCTTTCACCTGATTGTAGCCCCATATGGCAAGGTCAGTCCTTTCAGTGAACAAACAGCTCAGTCGCCTCCAGTGTAGCTGTTATCTTCCTCAACAAGGGGAGACATTTGGCACAGCCTAAAGCTGGGGCATGAACCCTGGCTAAGCTTAAGACATTTATCTGACAGCATCAGCTGACACTCCACAAACACATTTGCTCTCCATGACCTCAGAGCATTTGTGATTAATCAAAAATGTATCTTGAATCTTGAGAACAAGCTACAAGCAGGCACACACAAAAAAGAATATGCTCTCGATCTCGTTTATCGACTCAAGAGGTATATTGAATTTAGAAATAGCAAATAGAATAAAATGATCAATATGTTCTCACTTGTCCATGGAAGAGCAAACTTTATCCCTCAAGCAAGAAACATTGATCATGTAAATGTTTGAGCCGTTTTGTTTTCTTCTTCTTTTTTTTTTAGGTTTTAAAAAGCAAAACCAATGTATTTATACATTAGGGGAGAAATATTAGAGAAGTGCCTTTACTACAAGATAACTGAACAGTATAACTTGGGAAAATGAGAATGTGCTCCTAAGTTGCAGCTGAAGTATTTATTCAACTATGTATTTTGTGAATTTTTGTAGACAGTTGCCAAAAGATCTTAATAAAACATTTTAAAGGAGTTTTAAAACTTAATGAAGTCACATAATTTACTTTGGAGAATGTTCCCTATAAATGAGGCAGAGGTATAACCTATCCCCTGTGCACTGTTTACAATTTATAATTTATGTCTCTATTTGAAATACCCTGCTTTCCAGTCATCTGCTAAGTGATATGATTAGCATTTGAATATCATAATATTCTACTTTACAAAAACCAGAATAGAAGCTTTTAGAGCTTTTAATGTTGTAATTCACTTTTAAAGAAGAGTGCTTCACTTATATCTAATTAATTGTGTGTGGGGGGGAACCCCCGAAAACTATCCATATTCAATACATAATGGATATAACTTATAAATAACTCCACAATTACACATATTTCTATTTCATTCTATCTTGATTACTTACCACTTAGGTTACAAGCCTATGTTTCTTCAAAACAGACCTCTTATTCTATCAACTACTATATGGCCTTTGGTCTTTGTTGACATGATAAACTTTCATAGCATGTGCTTTCCATAAAATGGTTGTACTAATTAGAAGACATAAACTCATGCTGAGACATCATATGAATTATATTTTGCATCTCCAAAACTCACAGCAGTATGATTTTTACTGCTAACATTTTCAACTAATTCTCCCCATGCCATTCAGTATTTCAGAATTATCTTGAACTACAGTAAAATTGATCTTATTGCTTAATAACTTCACAATACATGCTTTAGTAATCTATATTTTCACTAATTTTTTAAAAATTCAGAATGACTTTTTCTTCCACATTTTTTGCAAATATTTAGCACTTCAGTGCAATAATAGAACTGTACAACTAAACTTATTGAATACCAGATCCATAAAACTTAGGGCCATTGCTTCTTGTGGAGCTGTTTGCTTCACATGCATTACACCATTATTTTCATGGAAAATAACTTTATCAATCTCATACTCAGGGGTGGGTTCCACTTACCTTCCTCACTGGTTCGCGTTGCGATGTTTTGCGCGCGTGCGCTCCCTTCGCTCGCGCACGCGCGTTCCCTCGAGCAATTTGGCTTCCGCACATGCTCAGTAGCTTCAATCAGCCCGAAACACAGCTGAGGAGCTGATCAGCTGTGCTTCTGGCAGAAGGAATAAAGGTCAGTTTAAACACAGGGGCGGGCGGAGGGCCCTTTTTCAAGCGGCAGAACAGGAAAAACCTTCCAAACAGTAAAGAAATTCACTAAAAATACCCAAAAAAAGATGGCGGCGCCCACGGACTGGCACCGACCGAACCGGATCCATGACATCACCAGCGGGTCGCTAACGGTTCTGGCGATCCAGTCCGAACCGGGAGGAACCCACCCCTGCTCATACTGATAGCAATAGCAATACCACTTAGATCAGAGGTCTTCAAACTTGGCAACTTTAAGACTTGTGGACTTCAACTCCCAGAATTCTCCAGGTAGCATAGCTGGCTGGAGAATTCTGGGAGTTGAAGTCCACAAATCTTAAAGTTGCCAAGTTTGAAGACCCCTGACTTAGATTTATATACCGCTTCATAGTGCTTTACAGCACTCTCTAAATGGTTTATAGAGTCAGCATATTTCCCTCAACAATCTGGGTCCTCAAAGAGTGATACCACACTCCAGTCTCTAGGTAACTAATAAAACAATAGTGCTGATGAGAAGAGTTGCATCTACAAAACAGGAAGGATTCACTTTCACTGGATCAGAGTGTGCATGAGAAACTTTATCAGCTTTTTCAAGAAGGGGACTATCCTTTGGCTGTTGCAGCAAAAACACCAGAGAATCAAGAATTATGAAATTTCATATGACACAAGCTTTTGTTAGATACAGTACACATTAGATTCCGAACTATCATCTTCATTTAGCACATGGACACACATATGTTCAAAAGGCTAACACTAAGATCAGATAAAATGAAATGTATTATTACAATTATGATAAGGTTACATTCCTAAATAGGTACAAGGGAATAAATTCCAGTGAACATCTTGAAGCTTACTTCTGACTATACTTGTACAGGATTGTATGGAGTATGTCACAAGATAATGCTAAAGATGTGGCCTTTGAAAAGGAAGGTTATGCTGATTTCAAGGGAAGATTGTTGGACATATGCAAACTGAGTTAAATTTCAAAGTCCTAAGCTAAGGCCTTCAAAATAGCTTATATAATGTGATATTTCATAAAGTTCAGGTAGATTGCACAGTTAGTCTGTATAGTCATACATACTGTATATCTACATTACGGTAATCTTCATCCTATTTCTACATATTTCTGGCAGTCAGTGACCCTTGTCCTAGACATCAGTGCACTATGGGTTGTATATACAGTGTATTTATCTAGACAGCCATTTTAAAATATTTTGGTCCTTAAAGTAGAAGACAGCTTATGTTAAAGAGATGAGCATAAATTATGTTTGAATTAGTCTTTTCTATTGTTCTGATTTTTATTATGTAGAATACCCAGAATCATTTGGAGTTGAGTGTTTTTAAATCTCCGTAAATAAATAAACAACAAACATACTAGTATTGATTGATCTATAGATGGAAGAGCAAATGATCCAGGGGTGAAATGCTCCCGGTTCGGGCGTGGCTGCCGGTCGTTGGAGAGCCAGTAGCGACGGCAGCGCTAGGCTTCGCCCACCCGCCTGGACGCCGCCATTTGGGTTCTTTTACCCTCTGCGCATGCGCAAAGCGTTCTGCGCATGCGCAGAGGGTAAAAGAACCCAAATGGCGGCGTCCGGGCAGGTGGGCGAAGCCTAGCACTGCCGTCGCTACTGGCTCTCCAACGACCGGCAGGCACGCCCTAACCGGGAGCATTTCACCCCTGAAATGATCTGCATAAAGTCACCAAACTTAATTCTTCTATTATGATCAATTGAATCCAAGGAAGTAAACTCTACTCTTTTTAGAACTGCAATATTAGATAGAACTTGTGCACTCCATCATACTTTTATATGATCGATCATAACTTTCCCCCCATAATATTCTTATTTCTTCTGGATCTTTAGCATTGCACAGAAGTTGTGGTATGTGTGTGCATGCATGCATACTGGCAGATCCTTCCAGAAGTTGCAGTGTAATAGAAAAAAACTGGATATAACACTACCAACATGCTATGAGACGTAATTGTTTAATTCTATACAGTAGAGTAAAGCAGACATATATATCCTATAATCACTACCCTAGAGCTGAAAAATGATGCAGACATATATATCCTATAATCACTACCCTAGAGCTGAAAAATGATATTGTAGCTTGATGTCATTTCAAGGTGTGTATATGTGCTTGCTTTCCCAACTAGGCCATTCTAATAATTGTGCTTTTTTATTAGGTCAACCTCTGTTGCAACAGTATTCAGTGAAAGTTCTGTATAATTTCTGTAGTATTCTCTGATTTCTAATAGAATCTGGCCCAATAAAGATATCTTACTTATTGTGTTTCTGTACATTAGAGTCATTTATAAAATGCTCATGGTTTCTGTACAGGTTGCATGACAGAAGCTTTATATGTGCTTACGCTACAAAAACTAACATGAATAGAAACACTACACACCCCAGCTGTATGTTTTGGCATCCATGGTGAAAATGAGCAGAAAATCTAGCTGTTCCATATCAAGAAGTATTTTTACTAGTGCTAATGTGCCTTAAATACCTTGTTCCACAGATGAGTGGCCTGGCACCTGCTGCATGAGAAATAGCCAATTACTGTTCAGTGCCTCTAATTTTCTGATTCAATTAGCATGCTTCAGAGCTTTCCAGTTTAATTGCAAACTACTTCAGTTAGCTCTCTGATTAATCATTGCCCATCTGCAAGCCATCGGAAAACTTAGTGGAACAAATTTGTGTACTTTGGAATGCTGGGAGCTTAGCAAATCAAACTTGTTTTGGTATATAAAGCTTTAATTTTGTTTGCCCTTTTCAGCTGCACTTGTAAAAAGCTCTGTACTGATTAAACAGGAAATCCAGACAATAATATGCTACATTATGCATATAATTACTGTAAATACAGCCGAGACTGGAGAAACATCATTTAAGGTTAGGCACTAACATGTATGGAGTAGGAGGTCAAGACAACACATTTGGAATCAATTTCTTCCCATTATACAAGAAAATAAATATCACAAAAACAATCACATGACACTCCCCAATATGTATACTTTTAGTAATGTTATTTTAAGCACATGTACAACTAAGTCTAACAGATTTTAGATGGACTGCATTATGCATCTATGTAGTTTTATTGAGAGGTTTTAGGGAATTAGAGGCATTATTGAGGTAAAGAATCTATTATGATGGTATAACTGGATCCTATAAGAATATAAGGAAAACTTGCATTCAAGTAAATATTGCTAACATGAAAATTGAAAAAAAAATGAAATATATTTCTTATTATTCTGATGTTTCCCTTCCTATAATCTCAAGCAAAGACTCTCCTCATTCTATATGAGAGTTATGCTAAACCACTGTTGGCAAGGCAGGTTTTGTTAGATGGACACTTAGGGTAATCTGCTAATAGGTTGTCACCTGTCAGCTATATCTCAGCTATAACATTAACCCTGGATAGTCTTTGGGGGGGGGTCACAATTACCATTTTTGTTCTTATGACTTTTTCCTGCCCTATCAATTTATTTCTTGAAGGTCTTTCCGCTTTTCCTTTCATCCACTAGACTCACAGATTTCAAGCATCTAATATTTCCATGTGGTGTTTCTTCTCTTTTAATGTGGTACATGAGTGTTAGTTAAGGATTGGTTAATTTAGATGTGAGTATCATACAAAAACATTTTCCTCAGAGATCTAGCATCACTACAAAACTATGAAAAACAGAAATTCATGGGTGTCAGCATCTATAGAATAGAATAGAATAGAATAGAATAGAATAGAATAGAATAGAATAACAGAGTTGGAAGGGACCTTGGAGGTCTTCTAGTCCAACCCCCTGCTCAGGCAGGAAACCCTATACCATTTCAGACAAATTGTCCAATCTCTTCTTAAAAACTTCCAGTGTTGGAGAATTCACAACTTCTGGAGGCAAATTGTTCCACTGGTTAATTGTTCTGTCAGGAAATTTCTTCTTAGTTCTAGGTTGTTTCTCTCCTTGATTAGTTTCCATCCATTGCTTCTTGTCCTGCCCTCAGGTGCTTTGGAGAATAGATTGACTCCCTCTTCTTTGTGGCAAGCATTCTTTATATGTTTTAGCCTCCAGTCCCCTAATCATCTTTGTTGCTAACATGAAAATTGAAAAAAAAAAATGAAATATATTTCTTATTATTCTGATGTCTCCCTTCCTACAATCTCAAGCAAGTATCTAATAGTATCTAATGTGTTTTCCTCTCACCTTTCTAATGCTTTTGCTGCCAGTGGGAGCTGGAAATGGACTCCAATATCTGTACTTTATAGTAGCAAGCAGCACTAAAAGCATGCTGGACACCTTAAAAGCTAGAATGGAATACCAACTTCGACCAAAAAAGTAAAATGTCTACCTTAAAAATACTCAATACAGCCTTTTCAGAGCAGATGCAGAATGTAAAATGGGGAACTAGTAGTCAGCTCAAGTGGCAAGGAAAAGCTACAAAGTAGGATGCTACAAAAGGAACACATTGGAGGAAATGGCAATATCAGATTAAGATCTGGATTGTAATTACATAGAAGCAGAGATATACAGAAAAGTCGAACTTTCTGCTATCATCTGGTAGGAATCTAGATTTTGCAGTCCAGATCTTATATCATACCTTCATATGAGAAAGAAAGTAGAATGGTCAGAAAATGACCATTGAGAGAAAATGGTCAGTAAAATATTATTTGATCTAAGTTACACAAGAAGTTCTCTCTAAGTGGTAATAAAGAGCCAGTTCAAGATACATCATGCTTTGGGTCTTTATTAAACCTTACAACTGTCTATATTTCACTACAGAAGAAATAATGAAAGCTATTTTTTAGGATATTATGTACAGTAAGGTCACCATCATATTTACTATTTAAGGCAGTTACTTGCCATTAGCCAGGCCCCTAAGTTTTGCTGAGACCTTTTTGCAGTAAACATACGATATCTGAAAGTAGTGTTATTGTCCATATGCACCAGATGCTGAAATGCTTGGACCAGGCAAGAAACTTGTTCTTTCGGTGCCAAAGAATGTATCTTTTAAAATACTGCTTCACTTATGCCATCACATGCCAGCAAAATAATGCTTAGAATCATCCAATGCAGCTTACAGCCTTACATAGAAAAAGAGATGCCATATGTTTAAGCTGGATTTAGAAAAGACCAGACAACACAAAATTACTTCTGATGCACTCTGAATAATTGAGAAAGCCAAAGAATACAAAAAGGAAGTCAGTATGTGCTTCATTGATTATAGAAAGGCCTTTTATTGTGTTGATCATGTTAAGCTGTGGAATATCCTTAGAAAAATGGGAAACCCCAGAACATCTTGTTGTCTTCATTCAACCTACACACAGGCCAGGAAGCCACAGTATAGGCAGAACAAGGCTAAACAGACTGGCTCCAGTTGGCAAAGAAGTAAAACAAGGCTGTATTCTCCCCTTATTTATTCAACTTATATAGTGAATATATATTAGAGGAAATTTTATTGGAAGAAGGTGAGTGTGAGTTTTAAAACTGGAAAAAGAAATATCAATGATCTGTGCTACGCTGATGGTTGATGGTGCTATTCTGATAGCCAAAAATGGGAAGGATTCACACGGTCTAGTAATAAAAGTCAAATGAAAAAATGGGATTAAAATTAAATATAGAGTACACCAAATCAATGACAACAGGTACAACAATTAGTGTTGGAACTGATAATGAAGATAGTTAAGTGGTAGAAAGCTTTTGTGTTTTAGGACCAGCCATCAACAGTAAAGGAACAAGCAGTTAAAAAGCATGTTGCAAGCTAGCATTTGATAATAGAATAGAATAGAATAGAATAGAATAGAATAGAATAGAATAGAATAGAATAGAATAGAATAGAATAGAATAGAATAGAATAGAATAGAATTCTTTATTGGCCAAGTGTGATTGGACACACAAGGAATTTGTCTTTGGTGCATATGCTCTCAGTGTACATAAAAGAAAGGATACATTTGTCAAGAATCATGAGGTACAACACTTAATGATTGTCATAGGGTACAAATAAGCAGTCAGGAAACAATCAATATTAATATAAATCGTAAGGATATAAGCAACAAAGTTACAGTCATGCAGTCATAAGTGGGAGGAGATGGGTGATAGGAACGATGAGAAGACT
>QLTV01012184.1:3358578-3390091 GCA_003457575.1 Thermophis baileyi | reverse complement strand
CATTTAGTCTCATAGTTGAGGTCTACCTATGATGTCAATTACAGGCCTCTCATCTTTTTAAGTGGGAGAACTTGCACAATTGGTGGCTGACTAAATACTTTCTTGCCCCACTGTATATACATCCTATATATACAGAATATATTGCATTTAATTGGATAAATGGCCTAGATATTAATATATATAATACTTATTCCAATCTGATGGACCAATGTATCTCAAAATGTAACCTATAACTTATATATAACTTCTTGAATTCCTCATACCTTACAAAATTGACTACATATTTCCATCATATATGTACCACAGTATTATGTGCTCCTTTTTTTTACTACTGTAATCTTTGCAATCTATTCCATAAGCTAAATAAATTTCTGAATATTTCTTGCTTTTTAAACTAATTACAGAACCTCAATGATTTCATTGCCAAAAACAGAGATTTATTTATTTCACTAATTAAGATGCTTCCTTTCATTTGGAACAAAGACTATCTAAGGTAATGAATAAAATAAAAAGATAGACAAAAATATAATAATAAATATAAATTCAGAAATAAAACTCCATGGATATGATACAATATAACACCAAAAATAACAATAAAACAGCAGCATACTAACATACGTTAATTGAAATCAATTTGATGCAAGTTTATTTTTCAAGCCAATCAAAGTAGCCAACTAAGCATTCCTTGAGTGCGAGTATAAAAGACTTGTGGGGTATTACTGAGACTCACCAACCTAGCTGATGAAGCAATGCCTCTGATACTTATCTTAAAAAACAAGCAGTTATGTGAATACATATAATTCTTCAAAATGCTTGGCATCAAATCACTGATGGCTTTACATGTTTTATGCTTTGAGTGGGTTCTGGAACTGTCCTGGCACTTTATACAACTAGTACATGCAAGCTATTACTCAAATAAGCACGCAAAATGCAAAACGCTGTATTTTGCAACAGTTGAAATTCCTTAAGTATCTTCAAAGACCCATATAGAATACCTTCCAAAATTTTAATCTAAATATAACTAGCATGATAACACCCAGATCTAATTTTTTTCTTGAATGGATTACAGCTTGTATATACTAAAGTGGAAAAATATGTCCCATCACTACCTGTCCTTTTACAGGCAATAATGACTCAAAAGAACTTCCAAGGTACAAATGTGACCTTTTATGTAGAGTGTAACTACATTCAGAACTGACTGCACCTGCCTATCCAGATTACTTAGTGTTTCTGCCTGCAGCACCTCTTTGCTGTCTGGCTTAAGCCATGGCTTCTCTGCACCCTCAGCCCCCATACATTATTTAAAACTAGCTCAGCTTCTTGGAAATGCACTCAACAGGCCTGCATATACTATACTTCAAAATATATGTTGGAAGACTGGATAGTGTTTGATATATATGTATTGGTATGCAAGTTGGCATTTTATCTCCAAAATACAATGCAAATCGATCACCTTCAAATAGACCTAAATGCCGTTTCAAGTAGAGTCTTACAATTTGAAATAGCTCCACTGGGTTATAATATGTGGACGCACACAAAAAGGAACAAGAAATAACAGAATAACTCCATTAATCCTTACTTATAAGTCTTCTACTACTTACCCTCAAGTAATTAACACAGTTGTTTCATTTCCTTCAGGCTTTAGAATACTGAGAATATGGTATAGGGCTACTACACAGATAGTACCTGGGTTATAACCATTCATTCAGCAGCTGTTCAAAGTTAAGGTGGCGCTGGAAAATGCTATTATTGACAGGTCCTTTTGGTTTTGGCTATTGCAGTGTGCCCATGGTCATGTAACTGTGTTGACATTGTAGCAAGCTACAGTCATGTGATTTCCAATGTTTCCTGCTGGCTTCCTAGAAGCAAAGTCAATGATCATGTGAGATTATCTTGCATGATTCTTGTTTAATAAAGCAGCCAGGACAGCCATAACTGCTAATGAATGCAATCATTTGACATTGTATTTTATGACCAGATTGCTTAGTGATGATAATTCCTGTCCCAATTGCCACCATAACCTGAGGACCACTTGTACTGTTTATAAACAATTTGAAAGCCATTCATTTTAATCATCCTTATGGCGATCTCTTCTGGACTTGGCAAGACCAACCTGTGGATTAGGTAGCTGGATTACTGATGCACTGGGCTATAGAGTGCTACTGGTAAACACTATGTCCATAATGATTTGGTGGTGGTGATGGATGAGTGGGCAGACCTAACATATATTACTGAGATGTGGCTGAGCAAAGTCAGCAATATTACTCTCTTTGAATTCTATCTAGCAGGCTTTTTGGTCCTGTGTATACCTCAAGGTCAGGACTAGGGAGGGCTGTAATATTGATTTATTGGGAGACCTTATCTGTGACAGGGTTCCTGTAGTGGCAGGTTGTGAGTGCTTAGGTATTAAGTTGGACCACAGAAAAAAGCTAGGGTTTCTGTTGGTATACTGGTTACCCTACTGTCCAGCAGGGCTCCTCCATGGGCTTCTGGACTTGGTTGCTGGATTGGTGCTGCAGATTCCTTGTCTTTTGGTTTTTGGGACTTCAACCTCTAGTTTACAGATGCTGGGTCAATTTTGAGTCTTTTCTAACACAATTCTTGACATTCCTGTGCCTCCAGTCCTCCCTAGGGGGAGGTAATTCCCTGAACCTAGACAATGGTTAATGTTTTATTGCAGTAAGAGATAATTTTGGTAGCTTTGAAGGAGGCTGTGGTATACACCCTCCTTGAGGTCCACTTTGGATCCAAAGGTATTGAACAGATATTGCTCAGTCTCAGTCAACTAAAGAACACCACAAACAAATTAATTATTTGGACTGTCTTCAATCAGGGTTCAGACTCAGAAATGGAATGTAGACAGTACGGATTTTAGCAGATGTCAGACAGTACATGCATCCTAATCTTTTTAAGGTCTCTTCAGTCTTTGATATTTTGACTCTGGTATCCTTCTGGATACTTGCAGAAGTTGGGGAGTAAGGGCACTGTGTTGCAGTGGTTCTGCTCCTTCCTTGGTTGGTGGTTCCAGTCAGTGCTGGTGGCATAAGAGATCATTCCAATGGCTACTCCCGCATGGGGTGCCACAAGGATCAGTTCTCTTCACCTATTTGGACATTTACCTGAAATCACAGGGACATTTGGAGTTCACTAACATTGATATATCATTCTCAGCTGTATATTACTATCCCAAGCCACACTGGTAATGCTGTTGTAATCCTGTCAGTGCTTAGAGGTTGTAAAAATCTGTATGGAAGAGAACAGGCTTAAATTGAATCCTGGTAAGATGAAATTATTTGTCTATTAGCTTTCCTTGTTACAGTGATTTATTGGGATGGGATGGCATTACTCCTGAAGAGCAAGTGCAGAGCTCCTACTAAAACTGCAGGTAGAGGTATGGCTGGTGGGGAGGGGGAAGGCTTTCACCAACTTCACAGGGTAAAACCTATTGCAACCCTACTAGGAGAAGGCAAAACAAAACTGCATTTTTTCATTGAAACTGGCTTGGCCAGTTCAATCTACTCCGGATAAATTATTAGTAATTCTCTATTTTAGGGAGATGAGGGCCCAAGTCCTGATGACTGCACTGTTCTTTGGGACAGCCTCCTAATGGAACCTGTCTTCTGACAACAGAGCCCTTTTGGAGGATATTTGGCCTTTATTCTACCTTTGGTTTGGTTGATTTAATTTTGTTATGTTTTTTATCTGTAAACACTGAGAGTCCTTAGGGATTCAGCAGTCTATAAAAGTAAAATAACAATAATAATTTAATATAAATAATAAAAAGCTACAGTGTCAAGGAATAAATAGTAATATTTTATTTTAGGATTCTCAAGCCTTTTAGATTTGAGGCATGCAGAACTATGTGAATCTGAATCAGGACCAAAATACTGTGAATATAATAGTTGAAATTATGTTACATTTAATTGTACATTAAAAAGTGGAATTATCTAGCTATTATACATAAAAACAACTTCCAAGTAACATTTGGTTGCATAAATTCCAGAGTAAACTCAACATCAAAGGCATAAAATGTCTGGTAATTAAAAAAAAAAAACTACTCACAGTGTAAAGCAAAGCTTTGTGATATTAAAGCAAGTGGCTCTGACATCTGCAGTTACAAGTCAATTGAGAGTGTTAAGTTCTATCAAGAATTACTACTTTCAAGCATGGCTGGTGATTTTGGACAGCAGCACTTATGAAACCTTCAATCAGACTGTTCTATCACCACACATTTTCTAAAGCATCCCTGCTGTCAAAATTTACAGGAGTTTAGAGAATCTAACCTTTAAGAAAGGTTAAAAATGTTGAAGATTGCTTCTGAGCAATTCTGTTGAATATTTTTGTTTCAAATAATAAAAATAATTGTTACAATGCATAGTTGGCCCACAATGCAAATAATCTTTGTGGTTATTTGCTGAACAACAATTGTATAGGTAAAGGTAAAGCATACTGTTAAAAATAAAACATTTATACTGTATAAAATTTCAGATTTGAAAAGTAGCCTATTTTTTAGGATGACATGTCATTGGGAGGGTCTCTTAACTTCTCCATATCAGAATGACAAGATATAGAAAGTCAAATCAGTTATTGGGAAAATAATACTAATAAATATTAAATTATATTTGATCTAAATATATGTAAATACACATTTTAAAAAATTGTTTCTAGGCTTGTAGGGACGGCATATTTGTTTCTGGATTTCTCCTCTGAACTTTGAATAAGCTGCAGGACATACCCAAAATAAAACATTTTTCCTTAACTCATGTTTGTAATTTTCTTTATTCACTGGCTTGATAAATGAAAAAGACAGCCATCAATGGAACTACCGTATGTGTATAAGAGTTGCCTGGCATTTTTAAACCTTTATTTCTTGTCTGTTTTGTAGAAGAAGAAAAAAGAAGTAGCAGGTCTGGAAAAAAATTAGTTTAGCTTTTCCTGAACAGCTTATACCAAAACCACTTAGATTTAAGTATGGTTACTATTCTGGAGGACTGTTTGGAAGTCCTAAAAAAAGGCTAAATTTTGACTTGCCTGTGATCACTGGATTGGGAAAATTTATTTTTCCCACCATAGCTTTTTAAAAGCTTTTTAAAAGCCTTTCTTTTAAAAAAGATTTCTTTAAACACTCAATGAAGAAATTGTAGACATAAAAAACAACATAAGTACAAGAAATATCAAAAAGCAGAAAACATCATCATTACTTCTAATGTATCACTGAAGAGTTGAATTCAAGGGTTTACTTATCACTAGCTTGGACTGTGGACTCATCCATACTTAGCTTCAAAAACCTGATAATACCACTAGTAACTAGACTAATTATTGGACTGCAAAGGAGATGTCTGCTAATTTGATTGTTGGCAGGCATTTTATAAAGCCATCAATTTCATACTTGAAATAATAGGGTCTGTTGTAAAAATGTCTTCCAACCAGAGAGGGCAAAAATAGACCTCTCATTGAAGCCTACTACTTATAGGAGATATCTCATCTCTTCAGCTTGACACGGTTCTCCTTGCACACCTCTGGCTTTAAAGCAGTAGAATCCTAAATACAATGCTTTCTGATTATCTCCCTCTTGCTTATATTATGCTGTTCATGACTTCAGAAAGAACAAGAAGTGGGAAGGAGGAATTCTAAAATTGGGGTGGTTGAGGTAGGATAGCTCTCGTTGGCTGATATGTTCAGCTACTGGTAGGCTAGGCTGATCTGTAATTATGTTCCTACTAAGCATTAAATTAATGAATCCTAAACAAAGCTAAATATATTTCTATTATTACATGGAATGGACAAATGGCAACAAAACATTCTGAATAGACACTGTGCATGGGATATATTGGAGTGGAGCAAGCCTAGGTTGTGGAATATTTGACATAACTTAATATCCACTAACCTTATCATGTGTTCTTGGGATCAATGAAATTTTAATGTTACAACAGGAATGCATATACGGTGTCCCATGACTGATTATCATAGTGAATAAAATTTTATCAACTAAGTAATTGATACATTGCTCTGACTGTTAGGTAATTCTCCTATAAGAAATAACAGCATTAATTTTTTTATTAAGTTCTATGAAAAATAACCTGCACACACAAAGGTAGTGAAAACGATATCCTATGGTCTATTGTAAAAAACCCACATTTGAACTCACACCTCAAGAAGTGTGGGAGTCAGAAAAATATGATCATAAAAGCCAGACTAACGCAATACTACTAAAAAAGAAAAATAAGAAATCCAAGAAGAAACCATCATAGTTGCACAAAGACCTCTCTGATAAACTGAAAGACAAAAAGGATAAGTACAAAAATTGGAAAGAGAGACACGTAACTAAGGCAGAATATCAGCAGATATCCCAAATCTGCAAAAATTAAGTCAGGAAAGCAAAGAATAAACAAAAACTTGCAACAAAAGTCAAAGATAATTTTTAAAAAGTTTCTTTCAAGATATAAATAACAAGAAAAAAAGTCAAGGAAACAGTTGGTCCACTAAAGAGAGAAGATGGCAAGGAAGTAACAGGCAGTACAGAGAAACCAGAGCTGCTTAACCCATTCTTTGCATCAGTCTTCACACAAAAAGAAACTGTAGCCCAATCTACCAAAACTACAACTGTAAAAGAAAAACTAGAAATAAAGATTAAAATAAGCAAGAAAATGGTAAGAGAACACTGTCTTATCTTGATGAATATAAATCACTGGGACCTGACGGATTACATCCCAGAATTCTGAAGGAGCTGGCAGATGTTATCTCAGAACCATTGCACCATATCTTTCAAAAAGTGTTCTTGTAGCATTGGGGAACTACCAGAGGGTTGAAAAAGAGCTGATGTGGTTTAGAAAGCCACTGCCAAGAAGAGAGAAAGACAAAGAAAGAAAGAAAGAAAGAAAGAAAGAAAGAAAGAAAGAAAAGAAAGAAAGAAAGAAAGAAAGAAAGAAAGAAAGACAGACAGACAGACAGACAGACAGACAGACAGACACAGGAAACTACAGACCAATCAGCCTAACATCAATACCTGGAAAGATACTGGAAAAATAATAATAAAAAAAACCCAGATCTGTGAACATCTAGAACCAAGTAAAGTTATAACTAGACGTCAGCATGCGTTTGTTAAAAACAGATCATTGCCAAACCAATCTTATTTCATTCTTTGATAAAGTGACTAAACAAGTAGATGAGCGAAATGCTGTGGACTTAGACTTCAGCAAAGCATTCGACCAAGTAGACCACAACCTACCTAGGGATAGACAGCATCACCACCAGATAGATTTGTAACTGGCTGACAAACCATACTCAACAAGTCATACTTAATGGTACTACATCTACATGGAGGGAAGTGAGCAGTAGGGTATCACAAGGTTTCATCTTCGGCCCAGTATTCTTCAATATCTTCATAAATGACTTAGATGAGGGAATAGAAGGGGAACCCATCAAATTTGCAGATGACACTAAGCTGGCAGGAATAGCCAACACCCCAGAAGACAAGCTCAGGATCCAAAAAGATCTTGACAGACTTGAACAATGGGCTCTATCCAACAACATGAAACTTAATGTGGAGAAAACAAGGTTTTACACCTAGGCAGGAAAAACCAAAGATACAAGTACAGATTAGGTGAAACCTGGCTCAAAAACAGTAACTGTGAGAGGGACCTTGGAGTCCTAGTGGATGATCACTTAAATATGAGCCGGCAGTGTGCGGCAGCAGCCAAAAAAGCTAATACAATCCTTGGTTGTATAAACAGAGGCATAGAATAAAAAATCACGTGAAGTATTAGTACCACTTTATAAATCCTTAGTAAGGCCACACCTGGAATACTGCATCCAGTTTTAGTCACCACATTACAAAAAAGATGGAAAAAGTGCAAAGAAGAGCAACTAACATGATTAAAAGCCTGGAGACTAAAACATATGAAGAACGGTCGCAGGAATTAGGTTTGGCTAGTCTAGAGAAAAGAAGGACTACGGATGACATGATAGCAGTATTCCAGTATTTGAGGGGCTGCCACAAGGAAGAGGGGTCAACTTATTTTCCAAAGCAGCAGAAGGCAAGACAAGAAACAATGGATGGAAACTAATCAAGGAGAGAAGCAACCTGGAATTAAGGGGAAACTTCCTAACAGTGAGAACAATTAATTAGTGGAACAGCTTGCCTTCAGAAGTTGTGCTTCATCATTGGAGGTTTTTAAGAAAAGACTAGACAGCCACCTGTCTGAAATGGTAGGGTCTTCTGCTTGAGCAGTGAGTTGGACTAGAAGTCCTCCAAGGCCCTTCCAACTCTATTTTGACCTTCTTTTAAAACCTTGATCTACTGTGAGCACTCTAGAAATGAAACATGACCACAATATTCAAGTCTTTAGTTATATTTGTCTACTTGGGGCAGGAAGACCTCACAAATATAACTCATGCCCTCATAATTACGTGTCTGGATTACTATAATACACTCTATATGAAGCTGATCTTGAAGAACACCCAGAAATTCAGTTATTAGAAAATATAGTGATTTGTTTATTTGCTGACACTCATCACCAAAAAAGTACACCTTTATTCAAATTTTACAATTCAAGCTGCTACTTATTACTGCTAAAGCTCTACATGGTTTGACGCGGAAATTCTTGTAGGAACACCATCTTTATTTGTAGAAACTACTGAAATAGTGAAATGCTATTATTAAGACTGGGTTGTGTTTTGTCTCAAAACTATTTTATCTCCTTGCCAAAGACAGATACAAAGGTCTTGGTTTTATTGGAACACCTGTGATAAAACACACAGGTGTTCTAAGTCCAAATTTATAAGGGGCAGATTTGTCAAGCAGAAAGGTTTGTTAATGCTATATGGTTCTGTGTGTACTGTTTACATATCAAGGTAACCAAAGGTGCTGAAGGAAATAGGAGAGAATCTAGGAGAGAAAAAGGAGAGGCCTAGAGGAAGGAGGGATGTGCAAAGAATGACCTCAGAAGGAGTTCTGGAAGGGGACTAGGTCCTAAAGGGTTACGGTTAGATCAGAGGTGTCAAACTTGATTTAATTGAGGGCCACATCAGGGTTGTGTTTGACCTTGGGGGGCTGGGGGGCATGGCCAGCTCAACATCACTCGTTGAGGCTCCATTTTCGGCTGCAACGGCCTCCTGCAGCCCTCAGCCAGTGAAAATGGAGCTCAGGGAGGCCGCGTGTGGCCCACCCAGGCTCTGTTTTTGGCCTTGATGGACTCCTACAGGCCTCTGCCAGCGAAAACGGAGCTCCCCGAGCTCCATTTTCACTGGCAGAGGCACCACGGGCCGGTCCTTTGTTGTTTCCAGGGCAGCCTCGCGGGCCAGATCTAAGCACCCCGCGGGCCGGATGCGGCACGTGGGCCTTGAGTTTGACACTCCTGGGTTAGATAATGGAGAAAAATAACTAATTTAAGAAAGACAAACTATGAGTAGCAGATCAGAGAAGAATGATCCAGCTACTGGCATTTCAAAAGCCTTTGGACAAAATGATTTTTCCTTCTTCCCTACCTCCTCTTTAACTTAAAAAAAGGAGCAGGAAGCAAAAGTAAAAGCAAAGTTATCTGAAGAAGGATATGGCATACATCCATTTTTAAAGTTTAGCAACTATATAGACAGGAGAATAATTGAAACAATTAAGGAACTTCAAGGAAGTTCTGTAAATAAGTTTATATTAGACTGTTAAGCAATGTTTGTACTTAAAACAAGATAACTTTAAGAGAAAGATAACCATACGTATTGGAAGGATAAGCATAAATTATTTACTTTACTTGCATTGCAACAATAAACATCAGTTTAATTGGAAGGAGAATGTTGTATGTATGTCTGGATCAGTACTTGTCTCTTTTCCTCCAACATCTCTTTCCACAAGATACATATTATGGAAGTTCATAACTGCTGCTTTTCTGTGAAACTGCCTAAATTCTGGAAAAGCCTGTGCTTGAAAGGATAGTGACCTTCAGGAAACTATTAAAAATGAAGTTGTTCTAGAGGAATTACAGTGATTTATGACGCCAAGAATTATTGTAATTGTAACTGTGTTTTTAATAATTTATGGTTATTTATTTTAATTTGTTCCATGGATATTTCATTTTTGTTTTGGTTATTGTGAACTATCAGGAATTTGGGGGCTGAAGTATTGTAGGTTAAAAAAATTCAAATAAGCAAAGAAATAAAAACAGAAACTCTAATTTATTGGCCTAGGTTCAGGAATCTTAACCTGATAACATTAAGAAATAGGGCATACCTCTGCCACTAACTTGGAATTCCCAGATGATTTCACTAAATACAGATCTTTAAAGGTATGTGAAAGTGGAAGCTTGAGGAATCTACATTTCAAATGTTAGAGAGTAGCAGCATTT
Organism: Thermophis baileyi; assembly: GCA_003457575.1. NCBI lineage: Eukaryota > Metazoa > Chordata > Lepidosauria > Squamata > Dipsadidae > Thermophis > Thermophis baileyi. Next base: position 3,379,754 of record QLTV01012184.1, on the reverse strand, counting down.
AAATATGAATTCTGCAACAGCACTGTTGAACATTTTTGGAACAATTTTTTTTTAAATTTATGCAGTTATAAAAATCGATTAATTCAGATTGGTGATGTTTATTAAAAATAATATACCATGTTAATTAAAAAAACAGCAATATTTCCAGTTTATAACATGTCAAGAGACATCTTTTTTTAAGATGTCTGGGGGGGGGGGGAAATCTTACTTTTGAAAAGGAGGAAAGAAAATCTCTTTAAAAAGTATATGTACCTGACATACACCTTTTTCGATCTAACAATAACCTTTCAGGCTTTTTTGTTTTGTTCTCATTTGTGAACAAGGAAAAAAAAATATTTTTTAAGATGAACATATTATATTTATTCATCCCAACTGCTCATTTGAAACAGTTAACTAGCAGACAGCAAGTATTCAGTACTTTAAATTTCCTTTATTGCTTCCGGCCTCCATTCTGTGTGCAAGATTAGGATGTGAAATCCTCTAAATGAAGTAGGAGTGGTCATGACCAATAGGTCAACACAGAATTGGCCTACTTCTGCCTTCTAAAGTCAGTGATGGGGAACTAAGTGTGGCCAAACAAGGAGCTTAGTTGGACTCTGCCCAAGAGGCTCAAAATTGCTGACTGTTGCCACATTCTTTCAATTTTAATAAAAGGCCTGGCTTAAACACTTGCTAGAGTGCCAGCTGCATTTACTAACTAAAAAAAGAATACAAGTGAAGCAAAGACATTTACTTAACATATGATCACTTCTTTCATTAGTAATTTTCTCTTCATTGCAACAAATGGCTGTAAATGGATTAATGGCACAGTTCCAGAAAGCATGTCACAGATCTCTTCCGACTATATAAACTGCTCTATAAAACATACCAAAAGAAGCTCACTTGTTCCTAACTTTCTATTAAAGTATCTTTTACAAGACAAATTTCCTATCAAGAGTAGCGTACCATTTCAACACATCTAATCATAAAAAAAACCCTCATATAAGAATGTACTACTATTAAATGCTGAATATCACCACAATAAAATATTTTTGGTACATTTTAACTTTCCTGTTGCGTAAAAAGAATAAAGCCATTTGTCCATTAATATACATAAATGTACTAAAATAATAAATATGAGAGATTAAGTCAAAAATACTTTATTAGTGTAGCTACTTTAGTGAGGATGGCCACAACTCAAATTCAAGAACCCTTAAATTGCCTGGTCCTATGCTGATCATAAAGATGTATTACTTGATTCTTCCTGTGACAAAGTTAACAATAAATAGTGCTTCTTGTGAATATCCATACATAGCCATCAAGAAAGTACTCTTTCTTCAACTTAAAAAAAGTTTTTCATTAAGGTTTTGAAATATAAATGTATTAAATTTAACTAATGCAATAATTAGGTAGAATCTGCCTAATGAATGTGGAAATTCGATATTATCAGGAAATCGGGTACATAAGGTCTCAAACAACCGTTTTCTGCTATGGGGGCTCTTCCTGCAGAGTGCCTTGTCTTCAAAGGCCAGGTTGGCCCTCTCTCTGATAATATTTAGGAAGGTTGTGAAGACCTGGCTGTTTCAAAAGTCTTTTGCCAACTTGAAGGAATTATATGATGCTGGTCCTAAATGTAAGAGATAGCACTATGAGTATAATCAGGTTGTAGTTATTGTGATGCTTTATTCATTATTATTATGTTTTTGATAATGTTGATTATATTCCCTGGTTTTTGTAAGCCACTGGTTAGATTGAAGTGGCATAAAAGTCACAGCAGTAAATAAATATATTTTTGGAAAAGATGTATGAAAGTGATTCAAGTTATTTAAAAACCAAAGCTTAAGGTAATTTGTTGATAACTCCATCCAGAACACAAGATTCTGCTTCAGTTAACAAAGGGGAAAAAAGGACACATGCTTGAAAATAATGTAGTACTTTAAATGTCATACAAGCATTGTAACTCTCTGCTGTTCATTACAGTGGATAGATACTGTGCTTCTGTGAGGTACAAATCAGTTCTTCTGAATCCTTTTGAAATATGCACACCTCTAAAAAGTAGCAGCAAGTCAACAATGATTACTGTAATTATATTATAAGTCTCATACAGAGTGGGTATAAGTTATTACTAAGGCTGTGCAATTCATTCAACAGGGCTCTCTGGATTCTGCCCTAAAAAAACCATAAAGGAGTTGCAGTTATGCAAAGGCTGATGACAGATACTTTAAAGTCCTCCAGAGGTTGTCTGGGCATGCAGAAATGACACTTCTCTGGAATAGGCTTTTGAAAATAAGTTATGGAAAATTGCTAGGAGCTATGATATGACATATTTGAGAACATTCTATTTAAGAATGTACAGATAAGAACAACATTAAATCCCAGTAGTGTTCAATTGCTTTTTCAAACTACCGATAGTTTCAACCATCCATCTGTCTCAAGAATTATTGTAAAAGATTGTGCTGCAAGTATATGTTCTATAAAGATCTAATAAAACACTATCAAAAGCAAATGGTTCGTATCTTCTGAGGTCTAACTTGCAATAGATTGTTGCACTGACACTTATCATTGGATGGTTCTTTAAGACAAGCAGAAGAAATTATATATGCAAATGTCATAATAGTATGGCCTTAATTCTAATTCTTCCTCTTATTGCTTTCATGTCTTTTTTGAAGCTTATATTAGTATTTTAAATAATATTTAATAGTACATTTATTTTTTTTCTCCTCTATGATAGGTAATAGATGGGGATAACTCAATAAAGCTGCTAAGATGAATTGTTGGCAGAGTGAAGTGGTAGATTTTAATAATAGCTATAAGTGGTAAGTGGTTCTGAGCTTTGAAGTCTACATAGCTTCGATGTAGTACTCCCTTACTTAATCACTAGATAGTCTTGAAAGAAAAGACTTCCCAAACACTATATTAAGTGTTACTATTTGAAATGTCCTTTTATATTTTTTGCAACACAGATTTCTCCTTCTTGATTCTGATATTTTAAAAGAAGTCTCTAATACTTAAATTATGAATAAATCTAGGGCTAGGTCTATGATATTCAAACACATTCAAAAGCATATCATTAGTAGTAATAATATGAAAAGAGGTGGTGCACAATTTTTTTTTTTTTGCACATGTACCTTATTCTGTGTTCTGAAAGGAAATGAGAAGAAAATGTCTCTGATGTGAAATAAAATATGAATCGGCTATTTAACTTTCTACTTAAACTTTTTGTCCTGACAAAAAATCTTAGAAGTAATCAAAAATAATTACAATTTACTTGTGAGAATATTTGTAACTTGGTATTTTTTGTAATTCATATAAAGTTATTTGAACTAACAAATGGAGCATTAACTTTTATTGCAGGCAAATTCAGCTTTACACAACTAAATTTGCTGAAGATATGTAAACACATTTGAAGTAACACAGCTTTATATCCTTCATAGTCTGTACTTCATTAGATTTTCTTCTACACAAATTTTTAACTCAAGCTGCACAGTTGTTAGTCCATTTTTGGCAGACAAAGAATGTTAAAGCAGTTAGCCCATAATGTTTTCTTTCCAGTGAAGAGATGATAATCTGTGCACAATTGTACATGAACTCTAAAATGAAGCTGCCACTCACTAAGTCCTATGCTTATGTAAACAGACAGGAATAAAGAATATGGCATGTGACCAGTAAATTATGAGAGAGCAACACCTCAAGGTTAGAGGTCCCTGAAGATTTCAACAAATCTCACCAGATATGGCAACAGATTAAGCAAAGAGACAGATTGCCCTCCAACCTTAACCTGTTAAGACCTTTGAAGTCTTACAGTGACCTCTATGCTGCTCTTTCATACTAGTTGTTAGTTACACTAATTACAGCCTAATAGTATACTGGTGCCAGACAATTTTTTTTCTAAAGCCAGCTAGTGAAAGAATATCAGAAAAACAGTAACTGCTCCAGACAAATTGCAAGAGGCAAATTACAAGCTTCTATCCCCAGTTTATAACAGATCTTGTACTTTTTATATATAAAAAGACAATTCAATAATAGCACTGTGAAGCTTTAAAATGTATATGTGCTTTAAATAATCTCTAAATCACATCAAACTGATCTTACTGTAAAAATTCAGATTTGAGATAGTCAGATAGATTGTTTTCTTAAAATGATGTTAACTTATACAATTACTGTATATCTGCTTAGAAATATGTCTGAGTTCAATGGAACTTTAAATAAATAAATACAGAATAGCACTGTAAAGGAATCTGTTGTTTCTTTTTTTAAAAAAGCAGATGTTTTAAATATTTTTCACCAATTTTGAGAATAACTTCTTTTATGTTAAACATCATAACTATAGGGGTTTAGATACAGAACAAGTGCATGCATGCCAATAATTATTATGGGAAACTCACATATTATAAAGATACATTGGATGTATCTATTTTTGTATTTATACAAGGATGCTTCTGTGAGTTGTCTGCTACTTCCTTCTACTTCTAACCAAAACAACAATCAAAGAGTCCTAGTGAAGTTTTGCAGTGTGAGGTGGATGGCTGCACTGAAGGGAAAACTCACTTTAAAATTGGTGGGAAAAGTTGAGTAAGAGCACTACCCATACTGAAGCCTCTCAAATAATCTCCCACAGGTTCTCTGCTTTTAATATAATTTGATTTAACATCTGTGTCTAAAAATGTAGACTTTTATCATTTATACATACATATACATTTCATCCTACATTTTCATCAATATTTAAGAAATATAGAGTAGGGTTACCAATATTTTTAAATGTACAGTTAGAAAATAAATTAAACAAGGAATCCTTTAAAAGCATATTTAAAATAATATACCTCTTAAAACTCTATGAACACAGAGGAAACCACCAATGTAAAGATAGCAGTGAACCAAAATGCCTTAAAATGGGTTGTAGCAGCTTATATGGATCAACATAAAACGTAACTTAACTGAGAAGGTTCTTGGGGAACACTACATAAGTAATAACTGGTGGATGTGGACTTCCATTACAGTACAACTCAGTTGATAGATACTTAAGAGAACAGGTGCTTTGCAAAATAACCAGGCCATAAGGCATTCTATAAGGTTTTGTACATCATGACAAGCACTTCCCATAGTAGTAGTCAAACAGGCAATGCCTTCAGATATGTTTGTATTATATTACCATTTCAGCACTCTAAACATGCCATTTTGTGCTATCTGCAGCTTCTGCCCCTCCCATACAGCACACTGTAATAATTCAGGCCTGAGATTATTTATGCGTGGATTTTTAAGAGCATCATATTACATATGTACTATTTAATAGAATATGCTGAGGCCTTACTGACACTCTAATATTCTGTAATAAAATTATAATATTAGAGCCCGTAAGGCTTAGGCATATACACAGAGTAGGAGTGCCACTAAATGCAAGATAAAAATGCTCAAAAATTAAGCATACCTGTATTTGAAAATGAAGATATCCTATGTTATTGGACAGAGAACACCCAATTCAATATATGTTGTATCATATTTTTTCAGTTATGAACCTTACTTGTCACGAGAAGAATCAAATATAATTTTTAAAAAAATGTTATACTATGAACCAGATTGCTACTGTTCTAGAAAATGAAAACAAAACTATTCTCTACTTTAACTAATATAAAAAGTGACTCAACTTTTTCTTGAATATCAATATCTTATAGGAAATTTTTCTACAACTTTTAAAATTCACATTCATTCACTAATGTATCTCCTTTATTTTATTATTAAATAATAGTCTGTAATATCAAGTTATTTAAATAACAGATAAATTTATAAATCTCTTCTCTGTCAATTAAAAACCCTTTCTAAATAGTGATACCTGAACTAAATACATGTGCGGATTTTGGAAGAGGGAAAGGAGTATTTTCCACGATAATTATGGCTGCAATTCAAAAGCCTATTTTTATAATGACATAAATAGCAGTAACTCATTCATATTTACTCTTGAGTTTATTTTCTTAGATTTGCTCTCTGACATCCGGAGTCCTGACCTTACTCTATATATTGCCCCCCCCTTTCCTTACAAGAGATTAATCCATGCATTTGTCAAGGCTTAGGCCTGCACATTAGAAAATATGGAATATTACAAAGTAGATTTAATATGGCTTGATCATCTATGATGGATTTAATGTTTTTGCAATACAATGTGAAAAAGTTTGTGAAGGATGGACTAGAAGTGGGTTCTTGCACTAGGGAGTAAGTTGGGCCACATGACCTCTGAGATCCCTTCCAATCCTTACATTTGATGTATTCTATGAATATATTTGTGTTAGAACTTGAAAAGTTCATATATTTTTTTCAAAACCAACTTATTAAAAGTATGGTTGCCATAAAGTAAATTTAATAATATATTTTTTAAAAGTTTCTCATTTTTAAAATGTATCCTGAATATGCATCAGCACACTGCATATACCTCTTAAATTGGTGGAATGTGGCAATTACATAGCCTTTAGATTAAACAATCTAGGTCATATAATCTGATGTGAGCATGCACAAAATCACAAGCAAACAGCTATTTTGTCCAGTGCCACAACAAAACACAGATAGAAGCTGACTTTTCTGACAAAGGAGATTGGCTTCTAGCCATTACATCACATTGGTGGAAGAGATAAAAAAAATTGAACTTTGATTTTGTTATAAATAGCACTTGCATTTAATACAATAGTAATTAGAATCCTTTGATATTAGTTTCATTATTTTTCTATAATAAACCTTGGATGTTGTTCAGGTGTTTCCAATCCAATTTGCCAAGAGAATCATGGGAAGGGACTGTTTAAGAGAGCAGGATGTAATATATAGATTTGAATGAAGCTGGTTTGATTTTGTATAGGAATATATTTCCATGTACAGAACTATATATGCGAGTTTAATTGTAAATTAAAACACCAAAGTGTATGTCAAAAAGTATGAAATAATGTTATCAAGAGTGTTGTGAGTATATTTACAAACAGCAGTGAATGACAGTAATGGAGGAGTCATAGATAAGTTATGGGAAAAATGATATTAAAGGTTGTTTTTTTCATTATAAATGTAATACATAAGTACATACACAGAAAAATAAAGCCAACTAATTTAGGTAAACATTAATATAGTTGGAACAGCTGATAATACTGGGTTAGAAAAATAATCAGTTTTGTAATCTGTTTCACAAAAGACATCAAGCTTCTTATTTCACTTCAAATTCTGATGTATAATATGCGTTTATTTTCACAGAATTTTGTTTAGTATTCTTAAAATGTGGAATTTCAGAAAGTCCTTGGGCTTTCTAAGAAAGTTTCCCCAACTCACAGTAAAAAATGATTTCTTGCAGCTGAAGAGACACAAAGCTAATTCACACTTGCAGTTTACAAGTCCACTAATCCACAATCAGATGAAGTGTGAACTCAGCTGCTCAGGAATAATTGTCCCCTAATCCTTAGCAATTTGCACTTCATTAATGAAGTGAGAATTAATCCTTACTACTATCCTGATGAATTGCATGAAGGGGTTGCTCCAGTTCTGATGCCTCCATCCCAAATAATAGAGGTGGATCTAACAGGATAATTTTAGCCTTTGTTGTTATACACTTTCTTTGTGAAAGACAACATGCATTGTAGAGAACATATTTGACTCACAAAGTTCTAGGTATCTCACAGCAATGGATAGCACTGATACAGAATATACAAATAGAAAATAGTAGAAAAATTTAGTCATTAAGGATAAGCAATATACTTCCTGACAATGTGTTAAATATGCTCATTTCTCTCCAAGGAACTGATGGTGAGATAATACTCCATTAACAAATGAAAAGAAGTGCTAGTATCTGACTGCTCCATTCATATAGTAATATCTTCAAGAACAGCGGTACAGGGACCAAATTCAGCGAGTTTAAGATAAGCAAAGCACTGAAGTAAACAAGGAACTTTATAATCAATAAGTAAATGAGCTTTTACCAATATTTTGATGGAGACTACAATTATTGTCATATGCAACTACTTCAATAGGCTTTATTGATCTGTTATATTATTCTTGTTGTTTTTATTGTTACATTCCGGTTTACTGGTAAACGTACAGTACTGTACACTAATATACACTATTTACAAAAGGGTGAAATTGTTTTTAGAAATCAGTATGAATGACCAGCCAATTTGTAAATATTTTTTTCATTATTTTGAGCTTTTTTGAGCTTAAGTACAATTGTACTTATAAAAAATACATCTCCTCTATTTGCTTCTGTATAGGAGAGCAGAATGATCTTAAGATTTTCTGATTTTGGCTAGAAAAAAAATTCAAACATCTATTCCATTAGACAGCAAAGAATTAGAATTTTCTATATATCTTTGCTGCCATCTAAACTGCTTAAATATTTCACACTAGTCAAATTCTAGCAACAAAATATTCTATCTTTAACATTTAAGATTTTCTATTAATTTTCCTCCTGCATTATATCAAACATATTATATTTATCAGGATTTTTTATACAAATTCCTGCTTTATGCAATTTCAATTAAATTTTACTTACAAGTTTTCTTTACTTAATAGCCTTATGAATCAGATCAAATCTCAATTTATATCTTGTAGTGGACAATCAGAAGCCTCAGAGGATTTAGAAGCAGGGTGATGCAGTTCCAGTGATACCCAACTGAGTTAGCTATTAGGTTGTCAAAACTAATGAACCTGACCTCCATTAAATTAATCTCCTTTTAATGCTATCCAGGTTTGTAGTGATTATCACATCAGATTAATTAAGGACTATTTGAATATGTCTTTCTTTGGTTTATTCTAAAAGTCTTTGTGTCAGTCACTCTCTCTCACCCCAACTCACCTCACAGGGTTGTTGGAAATTAGGAGGAGAGGAATATTACGTATGTTTGTTCCCTTGAGTTACTTATGAAAACTTATGAAAAGGTGGGGTATAAATAAATGAGAAAGTTAAAGAATACCAATAATGAGCCGAGGTGGCGCAGTGGTTAGAGTGCAGTACTGCAGGCTACTTCAGCTGACTGCTAGCTGCAGTTCGGCAGTTCAAATCTCACCGGCTCAAGGTTGACTCAGCCTTCCATCCTTCTGAGGTGGGTAAAATGAGGACCCAGATTGTTGAGGGCAATATGCTAACTCTGTAAACCGCTTAGAGAGGGCTGTAAAGCACTGTAAAGCTGTATCTAAGTCTAAGTGCTATTGCTATAAACTATGTTTATGCTTTTTATTATCAACTATCAAAACAGCAGTTAAGAAATACCCCACAGCTAGCACTTGTTTAAGGAACAATGAAGGCTTTGGAAAAAAATGTTCAGATCTCATGATGTTTCTATGTCTATAGAAGTGAGAAATGTGCAGGCAATGGCTTTCCTTGTGATATTCCAATTAGAAAGAAAGAAAACAAATTGTCTGCATGGATCATAGACAAATTAACTTTGGCTGTCACCTGAAGTACAAATGATCAGGCTCAAATTATGATATTTTGGACATTTTATGCAAATGCCCAGTTATTTTGAGAAGTCTACAATGTTGCGAAAGAGAAGCAGATGACTAGCAGAAAAGTGTATGGACTCAATTATAGCGGTGATCAGTGCACTGCTGGAAAACATGAAGGGCCAGGTTAGAGACTGATCATCCTGGGGAAGTCAATGTATGGGGTTACTAATTGTCAACATCAACTTTATAGCACATAGTCAGTCAATCAAATCAATGCAAGTATTTATTGTACATACTTCAATCATTTACCTTCTCATTCACCTTTTTTCTGTACCTCAAATCTCCAGCTCCCGTTCTTGCCCCAGCTCCTGCCAAACTTTCAGTTTAAAAGCATTCAAATGCAAGTAGATAAATAGGTACCACTTTGGTGGGAAGGTAACAGTGTTCCATGTGTCTTCATCAGTGATGGGTTCTAAATCCCATTGCTACCTGTTCATGCGCGCACTCGCTTGCGTGCGCAACGCTTCTGCGCATGCGCAGAAGCATCTGGAGCCTCCCACCGCCGCCGCTACCGGTTCGTAGAACCATACCGTACCGGTAGCAACATACCACTGGTCTCCATGTATAGTCATGCTGACAATATGACCATGGAAGTGCCTTTGGACAACACTGACTCCCTTGGCTAAGAAACAGAGATAAGCATTGCCCCGTATGACTGGATAGGGGAAACCGTTACCTTTATCTTTACCTTAGATGTCAGGACACTGATCTGAATTGGTGACCCATTAAAATACTAAAACATCGAAATGCTATTCAATAAACTAGTAATCTCCTGGTGGCAAACAACTAGCTTATTTCAGGAACAGAGATTGCATACCTGCAGAAACACGTGGGCAATCAGGAAGCATGGACTCTACTGATGTATCCAGAGGTTCTGAACTCGATACCCAATTACAGCAATTCTGAAATTAAAGAGAACTTTGAATAATAAAATACCTTAGGTTTTTTTTAACCATATTGTAGAAGCTTAATCATAGAGATTGTAATGTCAGGACCAAAAAAATAAACTGGACTTGTATACTGAGGCTTGAGCTCATACAAGAGGAGAAGTAGCTATATATCTACAAATATTATTATATCTATGTATAAACCTTCAGGACCAAATTAAGAGCTTTTGTGTTTTGTAATTATATTAACATCTGAGACAATTACATCCACAAATATTTCCTCTTACCTGGCAATGAAATTACCATGGCAGTAGCATTAATAAGTATAAGAACTATCTGACAACTTTTTTCCCTTTCATAAATTCCCAGATCAGCTGCCTCAGATGATTGGCCAATATGGGCAGCTATATATAGTTGATTAATAAAAAATAAATAAATGACTCCTCCTCAAGGATTTAATATATTATACATGGAATTAATATGAGAGACAACTCAGTTGAGTAACATCTAAATGATGGAGAATAATTATTTCATGTTATTCTCCATTGGATAGATCTCACTCAAATACTGTGTCCAGCTTGGGACATCACACTATTAAGGGGATGGTATACAAAATGGAAGAGGTAGAAGGAGGATGAACTAACCCTTGGAAGTTAAGTGGTGTCAAAAGAGATGGAAAGAATTGGAAATACTTTGTCCTTGAAAATAAATACTGAGGGGAGTCTACCACGCTTCAGATATCTTAACAGATGCATTATTTCAAATAATACATCCTAATTGGATATCTATCTTTTTCTGTACTTATGTAAAATTAATATGGTTAATCGGGCTAGAACTTTATTAAAATGGAAGTGACTCAAGTCTTAAATAAAATATAAGAGAGAAAGGTGAAATAGATTATGGAAAATAAAATATGAATGATATTATGGATAATAAATCAGCATGAAATATCTTACGGTAATTTTACTAATGTATTAATTGCTTATTTCCTAATTAAGTCCTCTTTTACTTTTCAACTTTGGAATTTAAATATCATAGTGTTTTCTTCAAAACTATTACAATTTTCTTTGCATTAATAATGATTGTCAAACAAAATAATCCACCAAGTTTTTGTTAAAATATGAAGACATTTGATTTCATTTTGCTACAATTAAATACTTATAATAAAACATGAGGAATAAGAAAGAACTAAATATATACATCCCAGATAAATAATGACTGATTGGCCTCATGCTAAAAAAGCATGTATTGTATATTTTTAAATGTTTGATGCCACAGTTGTACATTATGGAATCCATCCTGGAAAGATTCTTGATTGGTAGATCAAGGATCTTATTATAGTTTCTTAAGTCATTCTGTCTGGAACAAAATGTCAGCTGTGTTTAGGTGAGGAGAAAATTTCTAAAGTAGTCTCCGCCAATAAAGTCAGAGCCATGAGTTTTGAAAAGATTTGTCAAGGCAACCCTACGGTTCTGGGACCAGACAGAGGAGGAAGAACATAAAGAAGAGGTGCTGTATGAGATTAGAAACTGTTCAAAGGAATTGCATATTTTATAAGAAATACTAGATCAGTAAAATGATTGAACTGTGCAAAAAAAGCCAGGAAGGCATTTAAAAATATAACTGGCTAGTGTATTTGTTATCTTTTTACCTAATTGTGTGACGGTAATATTTCTGTATTTCATAAAGACTTTAAAATGCACATTTGCAGACCAGTTTTTAATTAACACCTGAAAGTGGAATTGGAATTTTTATGAGCTATTATATGTTTGACATAGATAAAATTAATATTTCTACTGATACAACATTACATCAGAGAATTTAAGAGAACACCAAAGATTTCAACAAAATTAACTTACTTTATCCTATATACAATGAACCATTGGCTATAAGAATTAAGTATCTCAAATGCAAACTGAAGATACGAAAATGGAAAATTTGTTTTATCAGTCATCACAATGTCTAACAAAATTTTAAAAATAGGACTTCTACTGGCATTAAAATCTGTATGGTGTGATAAAGGTAGATAGGTGCAATGAAAAATTGCTATTGTTCACTATTCATTCTTTCAGTAACAGCAATTACCACTGCATGTACAAAGCAAGGGAGAAAAAAAATGAATTATTATTCAATCTCTCAATCTAAACCCAATATAGTAATAATATACCCCGATGGCATGATGTAGTTTAGAAACACATCTAAAATTCATGTAATATAACACTGTTTAGATGAGATTCTTTGAGTATCCGATCCATATTTTAATTCACTAGTTTCTGAAAATAAAATCACAGGTAATGGATTGTCTTATTTAAATGTATTTCAGTAACAATTAGTTATTAGGTTAAAATGGGAGATGTAAATTTGCTCCTGATGGTATATATTCAGTGTTCTGAATTTTTATAATATAATATTTCTTTTTCTCAGCAAGCTTTTCAACTTGAGTATTTTATTCAATTGCCAAAAAAAGATAAATACAGAAAACTTTGTTATTGGTATTTACTAGAAAAATAAAGAAAAAAACCTTGTAAAATGAAGTAAATGTGAGATTTCTAATGAGTTGCATTTTCAGAGTAGCATTTCCATATTTAAGAGTTAGAAAGACATTTTAAAGGAATATTTATATCAACCAATTCCCAAAAGAATTTATGCTTATTTGTTTATGTACTAGAATGTGCCATTCCAATCACAAAAGACTCTTAGTGGCTTATATTTCTTTTTATCCAGTAATATTAAAACTAAACAATATACCAAAGAAGTGAACTAATAGTAGCAAAACAACGAACCATAAAGTTAGTAATCTATATGAAAGAAATATGTTGAAGTGGTTTGGTTGTAAAGAGAATGAATGAGAACCCAGAAAACATGCACATGATTGAATAGTAAGTTAAGAAGAAGGTGAAGGCTATGAAAGTTATGGTTGGATGGAATTGACATCCTCAGAAACATTGAAAATTTTAAAGAAAGATGGTTTGCAATGTCAGAAAGGAATGAATAGATAATGTAAACCAGATTTAAGTTAGATTTCCTCTTCTCTTCTGCATTTCTTTTCTTAATGATGTCATTTTTTTCTGCACTCTAAATACAACTAACCAAAAGCAAAACAGCATTAGGGTAAGTATGTATGCATATATACCTTAGACATAATGTTTAATGAAACTCTTTAATGATCAGAATTGGATTTTAACAATGATCCGGAGTTTGTATGGAAAATTTATGCCCTGCTGGATGAATTGAATAAAGTTCATAGTCTCTTTATAACAGTCTTTATGTACAAGGGCATTAATGTCCCCATAAGGGAAAATTGTAAAAGCAGGAGGAAGGAGGTGTTGCTCCTAATAATGAGAATGATAGTTGGCCAGTTTGTGCACTTAGTTATCAGAATACAGCCTCACCTCTCGCATCCACTCTCGAACAATTTTATCAGCTTCTTGATGCCACACGTTATGAACTGAATCTGTCAATGCCACTGCAGTAACTTTATTTTTTACTTCTATTTCTCGCTGAATCATCTGTGGAAAATATAAGTACAAAAAATAATTAAAACATGAAAAAACATCTAATGTAAATAGTCAGTGAACTGCTTCCATTGATCTACAGGTTCACTAAAAGAACAAAATATTATACTTCAGTGAAAGTGGAAAATATTCAATAACAACTTTTTCCAAGTTTCATTTCTGCCTTGCAGAAAACACTATTTATATCCTACAATCTTACTGAGCCTTCATTTTCATTTATTCACATCACTTTCTGGTCAACATGACTTTCTTAGATTCTCAGAATCACTCTGGAATTATTTACTACTCAAACATTAATTAAAATATCTTTTCACTGCTTCTCATGTTGGAAAACACATAGAGGTGTACAAGATGAAAACAATATTATATGCATTGTATCCTGCTATTAGTTACTTTTATAAGATACTGTAATTTGGCTTGCATATAGCACTAAACCACAGTTTATTTTAGACACAACATTTTGAGTATGCAGGTCACAGATATTTCTAACAAGTGCAGTTAATTTTATTTTATTTTATTTCCATATCACCCCTGCTTCATTTCACTCCTGAAGATATATGCAAGTGTTTTGTTTTTCAACCACTGTATAATTGGGTCTTTTCCTATGCATTGATTACAAAAGTTGACTAGGGAATTTAAATGCAAATATAGATATTTGTAATAATAAATTCAATCTATAAGTAATAAAAGAGTGAGAGACTATTGCATAATGTAATTGAATACAGTAGCAGCAATTGCAGAATTTTTTTAAATAAAAAAGTGCAATTGAACTTCTTGAACTTATTTAACGTGCCAATAACAAAAATGTACATTTTAATAGACCTTTTAAACAGACAAAAAGAACAGGAAGAGTTAGTGCTTCCCAAGAGTGGCATGTCAATCTCAAATCATGCCTATGATTATTGAGTGTTATCCTTAAATTATGGTTAATGAACTTCCTCATGATGAGATAGAAAAAGAATAATTAAACTAAAGGAAGTATGATCAGTGTGGTTATAACACATCAATTCTATATATCTTTTCAACTGTAGCTTATGTATTATCAACTCCCCCCCCCAAAAAAAAACCAGTGCACTACAGAATACAAGATTAGAATGCAAGATAAAGAATAAGAGAATGAAGGATTGTTAAAATAAATAACATTAAAACCCAAAGCATCACAACTGGTATTGTGGACGGTGTGGCACTAAAAATATTTAGTTTTCAATTTTTTTCCACTAGAAATCACTGAATTTTTATTTTCAGCTAACTTAGCACTTTAATATTACTATCCTTTACTGACTATATCTACATTTTAAATATAATTTTAAACTACCGTGTTTCCCCAAAAATAAGACCCTGTCTTATATTTTTTTGAATCCTGAAATAAGCGCTTGGACATTGCCATGCACTCAAAAGCCCGATTGGGCTTATTATCAGGGGATGTCTTATTTTGGGGGAAACAGGGTACTACTTTTAAGACATGACACTAAAGTATCCATTTACCTGGACAACAATTCCTGTACTTATAAAAAACTAATTTTATACAATCAGTTTATGTAGTTGATATATTTGTGGTAACTGCCTAATTTAAAAACAGACGTCTGTGGGTTTTATTTTAATTGGGCTTCCTCACTATATAGTAGTACATGAGTCATATAATAATTTTGTGTAATAATTGTACATGATTACTAGCTGTCGATCCAGTCAAAGTAAGAGACAGGATGTAGTAGCATCACAATTAAGAATATAACCACATTTTAAACCAATATTTTAAGAACTAGACTAGATAAAATGTCTTTCTAACCCAGCACTCAGTTTTAAATATTTATCAGCCTAGTAACCTCAGAAAAGTCTTGTACTGGAGATTATGTTACAGATTATGTGGCACACAAATTATGCAGGATGGAAGGCAAAACTTTTATTACTTAAACAGTAATGGTTTTTACTGTAAAACCTGGTTTTGGTGCAGAGAAATTTGGTGCACTATAATTTAGAAATCCTTCAGTCCAGTGCTTTTAAGACTTAATTTGACAGCCAAATTTTCTTATTCCTTACTTTTTCTTTGTAGGAATGAACATTTGGTACATTTCTGAAGATAAAAAGGGGAAATAAAGCTATTAAGTAAAGTTGTAGATGTTATTTTATAACCTGCAGCTTGTTAACTCAGCTCTACACTAATTTTTAAGTAGCTTTCTAACTCTCATGACCAGAGGAAATGAAATCATATACCAGTGGAACTAAAGCAAAAGTAGGTAATATTTTTGAGCTGCTGGGCATAACTGAAAAACTGAGACTATGTTATAGATATGTAATTTGAAGTTGACACACTTCCAAACATATAACTGGACAATAGCCTATGGACTTTGAAAACAGACAAGTTTGACAATGAACATGGGAGGCTGGGCAAATAGAAGATACAGAAATTTACAAAATTTTATGAGGGTTTAGTGAAGCTAGATTTCAGCTATATCAGTTTAGTGTAGTGGTTAAGATGTCAGGCTAGAAATTGGGAGATTGTGAATCTAATTCCTGCTATAAGCATGAAGCCAGCTGGGTGACCCTTGGCCAGTCACTCTCAGCCCTGGGAAGCAGGCCCTGGCAAACCCAAATCCTGCGAAGAAAACTGTAGGGACATGTCCAGAGAGTTGTCAGAAGGCAATACTGAATGGTGGGTCCACACAGAAACAAAGGCTACTTTTATACCATTTTCTAAATCACAGGCAGCATATCTTAAACATCAGAAGACTTGCTAAGCATCCTTCTGAGGTTCCCTAATGTATCTGGTTGGTTACCATTTGGAATAGAATGATGGAGTAGCTAACTCTTGACCCGATCCAAATTCTTCTCAAATTCTTACAGATGTTTCTTGTAAATGAGGATGCATGATCAATTTTATAGGCAAAGAACTTTATAAACCTATCCGAGTGTCCTACAGGAGAATATTCACAAACGTCTCTTTCTAGGAAGGAACACGTAATTCTAACATGAGCTGCTGTATGCAAATCTGCAGATGCAATAAACATTGAGAAGTGATCACTTGTTACTTTTTTATTATTCTGGTATACGCCTGTATGTGGGTATGTCACTGTGTTTAGCCACATACCCACATTCATTCTTTTTCTCCATTGGGAATATTTCAAAGTAGGAAAAAATTTGGAAGTAAACCTGTCCAGAGGTCTTGTTGCCTCCCTATTTCAGAGGCCAACAAAGTACATGGCAGAGCTGTGCTCAAAATTTCTGTTGGGAAATGTTTCTACACCAATATGTCATACAACAGCAGTACTACAGATGCACAATAGGGATGTGCAACCTCACTGTGACTTGCATCAGGCTCAAAGTACACACACACACGCGCGCGCGCACACACCCACACACACACACACACACTGACAAACCTCTTCTACTTATTTGAACTGAACAAGATTTCAGAAGTAAGGCAAAATAAAGCAGAGTGGCAATGCTTAAAAGGACTTCTGTGACTGACACAAAGATCAAAAGTATTAAGAAAATGAAGTATAAAGAGATTGAAATGGGTTCACAGAAGGCAATAATAAAGTATGAATTCCATAAAAATGAAGATGATTACTATACTTTTGGTGAAAATACAGGGAGCAGTTGTAAGGTTGATAGAATTAAATGATCACATATAACACTAGGTTCCTTGTTGCAAGCAGCTTACCCATCCCTAGAATATCAAATCACGTACATCACCAACATCACTAGAAGAGGAACTCATCACTGATCCTCCTGAGTTGGATTAAACACGCTAATTCAAAGCCTGACAGGCTTAAGTAATGAGCATATGAAGGGCTCTAAATGGTACTTGGAGCATACAGCAGAATCCTAATAAAATCTTGAGATCACAAGATGAAAAAGAAAGGCATTGCTTTTGAATGGAAGAAATATTGCAGGTAAAGTATCTGTAGATATTTCTAACAGGAAGGCTTGAAGTTGCTGGTGTCTTTAATATTGACAAGAGCAATAATGGAAACAAGGCAATAATGGAAACAAGAATATATAAACAGACAAAGAAAGTAAAGTAGGTAAAAGAAATAGAAGAAGAACAGTAATACAGTAAATAAACAGTAAATACTGTAAATTTGTTGCAGTAAGAATAGCAAAGGAAGAAAACAGAAAGACTACATTTAAGGACCAAAGGTAAAGCTTAGCCAGTTGAGTCCAAAAACTTCCTGATATTGTAGGCCTGATTCTACCAACAGAGTCAATAGCAATAACTTCATCCAAGGATGAATAAAACATTGTGGCACAGCCACCTGTGCAAACAATTGTTCAGGTTTGGCTGAAAGCAAAGGATATACATAATCCTGGTGAGCACCCTGCCTTGTGCTTGGAAGATAATAAAGAATTGGTTCGGGTATCATAAGGCAGTTAAAATAACTGCTTCATATAGAATGTATTACAATAGCTTTGCCTTGAGATTATAAAATAAGTATGAGACAAAAAGGTTTACAGTCTTTTTAATTAGGTGGAGTTTGTATAAAGCAGATTCAGTGCAGGAACACAATATGATTGAACTTAAGTAAAAGAAAGACACATTTTATTGCATCTTAATTTTAAGGCACAGGTAGTCCTCAATGGATGGAATGGATGGGGCAATGGATGGAAACTAATCAAGGAGAGAACCAATCTAAGGCGGAATTTCCGACAGTGAGAACAATAAACCAGTGGAATGGCTTGCCTTCAGAAGTTGTGGGTGCTTCATCACTGGAGGCTTTGAAAAAGAGACTGGACAGCCATTTGTCTGAAACGGTATAGGGTCTCCTGCTTGAACAGGGGGTTGAATCAGAAGACCACAAGATTTCCAAGGTCCCTTCCAACTCTGTTATTCTCACTTAACCAACATTTGTTCAGCAACTATTTGAAATTATAGCAGAGCTGAACAAAGGGTACCGTAGTTATGCCCGGTACCTGAAGTTATGATGGTGGCAGTGACCCCATGGTCATGTGATCAAAATTTGGGTGTTTGTCAGCCCACCAGCACCAATGACCATAGGGCACTTTAAGTCCTTCCACCCAGCCATCTCCCCCATCTCTGCCATTTTGGCTGTCCTGCCCTTCACTACCTCTGCTACCCTGGGCTCTTTTGGCCCTGCCATCTTGTCCAAATTACATACAGCCTTTTTGCAAGGATTTGGAAGGATTCAAAGCCTTCCAAGGCCAAATGTGATTTGTATAAGGCCATAAGCAACCTCAGGAAGAAGGCCTGGCACAGATAGTATCTGTAATGTAAAGAACCAGACTGGGCTCACCTCATCAGCAGTGGGTGAAAAAAGATGGTGAAGGTCAGCTGGGGGCAGCAAAGTCAGTGGAATGCATGGTGGCAGGGCTGGCAAAGTGAAGATTGCAGGGAAGCCAAAAGAGCTCCTCTCTGAGAGAGATAGGCAGTTAATAAGTGTGATAAATTAATAAACACATAAACAAACAAACAAACAAACACATAAATAAATATAAATAAATAAATAAATAAATAAATAAATAAATGATAGATAGATAGATAGATAGATAGATAGATAGATAGATAGATAGAGAGAAAGAGAGAGAGAGAGAGAGAGAGAGAGAGAGAGAGAGAGAGAGAGAGAGAGAGAGAGAGAGATAGCAAGGATGGGGTGGGAGGAGCTGAAGAGGAGCCATCCCCTTAACTTACTGAGGTTTGGGGCTAGAAAGGACTAAGTCAGGAATGGCTTGGATCGGGGAGGGTCCTCACCTAATGGCCATTGGGATTTGATTAATGAAGGCAATGGAACGTGCTGGGGTTGCTGTTGATTCAGTCATGTGACATTATGCTTTATAGCAGTGATGGCGAACCTGTGGCACGCGGAGCCATATCAGAGGGCACGCGAGGCGTTCCCCTATGTCAGCTCCAGCGCGCATGTGCGCGCTGGCCAGCTGATTTTCAGCCTTGGGGAAGCCATTTTGCCCTCCGGAGGCTTCAGGGAAGCTTCCTGAAGCCCCGGAGTGCAAAAAACGGCCCAACGGGCAACTGGAAGTTCAGAAAAACGCACTTCCGGTTTGCCGTTGGGCCGTTTTTTGCACTCCGCCTGACGCCCCGGAGTGCGAAAACCAGCCCAATGGGCAAACCAGAAGTGCGTTTTTCTGAACTTCCGGTTTGCCCGTTGGGCCATTTTTCACCGTCCCAGGCTTCAGTGAGGCCTTTGCGCATGCGCGGGGGGGCGGGAGGGTTGTGCGCATGCGCAGGAGGCAGCGCGGGGGGGGGGGTTGTGCCCCTTTTGGCACGCGAACCAATAAAGGTTCGCCATCACTGCTTTATAGCCTTATTGCTTGCTTTCAAGCTGATTTGGCAGTGTGAATACCGTATTACAGTATTTTACCACTATGTTTTGGTTATTCCAATTTAGTCATTCAATCCATGCTACCTGGTTTTTAGTGCTTAAGCACTAAATTACATAAAAATTAATTACATAAGTTAAATTGCATAAGTAAGTTTTAACATACAAAATATATTTTATTACACTGATGTCCTCTCAGGTGTACTTTCCTATATCAATCACTCATGTTGTAACAGAACATAATAGCATTTTTATACAAATAAGAAGTTGGTATTATTTACTTTACCTAAGGATACTTAGAAACATCTTTATTTAAGATCAATAAAATCTATTCTATGTATACAAATGCTTGCAAGTAACACACTTTGGACTTAATAAACGCACTGAGAGATTTCTCTCGACTGTTGCTTTTTCTTAGTTCATTGTCAAAAATTATAGGCAAATGTGATAGCTGTTCATAGGATACCTGCTCTTTTGGCTTCAGTCTTCTTTGGCCAAGATACCAACCTGTTATTCCAGCGGTTCTCAACCTGTGGGTCGCGACCCCTTTGGGGGTTGAACGACCATTTCACAGGGGTCGCAGCGTGCGTTAGCCCGCCATCTTGGTGCCACCGTCACTTGCAGGGGTGAAATGCTCCCAGTTCGGCCGTGCCTGCGGGTCGCCGGACAGCCGGTAGCTACAGAAGCGGGAGACTTCGCCCACCCGCCTGCTGCCATTTGGGTTCTTTTACCCTCTGCACATGCGCAGAATGCTTTGCGCATGCGCAGAGGGTAAAAGAACCCAAATGGCGGCGTCCGGGCGAAGTCTCCCGCTTCCGTTGCTATCAGCTGTTCGGCAACCCGCAGGCAAGCCCGAACTGGGAGCATTTCACCCCTGGTGCCACACCCTCTTTGTCACCTCATCCCGCGCGGAGAGGGGGTCGCGGTGGTGGTGGGGGGGTCGCGGCGGTGGTGGGGGTCGCGACATTAGAAAGGTTGAGAACCACTGCACTAGGGCTTATTTTCTGGCTAGGTCTTATTTTGGGGGGAAATATGATAACAAT
>QLTV01012184.1:3339676-3358554 GCA_003457575.1 Thermophis baileyi | reverse complement strand
CCGGGGGGGGGGTGTCCCGGCGGCGGGGGGGCGGGTCGCCGCATTAGAAAGGTTGAGAACCACTGTGTTATTCAAATATTACATTCTTCTGCACTGTCTAACTCATTCTCTATCTCTTGTGTGTCTGGCCTCTAAACGTGGCTCTTATTTTCCATACAAATACAGAATATCACATGTCCATATGCAATTGAGTCAGGCCTGCTGAATACTTGCTTTCATTTCTCAACCACATAAAGCAATATGCTTTTGTCCTGTGCTAAATGACAGTTTTCATTTTCTGTACTGCTAATCTATTACTTTTGCAGCTTGTCTTCTGGCTATTTCCTTTACCTATAACTCTTCTAATTTTTGACACAAATTTTGAATGATAGCAAAGATGTTAGAATTAGAGGGATGAAACAGTTGTCTGCAAGTTTCGGGGAGATCAATTAAAAACTCAAGGTAGATGTGTTGTGGTGAAACAAGCAGACAATATCGATATATTGAATGCAATACTGGATACATACAGTATAGAAATCTTAAAGTTTAAACACTAACGTGTTTAACATATAACACAAAACAAAATAGAAAACCTGAATGGCAGTAAATACCACTTAATAGCACTTTCTTCTGAGTAATCCTCATATACTTAATATGTCAAATTAGGAATTATTTTATTGGAATATAATTCAAAAATATAAGTGAATTATATCCAATTATAAAGCTGTTTTTAAGAAAAAAATAACAAAAAAATTCTTTCGAGTCTTGAAAACCAGATATAGAATTAATCATGACAAAGCAGGTTTCATTCACACTGTCTTATCAATGTTTTGTATCATTTTCTGAAAGAACTCTTTCTAGACAGAAAGAGGTCATTTCATCTCATTTACAGAAAAATACTCAACTGAGCATGCCAACATGTGTGCTAATTCTAACTTCAGGAGGCACTGATGTAGTTAACAAAGACTACTGAAAAACCATCAGCTGGGAACAGTTCTTCATCAGTACTAAAGAAGGGGCAGAGCTGAACCAGTGACCTAGAAGTGAAAGACTTTGTAATCTGATTACCCATCTTTTGAGCTATGCAGTCCATCCCCCTTTCATTTTTACTGATAAGAGAGAATCTTATTACCTAAGCAACTTTTGTAGTCATTTAGCAATGCAAAAGCTTTCATTTAGTGCACTAAAAGGACACTAATGGCACACTTATTAGCCTGTTTCAAGTTTTGTCTCAGTACTACTTTTTCCTATTAATTTAAAAAGAATGCATTCATATAAAATTATACAGAAATGTTTTTATAATGATTTTTGACGATGCTCTTGCTGATTATTAGAGAGCTGCTATAAAGAAGTAGAATTAACAGAGCACTTACTGTCAAACCAAAAGAAAATGTAGACCTAAATTAGCAAATACTGAATTGTCTGCATCTCCAGACAGCACAATCATATTACAATTGAACTACAAACTTACTGACAATGAACAGATAATTCAATAAAGTTTTCCAAGGTACAAAAAGGATTTGTAATATTGGAGTAGCTTTCTAATTCCAAAGCAGAGATTTTTATTATGCCACTGTAATGTGCAAATGTGGCAAGACGCATTTCGAAAGTGTTGAAAATGATTTTGTATGACAAGAGAATGCTTATTTTTTTTTTTCTTTTCTGAAATGGTATTCCTTTTAAGAGTCTCAGGAAGTAATCTTGAAAACTTTCCCTGCTTTTTGGCCTGCAGAAAAATAACTTCTCTCTTTGGGTTAAGATAGTAAGAGAGTAAAAACAGCAAAATCTTGGATTCCCAGAAGCATACATGCAGCTAATAACTCAGACTGAATTATTTCTAGATCTTATTTTAATTTTTGTAATCAGACCAAACAGTATGGCCTGATTTGAAAGAGTATATATTGATATTTTGTAATCCAGTAATAGCAACAAGGACAATATTTTAAGAATAAGTAACATAAGGTAATTTTATGCTGTTGATTAATCAGTGTGTTCCTTATTAACTTCTAAGATAAAGTAGATGATATTGTACTTTATTAAATGATAAATGACTACCCTAAACACTATATTATACAGTATATGCAAAGAAAGAGATAAGTTTTAAATAAACTCTTAAATATTAAATGATTCTTGACGAATGTATCTTGTCTTTTTATGTACACTGAGACCATATGCACCAAAGACAAATTCCTTGTGTGTCCAAGCACACTTGGCCAATAAAGAATTCTATTCTATTCTATTCTATTCTATTCTATTCTATTCTATTCTATTCTATTCTATTCTATAAGTATATGGTAGAGTTTTTAGACTGCTAACAGGAAAATCAAAATAAAGATCGGCTTTTTTAAAGCAACTAGGTAATTTACAGACAAGATATTCTATAAATTATTTAGACTGAAGATATGTTCTACACAATATTATTTTTTAAAATAAATTATTTGATCAAAATGTATTATCAGTTTGCTTATATTGGATGGAAATATTATGAATTATTTAAATAATTACCATTAATTTTTGAAGATATAAAAATATAAGTATAGAAAGTCAAAATCAGAATTTATTGACTTAAGACTGATGAATCATTTGGAATTTTCTATAGCTTCTCCAAGGAAGTTTTTGTAGTGACAAAACATTAATACATTCAAAATGTATTAGGAACTGTATAATTGCAAAAAAAAAAAAAAAATTTACTTATCACCACTTTTAGCATTTTCAGGTAAGGAGTAAATTGTCCTGCTTTATCATATTTGACTTAGTGGCATTTGCAAGCCAAAGGTTTGTGTGTTTGCTGTGTTTCTAAACTTTCTACTGGACAATGTAGAGTTCTGTCATATAGAAAGTAAATGGCCAGTAAGTGGTGATATGCAAATTTAATCTTAACATATCTTCAAAGCATTAGCTATGGCACTTCCTGGCATTTTGTCAATACTGAACTGCCATGGCCTTTTTAAGTAGGAGAAATGCTATTATATTATTAATACTGAAGAACAGAAACATATTTTAATTCTTTTTATTTTCATAACTCCAATCTGCATATTTACTGGCAAATATAATTTGAAAATGGTTACAATCAGTAATTTCCACAGTTAAATTCTAGCTACATTGTTCTATTGTGCAGAAAACATGTTGATATATGTGTATGCAGATGGATATATAGTTTTAAACCACCAAGACTTATAATGTGAATATTATTCCCTTGACCTTTGTTCAATGAAACTACAGTAACTCTTCTATAATACTTTCTCACTTGTTTTCTAAACCTACTCAATCACACTTGCTAGCAAGGAAAAGTTAGCCTTCTGCCTTTGGCAGAAATGATATTTCAAATAAAAAAATTCAATTTCTTGTGTGGCACATTTGATTCCCTATTTCTTTTAAGTGCAAATAGCGCCATCCTTTGCATTAGCAATGCATTTAGTCTTCACTAGATTAGACTGTACATTGGAAACAAAACAAAAAAAGCAATGAATTAAACTGTCTAGA
This sequence comes from Thermophis baileyi, assembly GCA_003457575.1. Classification (NCBI taxonomy): domain Eukaryota; kingdom Metazoa; phylum Chordata; class Lepidosauria; order Squamata; family Dipsadidae; genus Thermophis; species Thermophis baileyi. The sequence continues at coordinate 3,355,092 of QLTV01012184.1, read as the reverse complement.
TTTTTTAAAATAAGAATACCACTGTTAATTAAAGTAAGATTACAGGAATCAGCTGAGTCTTCCCCCACAATCCCAGAAGAAAGCCACAACAGAGGATAAGCAGTGCCCTCTAGTGTAATTTACAGCAGATACAAATCTGAATAAAGGTAAGCATCATCTCAGGCTCTTTAATGAGAAATACATTGCAAGGATGTTTATATACCAACAGATGCATTGTAAATAATTATTAATCACAAACATTAATAATCAAATTATACTATGTTATATCCACTGCCTAGTAGGTATACCCAGTACCTGTAAACATTGTACCCACACACTTTCTCTCAAAAAGTCTGACATGGCCAAGATGTCTTTAATGTTGCAGGCAGCTTAGAAAAAAAAAAACATTTCCACACAGAATAGCAGGCCATGCATGAAAGCGGGTGTCAGAAAACCCAGCAGAATCACTCACTGTGAAGATGTCTAATAGGGATTGCTGAATACACAATATAGGCAGCAGGGACTGAATGACTAAATTGGAGCGACCTGAAGGTAGCACGAAAGGTTTGAATCAACCAGGTCCTTACATTGTAATTAAACCTATGGTGAATGTCTGGTTCTCCCTTTTCTTTTATTAAATGGAAGGTAGTTTTAATTTATTGGGTCTGATGACAGCGTTCTTATAATTGTGGTTCATCAGTAATCTTTTTAAGCTCACTTTTAAAAAGTACTACAAGGGAGGACTCATATTGCTTTTCTGTATCTTCTAAAGGCAACTAATAGTATGAACAAATTTTACTGTAAGTTTGGAACAAGCCTCGATGTATTGAAAATTTCAGAAGACAAGATTAAAAGTATATATAAACACATTCTGAATGAAAAGTCGCATATATTATGTTTCAGGTATAGCACAAATAAATACAAAATCTTCGGTTGTATTATTTATTTATTTAAATTTATTGTCTGCCCAACTCTAATTTGTAAGGCAAATAAAAGTGTTATAAATGGGTTTACAGCTTGTTTTCCATGTAAATAATTAATGTATTCATAGCCCTGCATTTTAATGTTGATAAACTTTTAGATCCATGTGTTATTTTAATTTAACATTTTAAGTGCAAGAAATTAAAAGAGCAGATATGAGGGATCAGACTGACAATACCTATGTATTAAGATTCTACAGTTATTATAAAATGCTGGAGGAAATTTTACTTGGCTGATATTCGTTAAATCTCCACTAAATAAAAAATATATATGCAGAAAGATAATTAAGATACAGAAAATTTCTTTACACATTTTAAGATTTTCCTATAATATAGTTCTTTAGACAGGCAAAATGAAATTCAAAAATGCAACAAACAGGTGTTTGGAAACATATGCTGTACAAATAGTGTCCTTAGGGAACTGAGAAGACCCCAGCTCCACAATGACTGTACACTTTATAAAAAGGACAAACATATGACTACATATTTTATGAAGCTGTTCAAAAATTTCAAAAGGTTTTATTTTTAGCTACTACTGTTTTAAGTCAATACGTTTTTAGAAGAATTAATTCTATGGTTTCTTTTTCTGTTGCATAAAGTCCACAGCTAGGGCTAATGTATTTTCTGTTAATCTTTTAAGATAAATTGTAATAACTTACCTTTGTTATTCCATTCCTTCACTTAAATTCTTGAATCACTAACTTAACATTGCATATGTGTATGAAGTGAAGATGAGATCCACAAAGCAGCTTCTGTTCCATCTACTAACTCATGCTTACAAACTACCTGCTTATATCCCATTTACAAAACACCAGGTAAAGAAGTTACTATCCTAAAGCAGACTTGAAAAACAGTGCTAAAGGATATGTACATAATAGAATTCGAAAGCTAGATGTGCTGAAAAAATAAGCTATATATGCTCACTCTTCTTTCTACCTTCAGAAGAATAATGGACTGCTAATTTCTTCAGCATGCTAGTTTTAATCAAATTGAATGGAGTCTCACATAATCATCCTTTTGCTTTGTGATCCACTATTGCTTTGAGGAATTCTAAGAAACCAAAATAAGCCTAAATTTACATATGTTAAATTTCTTAAAGTATTGGGAGTACCACAAACAGAAAAGGACATTCTGGGAATAAGGGCTGGATACAATTTTGTTTAAGAAGTTGCTTGATTGTCAAGTTGATAAATACATGCAATTATTTTTGTTAGCTGTAATAAGAAGAAATTAATAAAGAATAAAACATTACACATGAAACAGCAGGCAAAGATTATTAATTATATATCATGTGGGTTAGTTAAACCCCAAAAGAAAACTGTCCCTTTAGGGCTAAATAAGTTTATTTATTTGATATAAAAGAGTGTTGTATTTTGATTTGGAGGAGGTGAGAAATTTGCTCATATTACATTGTAAAAATATAGTTAGCACTGTTGAGAATTATGAACACAAAATTTCACTGGGGATGCAGCTGGAATGCATTAAAATTAGAACACAGCTTTGTGTAAAGGCAAAGACAACTTCTGTGTTAAGGTTAACAATGAGTTTTTGCTGTTATAAAAATGACAGTATGATTTATGGTTAAACATTCAAATAATTTTAGATATATAATCCATAATGTGTTGAAAACAAATAAATCTATAGAAAAAGATATGAAACTAATGATGGAAGCAAATGGGAAATAATGTCACTAATAATTATAAATAGATATTTAAAGCAATCTGAACACTACATAGTTTTTAATTCTAAGCACTAAGAGTTACTAAGTAATATATTTAGTAAAAAAATTAGAATAAGATACATTTTTAATTATTATATGAAGAAAATGTATTCTTTACACTAACAATTTAAATATATTGGATGTACTACAGTTTATTAAGTTTATACAAACTACCATATAGTAAAACAATTATCTAGCTGTTTCTACCTTATTCAAAATATTGTGCTCATAATTAACAAGCAAGCTTGACTTGTAACTCAGCATTTCAGCAATATAAAATTGAGACTGCTACTTACTATTTCTAATTTTGTGCATTACTGTTATTGTTTGTTACTTTACAATGCACATATACTTGAAATAATTAATTCTCACAGAATAAGCCAGTTATTCATTTATTTCTAGAATGGGTAAAGTAATACTAGTGTAACATTTTCCATCTTAAAGATTTATAATGTATCAGTATCTTACTATGGGTAGTCTGTGAAAACCATAGCTAGCTAAAATAAATATATAATAGAGTATTAAGTAGCACTTTACCATAGCAGCGAAACTCTAAATATAAATTTTAGATTAACTCTAAATTAAGAGTTAAAATGCCTTTATTAATGATATGAAAACAACTTGAATTAAAATATAGAAATATAAGCTAGGCTAAATTTATATAAAAATTCAAGTAAACTAAGTATATTGTACCCTTTAGCAAGAAAAAAAATATCCAATATATGATGAAACTGTAGCTGTAATGTTATTAAAATACCAACAGCATGCAACCCTATTCCCTATATTTCTCTTAATATTAATCAAGAGACTTAACATTGAATGTGATTGACAAAGCAGCTGCTAGTGGATACAAAACACCGAACATCATAATTATGGCAATAAGACAATCAGCCACAACTGTCTGACTGCAAGGCACAGAACATTCTCTCTTTTTTACTAAGTTAATAATACCTCAAACAGACTTTCCATTATGTCAATGTGCAGAAAGATATGCCCTACAGAAAACTTTCAATATTTTACATGTTACAAAACTTCCAGAACAAACTCTTTTTTTTTAAAGTTCTAAGGTTAACGGGACCTTCAGAGACTGCAGACATAATACTAGGGATAGTTTATTTTATTTCATTTATCTTATTTCATTTATTTTTTTAAAGCAGAGAAGAGGATTGTAGGCTCTCCCTGAAAGTTCCTTTCCATAACCTAGTAACTGCTATTTAACCATGAATATATTCACTTAAATAAATGTCCAGGTAGTTGCCAAGCTTGATTATGACAGCTACTATATTTAGCATATTTATTATAACTAAAGCTTGACCCTACTTATTGGATCGCCCTTATCCTCTTACTTATTGTCTAGTAAGAGGTGATTTACAGCAATTTGTATGGAAAAGGACAGAATGTGACTCTACAGTTCTTTCCCAGCTTCTTAACCATAGTTAAGTAGTAAACATCACCATTAATAGGTTTACCGTAGCATATGGAAGTGACAAACTTTAATGCATTCAAAATTCAATATCTCTCTCTATATATATTAGTTTGAATGTATCATGTGCAACCTGCATTTTATTAATTTGAAAATTTTGAGGAAACAATGAATGAAATATTAACATAATTCATATGTTAATATGAAGTTCATATTCATATGAAACACTGCAGTTATATGTTAATACTAACTTCTCTTAACAAATAGATAATTTTAAAGTATTTCTCAAACCAAAGCATGATCTAGATAACAGACATCAAAGGCAGAATACTTTAAAATGTTTATTTTAACGTATTTTATTTAGGTTTTGTTCTTTACTTGGGGACTTAGCAGACTACATATCCTACCATATATTTATGAGATCCTAGTTTTGTCACAGAATGCAATACTCTTACCTAAATGGCTGCATTTTTTGTATTATAATAGTATGGCTTGACCATTGTTCTCAAACAGAAATTTCACTTTGGGAAAAAAACATGTTCCAATTTAATTAATTCATGACATTGATTAAATACTGAATAACTCTATTAGATAAGGAGAAATAAAAATTAATCTATTGTGCCAATTACTTATTCATGTTTGGCATATTATAACCACTAAATAGTTGATCAATACTTCTAATATGTTGATTATTTTTCTTTTAATGGGCACCTGAAACTACTTATAGCTTCTATTACAAAATATTGAAAAATATTCTTGCATGTTCATTTACCAATGCAGGAGAACTGTCAGCAGTTACTACAAATAAGAAACGCAGATGCAGTTTTCAAATACAACTCACAGGTCAATGTATTCTCCTATTTTAATAATGGCTTTTCCTATTACATTCATTATTCATATAGAAAAGAAGATAGGCACTTTTTAGGTATTATATTGCTTTCTTGAGGAATATGAGCATTGTGACTTTGAGAGGCCATTTTCTAAAGATCCTAACAGCCAAATGACATCTTGGGAAATGTTATGCTCATGGTGTATTTGCATAATAATGAAGGTATCGTACATATAAGGCCAGAACTGCACTTACCCAAATTTTTATTCAAATAATGAGAATTCTTTCTATTCCTGAAACAGGGTACCCTCTAAAATAAAATCCATTACTTGTTTCAAAAAGATGAGCCAAAACTAGACTATGGATGACACATAAATTCTTTGATGTAGATTTATAGCCTACTTTTCATGCCTATTGTGAGCATGAAACAGCCAACCATAAGATGTTTTCTAAATTGAGAATTAGATGCATACATTTCTTCATGTTTCAATGTATACATTTGAAAAGTCTTCAGTTTTGTTTGAATGAGGAATTTTAGTTGATATAACATGAACAATATTTTAATCATAGTATAAAAAAATCAAAGCAATCTCAAACATCATGCATCATAAAACAGAAAAATTAAAAGGCATGGTTTTACTTCACATTTACAATTCAATGGTTTTCCAAAGGATTCTAGATTCTGTCATGTATGAATATTATCTATTGAATTAAAACAAAAGCCCCTGTGATTGTTTGTTTTGTTTTTACATACTTTTAAGTGATACTAAAACATTTAAATATCTTGTAAAACATTTTTAGGAAGAAAATCTGGGGGCAAACATGGAATCTGGTCTTCAATAATTTTAAGATTAGAAAATGTGAAGATAATTTTATAATCAGGAGGGAACTATATGGTGGCATGGACGCTATATTGGTATAGTAATCTATAATATCATAACAAATTTCACGACACATCAGTTTCTTGTTTTTTCAGTATTAGGAACTGCTGTGCCAAAATGAATAAAATTCCAGTTCCGATTCTTTTGAACAAATATTATTTTTATATATCATTGCTTAAATGTTGTTATACAAAACACTATAGTACAAAGTACTGGAATTGCTTTAATATATTTCACTGATATAGTGAGATTACTCTGGAGTAAATATTTGAATAAGAATGCAAGAAAATTTATGTCAATTAATTCTGGGGTAAGATTTTAGTATAAATCTTAAATATAGAAAAGTAACACTTAAAATGTTTTCTTATTCTAGCAAGTATATAGTTAACTTTCTGATTTATTTTATAATCGTATATTACTGACATCAATAGAATTTTACACATCAGCACTATATGCTGAAGCCAATTTAAAGTAATATTTCAAACTGAAGAATAATGTTATCAAGGGATTTAAAAGCTTAGGTTCATACCTCAACATAAAAAGATGTATGTATAGGTTTCTAAATGTTTAAAAAGGATGCAGGCTTTTTTTTCTTAGAAGGCAAATACATTACTTCAAAATAAAATAGAAATGAGAAAGTGGTATATGTCCTGACAACTAAATAGATTTTTTTTTCAAACTAAATAAGAATATAGTACACTAAACTGAAGAAAGCTATCTAAAGAAGAGACAGATGTTCTATAAACAGGAAAAAAACTTGTACTCAGAAAGAATGTTGGAATAAAATTGAGACATCTGCAGTAAAGTTTTACCTTCTCCCTAGAATATTTGAGATGAACTCAGTATAACACTCTCTTCCAAGAAAAGGCAAAGTGATCAATGCAAGAACACATCAGGCTCTCTTGGACAGGCCAATCAATGCAAGAAAGAACCTTGCCCAGGGCCTTATGCAAATAGAAGCACGTCCTACACCTAGGGAGGGAACATGCGCACTAGATCAATGGAATCTGAAAAACCTTACAGCTATACCAGCCTCAGACAGTAAATATATAATGATGAATCCTTCACGTTTTAGCTGAACTTTTAAACTAGTTACTCTCCCCAGCTAGGTGAAAACGACTATAAAGATCTATATCTGGCAAGTTCAACTCAAACTTTAAAATATAATGATGAACTTTCATTACTCTTGGCCTCAGCAAGGCTGAGATGCTTTTTTAAAAATAAAAATGATTAGGATTTAAATTGTATGATTTTTTTACACACACTCTACATTTAAAATAAATTAAATCTTTAATTCTATTGTTGGAAATGTACATCCCTTACACTCTGGACAGTAACTATATAACTTCAATTATATAGGATTTTTTCACTAAGATCTTACATACAAGAAATTACATTGTTTATTTCTTAACTTTTTAAATACAGCATGGTTTATTAAACATGTCTGCAAATTAGTTTCTATTTCCAGTTGTAAAGTATATGCATTTCTGCAGAAATATAAATTCAAATGTAGAATTCATTGAAAAGAATAGGGGAAACACTAATATAAGAAAACTTGTTTTGAAGACTTCTGAACAGCGACTTTCAAATTGTAATTTGGGTAAAAACCCTAGGAGAAATAATTTAACACAGAATCAACATTTATAAATTTCATAGAATGGACACTTACAGTAATTGAATTGCTGTTATACAGCATGGTGTTAAATGACATAACATCATAACACAAGTATACTCAAGCAAAGAAGGCAGCAACTAGCCTAACATTGTGGTTTAAAAGATCATTCAAATGGTGGAGATAATGAAAAACCAATTTTTAGAATCTGCATTGCGTTCAAACATTGGAAGTCTGTCCAATGTCTGTCAGATTTCTCCTCATCCCGTCCTCTTCATCACTGCTCACTTCATAGAAAATCACTGTTCTATCAGGAACTATAACTATGGGATGCTCCCTGGCTGGTTACGCCTGAAAGTATTCTTCTGCAGCTGACACAGTAAGCTGAAAGCAAATGTCCAGCTGCTGTTTCCAAACACACTGTTCAGGAGAGGACCAGTTAATGCAAATGAGCACTTCCAACAGTGATCCAGGCTTGTGCTATGCCATGTCTGGTGCACCTACATGTAACACATCCGTGCCACCACAAGTTACTATGAATGGTTAGCATGATTGCTCATCTGCATGATAGCCACCTAATTTCTTCTGCCATTTAAGAATGACTAAATAACAGCAGAAAGTCCTTTTATGTTATGTTTATATTTGTAACAATATACAAACCAGAGACTATTGTTGGTTAGAAGTCATGGTTTGTTTTATACCTATTTTCAAGTAAATTCTGCAAGTCTAAATAAACAACACATAGACCTGGTTATTGTGATTTGCTTTATATTCCTATTGCTAAAAGGATCCAAGCTAGTGATCATACTGAATGTCAGTTTTTGAAGAGAAGTCAAACCTGCCTATAAGCTCCCTGTTCCCTCTTTTTCTTTGATGTATTATTGTATAATATTAAGCATGTGGCATTCCATTTTGTTTAATTTTAACCAAATACAACCTTCTTTTGCCAAAGTTATTTTAATTTCTACCATGTCTGTGACATAAAAAACATTTCAGAAGTAAATTAGAGAAGCACACATCATAACAATATTTTTGTTTGTTTTATATGTTTGTCTGGCAGCTTATATAGCATTTTTACAAAGCCAACATTTAGGATTTTTAAAAATGTATTTATATGTTAAATGATAGATAACAAGTAGCATTTGCACTATCACTAAGTTTAGCAACCTTTTTAAAATTATTTCAGTTAAAAACTCTGGTTAGCAAAAATGTTAATCTCTGAATATATTTTATGAGCCAGTTTTGTGTAATGATTAAGGCATCAAGTTAGAAGCTGGGAGATTTTGAGTATTAGTCCCACTTAGACACAAAGCCAGCTGGGTGACCTTGGGCCTGTCAGTCTCTCTCAACCTTAGGAAGGCGGCCATGGCAAACCACTTGTCTAATCTTGCCAAGAAAACTGCAGGGACTTGCCTAGACAATCACCAGGAGTCAACACTGACTGGAAGGCATAAAAAAACCCCAATATATTTTATATGTGGGCCAGTATGGAACACTTATTGCAGTGATTTCTTAAAATTATATATTCTTTTTCATAAAAAGTTAATTACCCATGTTCTCTAATAAGCATCTGGAGTCTAGGTCTATGTATACATGCATAATTTCTTATCTGTACAATCAGTGACAATTCTGGATCGCTTCTCTGATATTCTCATTACTTCCGCAGCCTTATTTACATTTCACTTCATTGCGCTTACCTGCTATCCTGTCAATGGCAGATAGTCCTTGCTTAACGGCCCTGTTTAGCGACCTTTCAAAATTACAATGAAGCTGAAAAAGGTAAATTTATGACCAGTCCTCACATACATGACCATCACAGCATTCCCGCATCATGTGATTGAAATGTGGGCACTTTACAATTGGCAGGCATTTATGACAGTTGTAGCATCCCATGGAGACACAATTGCCATTTCAAAGGTGGCTTCTGACAAACAAACAAAATCAACAGAGAAGCCAGCGGTAAAATCACAGGTCGCGGTCATAGTGCTTAATGACTGCAGCGGAATTGATGTCAACACATCCAGCACAATATCATGATGTTTCACTTAACAACTTAGCAATGGAATTGCTGGTCACAATTGTATGGGCTTCCTGAACCTCTCAAAAAAGAAGTGAAAATGGATTGTTCAGTGACTCTATCACTGGAATCTAACAAGAAAGAACCGCACATATGTAATATATGAAATTGCAGCATCATGGCCTCACTTGGTTACGGTGCTAGGCCTTGTTTTACTATTCAGGAATGATCCCATCTGGTTGTAAGGAAATCAAAAGCATTTGTTCCCTGTTTTGAATTAATTCTGACTTCTCTTTATATGCATACTGGGTGAAATTATGATTAACTTTAATTATGATTTATCCAAATGGGTCAATGTAAAACCACAGCTTACAGTAATTCACTCATATTGCTGGAGAAAATATGAGAAAGCCTATTTAGCCTAAATATTATTCATGCTTATTTCTGCATGCTGCTTTTTGTTTTAACGATGACATATAGAAGACTATCATTAGCCTTGTTCAGAAGTTAACAGACTGTACCCAGGTCCAATCCTCTTTCTGCATGGCAGCTCCAACATTGCTTACTTATTTACAAGGATAGGTGATAACCTAAGCTGCATTAGGTCATGGCTGATGTGTAATGGTTCAGAATTAAGAAGCTCTCTCTCACACACATTTGCACAGGATTATTTTGGTATTACCATCTCTTATAATATTATTTTAATAATTAATAATATTAACCTTAAGTACACACAAAGTTGAAACTGAAGTCCAAGAATAATGCAGAATATTATTTGTAAAAATGGAAGATCAGAGAATTAGAGATTAGTTCTGCCTTCAATACTGGAGAACAGATTATAAAAAAGTGAGTAAATGGTAAGCAAGGAATATCTATAATAGTGGTATGTAAGTATTTGTTATGCTTTGTTGTCATACAGAGTAGAACTAGAACCAACAGGATAAAACTATAAGGAGGTAGATATAGTCTACATGTTAGCAGGCTCTTCCTTTTTGTATAAGATGTCAGCCAGTGAAATAGGTTGTGACAAAAATGGTAAGATTTCCTTCATTGGAGTCTGAATGTTTAATGGATCCTGCCGTGAGTAGAGCATGATCTCTTAAGGTTTCCATCCAGAGACCCATAATATTGTGAATCTATCCAACCACACATTCAGCCACTGCGAAGAGTCAATTCTTGCATAAGGCTTATCCTTTTAATCCAGTAAGTTCCTCCCCACCAAAAAATATACAAGTGTGTGAGGATTTTGAAACATATTTTTTACCCCTTAAGAGTTAAGGAATACTTTCAAGAAAAGACACAAGGCAAATATACAGCCATTGTCAATCCTGGGATAACATACAACTATAGATTTCAAAAGCATAAAAAACTAAATGTTGTGTGGACACTTCCAGACAGATGTTAACAATAAATTGCATTTCTATATTGAATACTTTCACCAAGTTCAAACTACAGTCATCAATAAGTACTCCCCTTATGCAACAATCTCAGCAGGGCAGAAGGAGATGATATACAAGAACAATTATGACCAGTGGTGGGTTGCTACCGGTTCGCACCGGTTTGGGAGAACCGTTAGCGGTAATTTGGCCTAGGTCGCAGAACTGGTAGCGACCTCTGGCTGGCCATGCCCCCGAACCGGTCCCCGCTCGCTCACCCCACCTGCCCGATGCTCGCTCGCCCCACCCGCCCCACCACTACTTGCAGAATCTAGCCGCGTACTTCTCACCGCTGCTGGCAAAAGTAAGGCCGAAGGGCACGGGCCAGCGGGTGGGTGGGGGAGGGAGAGCTGGTGGAGAGGTGATACCAGCGGCGGGTGGACCAGTGCACGTGGGGAGGGAGGGGAGATCACGGCACCGGAGCTCTTCCCATGTGTTTTCCCCAGCCAGCCTGGCCTGCGAGGGAAGCACACAGGAGATCACAGCACCGGAACTCTTCCCATGTGTTTCCCCCAGCCGGCCTGGCCTGCGAGGGAAGCACGCGGGAGATCGCGGCACCAGAACTCTTCCCATGTGTTTCCCCCAGCTGGCCTGGCCTGCGAAGGAAGCACGCGGGAGATCCTAGCTGCAGTTTACTCGTGAGCACCATTGGCCAGGAGAGGCAGGGAGAAAGGCCAATGGTGCTCATGAGTAAACTGCAGATTAGAGGCAGCCGGCAGATCGCTGGCTTACTCGCTCTGCTGCTCGCTGCCCGCAGCTCGCAGGCAGCGAAAGAAACCACCACCTCCTGCCTCCGCACATCGAGAAGCATCCTGCCACAAGCATCGCCTTCCCAACAGCAGATGGGAGGTGGCGGCTACAGCTGACTTGGGATGGAAACACGAAGAAATGCCCGGTGAAGCAACTGCCTTTTCCTCTCCGACTTCTGTTAGCAGAGAGAAAGAAGAGGCAGAGGTGATGGCGGCGGCAGCAGGAAAGGGGCCGATCGCTTCGTAGCCGGCGTGGTTTCCCGGGCTCCCTTCGCCTGGCTCTCCTCACAGCGCCACCACACATGCACACAAGGACGTCTCCCTTGAGAGGCTTCAAAGGCCGAGACTTTTTTTCTTTTCCCCCTCCTGCCGCCGCCTCGAGGGCTTTGCGGCGCAGAGGCTTCTTCCTCCACAGGCCGCGAGGATGGGAGCAGCCGCCTCCCGAGGTTTGGGGAGGGAAGCGGGGCATGTTAAAGAAAGGTAAAAGGGAAGCGGGGTGGGGGGTGGGAGAGATGCGCGTCTCGCAGTAGGGTGCAATTTGGGGGTGGCAGGGGGCAGGAGGGCCGCGAGACACGCATCTTACCGTAGACTGGCAGCTCCGTTGCGTCTCTCAGCCGTTGTGTGCAGGGAAAAACCTTGCACAGTAAAGAAAAACTTCTCGTGAGTGTGAGGCAATTAACAACTTCTCGCACTCGCGAGAAGTTTTTCTTTACTGTGGCAAAGTGTTTCCCTGCATGCAACAGCTGAGAGACGCGATGGAGCTGCCAGTCTACGGTAAGATGCGCGTCTCACAGTGGGGCACAATTTGGGGTGGCAGGTGGGGCAGGGGATGGGGCGGGGCGGGGCTGCTAAAGGAGGGGAATTTTTCCTACCTTTTCTTGTGGGCGTGGCTTGGTGGGAGGGTCATGTGAGTGGGCGTGGGCACGAGTGACGGCAAGTCGCCCACGCCCACTCAGTCACATGACCATCAAACCACACCCACAAAATAAGCCACACCCACAGAACTTGTAGTAAAAAAATTTAGAACCCACCCCTGATTATGACATTATAGTCAAAGAAGCTGTCATTAGGAATAAGGTGCATTATGCTAAGAGACCACTTTCTAACACCATGTTTGACCAAATTTAATCCTCAGATTTCAGTGCAACATACAAAAAAACCTACACAATTTGATAAAATAATTTCCTAAGAATTTCCTTCATATAAAACTCTATCTAATGAAAACATTCTACAGCAACAGTCTTGTATTTTCTATCTACATCCCAAAATACGCAAACCAGGAAACCAAGGCCATCCCCATTGTTTCAAGGATGAAAATCATCACAGCTGGAATATCACATCTCAAGGACTATTCAGACCTTATGCTACCAACACTCCCAGCTACGTAAGAGACACCAGTTTATTTCCTAAGAAAATGGAAATCCATTGGCAACCCCCACCTCAACAAATATTCTTGTAGCTATCTTGGATGTTTAAGCATTACATAGCAATATCTTCCCCAAACACACACCACAAACTGATTGTTTGGAGTTGAATAGCACCTAATCAAATAAATTAAATTAAACAGGGTTAAACCTATGAAGATAATCTCAACTTCAGAGTTGTTCTGAAGTCGGACAGCACCAAATCAATTAAAACAAACGAATAAACATATAAACAAACATAAGCATACCTTATCACCAATCTATGTGATTTTGTAGTCACCCATAACTATTTTATCTTTGGCCATAACCTATACCTGCAAATCAGTGACACAGCAATGGATAAATAGATGGCTCTCCTAAAGCAATACTTTCACAACTATTACCCCTGAAATTTCTCCTTTACCTGAAATCGTAACAAACCTATCTACATCTCCCTCCCCACAAACATTTCCTCCACCTCACCCCAATTTAAATCCTGCATCATTCAACTACTCTATGCATCTAATGAAACGAAAGCCTATGCCTTTTAATAACATTTGGTAGTTGGAGAGCTCATCCCAGACTCCTAATTTATTAATAACACAACTAATCCTAATCTGGTATATGTGTATTTCGATTTGTCTTTGTTAGATTTTATTCTGTTACTTTTGTCTCCTTTCTCTAACTTAAAAGGTTCATTTTGAATTTTATTTCCTTCTTCCAGAGTATTAATTATTTCATTCCAATTTTGTATTATTTGCATCTCTGAAAAGCATTCTTCTACCTCTTCATCCAAGTTATTTATAAAAAGATTAAAGTGGAGAAAGCTGAGGACTTAATTTTATGGCACTCCTCTTAATGTGTCAGATCAATTTAATTGAAAAATTTAATGAACGTTATTGTTGTTAGTTGCAAAGTCAAGTCCAACCCATCGCGACCCCAATGAACGTTATTTGAGTACAATTTCCAAGCAACCAGAAGGCCACACAACTGCCATGCTACCTAGGTTTTTCTTAGTTAGCTTGCTAATCAGAGTAGCATAGGCTACTCTGCCAAAATGCTTTACTGAAACAAAACCCAAAAAAATCTAAAGTATTCCCATAGTCTACTAAGGATGTACTGTATTAACATTTGTCTGGCAGGTTGTTCTTGACAAATCCAGGCTGACCTCTGCTAATTAACTTGATAATCATAACTCTATTTATGATCTCTTCTAGAATTTTCCCATATATATATATATATATATATATATATATATACCAGATTGACTATACTTCCTTGGACCCATTTTTTTTCTTGTAAAACACAGGGATAACATTTCTTAAAGATAATATCTGGGGATTTGACTGGTTTGTCAAAAAATTCCTTCAGTCTCCTAAAATGTAATTCATGTGATGCTGGAGATTTAAACTCAATGTAAAGATTCTACTGCCAAACCCCCACCCAAAAAGAAGGAGGTCGCTACTGATGAGCCATACGACTCCTGCATGTGCTTCATCTGTACAGAAGCATTCGAGGAGGATGCGAGTACCATGAAGTGCTCCCTATGCTCATCACAAGTGCTTGGGGTTAACAAAAGGCGCAGCCCAGTTCCTGCAATCAGCTACCCTTAAAACATCCCAGTTTGCGTTTCCACTATTCTGCCCATCATGCAAGCCCAGACTGGACAAATTTATTGTTCTACTTGAACGGGTGGACACCATAGAAGCGCGATTAGCATCCCTTGAAGAAAAAGAAAAAACACAGAAAAGCGAAGCACCAATATCCCAAAATCCTATCCCAACCCAACTACCCCAGCTGCAGGAAACTACTAATCCTGCAAGTAACATCTCCATCCTTGTCAAAGACGTGATCAAACATGAACAGAAGCGTCCCAACGCAATCTTATTTGGACTGGATGACACCAACAAATCTGACGACATCACAAAGATTCGTGACATCATCAACAACTTCCAGGCATCAATCATCACTCCCGATGAAATCATCGATGTTTCCCGCGACGGTCCTGAGTTCAAGAACAGCGATGGCTCGGTGGCCCCATGATTCTACAGAGTCGTTTGCAAGAGTGAAACTAGCAAACGCAAATTCATCTCCACAATAAACTCACTCGCCAAAAGCTGCACAAATCATAAGAAACTTCATTCACAGCCATACTACATACTCCATACTACAACGTGCCCGTGCCCACAAGCTTCACTCGGAGCTCAAAAGACGCCAGGATCAAGGTGAGACTGACTTGTACATAGACTACCGCTCTGACTATATTAAACGCAAGATCAGTGGCCCACGTCCCAACACCCCCCCCCAACAACTTAAACTAGGTGTTGTGACCCAGCGCGGCAAGCCCCCAGGAAACGACACACACACTGTTTTCCAAAACAAAGAAG
>QLTV01012184.1:3318670-3339588 GCA_003457575.1 Thermophis baileyi | reverse complement strand
CCCTCTGCCTGCAGGTTTACATGTGAGGAGACCTCCTCCTACAGAGCCACTCTTGCCAGCTAGCTGCCCTGCGTGCCCTAGCATCAATCAGAGGCTCCTCCTCTTCACTGGAGTCACTTAACTCCTGCTGGGGAGGTGCAGAAGGCCCTGGTTGATTATCGTCCTCTGGCCCTGCGTCCTCCTCGGTCTCGGACTCAGGTGCCCGAGATACAGACTGATCTTGCCACCCCATGGTCGGTTCTTGGTCTTCCGGATCCATGAGCAGCTGCGCGGGACTTGGGCAAGCCACAACACTAGGCATGCACGCACCCAACTTCTTTCAGGTCCACCCCTACAGGTCTAAAATGCAAGCTACTTAATGCAAGAAGCCTCATGAACAAAATGCCCGAATTCCTCCTGCTTCTAAATGCGGCCCTATTCGACCTTATTTTTGTCTGTGAGATGTGGTTGAATGTATCCTTTCCAGACTCCCTTATTACAGTAAGTGACTATCATGTTTTCCGGTCTGACCGTGAAAACCGTAGAGGGGGTGATGTTGCTATCTTCTATAAAAAGTCCCTAGGTCTGAAAAAGATTAATGTTACACAGGAGCTTGCTCTTCCTGAGACCGCTGTCTGCAAACTGTCCTTAAATGTGATCGGTCTAATTCGAGACAATGATGAATCCGCATACAGACGGGAGGTTGAACAACTAACCTTGTGGTGCGACCGGAACAACCTGGAACTGAATACACTCAAAACCGTAGAAATGGTGGTAGACTTTAGGAGAAACCCGCCCATACTTCCACCTCTTACAATACTAGACAACACAGTATCAACAGTAGAGTCCTTCAAATTTCTAGGTTTTACCATATCGCAAGATCTAAAATGGACACCTAACATCAAAAACGTCATCAAAAAAGCACAACAAAGAATGTTCTTTCTGCGCCAACTCAGAAATGATGGGAATGGATAAAATCTGTTAAAATACATGAATATGTTTTACATCATGTTATTCCTACAGTAAGGGAAGGGAATCTGCTCCTTAGCAGACAATCTAGGTGGTAGCGCAAAAGATGACAACCAAGATGGGTCACCTGCACAATTTTATCTAGTTTTATTGGCTAGGTTTGGACCATAATAGCATACAAACAGCAGTGTGAAACTCCTACCACTGGTTGTCAAAATGTTTAACGTCCCCATATAACCAGTCATAAGAATTGATTATAGAGATGGGTAAAATGCTACATTCCTACAGCATAGAGATGAATAAAACGCTCTTCTGGTAGATTAAGAGATAGAACTGAGATTTGATAGAAACATAACCACATAAGTCCCTAGGTTGAAAAAGATTAATGTTACACAGGAGCTTGCTCTTCATGAAACCATTGTCTGCAAACTGTCCTTAAATACCACAGTTGGTTTGTTGCTATGTTACAGAGCCCCTGATTACGACCTTGGTCATACGAACAAGTTAATTGCACTACTAATGTGGGCAGTTTCCTGCCCGCGTCTCTTTATCTTTCTTGGTGACCTCAATTTGCCTCTTATTAATTGGACCCTAAACGAATGTACAACCGAATCTATACATGCAACCCTGTACAATGCTGTTACGACTCTGGGGCTGGAGCAGTTGGTAACGAACAACACTAGGCTCAACAATTGCTTAGATCTCATCTTCTGCAATAGCTTAAGCTCAATTTATGGCCTACAAGTTAAAGAACCTTTTTCCAACAGTGATCATAGTATGATTGTTTTTTGTCTCAACTTGTGACCTTGCAAAGAGGGTCATAATGATGGGACTCCAAATTATAATTTAAAAAAAGCCAACTATGATCTCATAGCTGCCGACTTCGCATCTCTTGATTGGCACCTTTTGTTCACAGGTTGTAATACTGCAGAAGACCATTATAACACTTTTTTGCTTGAAGTCAATAGAGTCATTAACCTATATGTACCAAAAATAACTCCTAAAGCAAACAAAAAAACCCCAAAACCAAATTACCCATAACAATAAGAACGTTACAATAAAAAAAATCTCTTTGGAGAGAAAACAAAACTGGCCACGTAGCTAACTTTAAAAACAGCTACAAAGCTTTATGCTGTCAGATAAAGGCAGAATGCATCAATTACCATTGCAAACAGGAGGAAGAGTTGTTAAACTCGAAATCCACTCGAGCCTTCTAAAATTTCGTAAACGCCAAACTTAAAGACTCGAAAACTATCCCACCCCTAAAAGGGCCTAATGGGGAAGACTGTAACGATGAAGCTGTTAAGGCCAACCTCTTCAATACGTTCTTCAGCTCAGTCTTTGTTAACAGCAATGGCTGCTGCCCCTTATTTCCTAGTCGTACCATAACAAATTGTAACAATTTACTACATATTGATTTTACAGTAGATAACATTGAAACGGCACTACGTAACCTAAAGCCATCTCCATCTATTGGCCCTGATGGATTATGTGCCTCCTTTTTGAAAAAGTTTGCCACTGCCCTAGCCGAACCTCTATGCACAATCTCTGAGGTATCTTTCAGAACCAGCTCCTTGCCCGACTTACGGTCATTAGCCACGGTCATACCTATTTTTAAAAAGGGAGACCCTAGTCTAGTAGAAAATTACAGACCAATCTCACTGTGTTGCATCACCTGTAAAGTCATGGAATCAATTATAAACCAATCCATCACCCTCCATTTAGAAACAAACAACCTGCTTTCTAACAAGCAGTTTGGTTTCAGGAAAAATTTGTCCTGTAATCTGCAACTCCTACAGTGCAGAAACATTTGGACCACACATCTTGACCAGGGTAAAGCAATAGACACAATTTATATAGACTTCTGCAAAGCCTTTGATTCAGTAGTGCACGTCAAACTACTGTTGAAACTAAGTTCTTAGGGCATCTTTGGATCACAAGTGGATATCCGCGTTCCTGTCAAACAGGCAACAAATAGTCGAAATAGGGAGGGCCCTATCAAATCCGGCACCAGTTAACAGCGGTGTCTCCCAAGGCAGCGTTTTAGGACCCACAGTCTTTCTGCTTTACATCAACGACCTATGCGATCATATTAAAAGCAGCTGCGTCCTCTTCGCCGATGACGTAAAATTATTTACCACTGACAATGCTGCTGCCCTACAAAGCGACCTTGATTATGTGTCAGAATGGTCGCGCAATTGGCAACTCCAAATTTCAACTAATAAATGCTCTGTCCTACACATTGGCAATAAAAATCAGAACACCAAATACAAGTTGGGCGGAAACGATCTCGTAGATGACCCTCACTCTGTCAAGGACCTAGGAGTACTCATCTCAAACGATCTAAGCCCCAGAGCTCACTGTAACAGCATCGCCAAAAAGGCATTAAGAGTTGTTAACCTAATTTTGCGAAGCTTTTTCTCCGGTAACATTATTTTGCTAACTAGGGCATACAAAACCTTTGCCAGACCAATTCTTGAATACAGCTCGTCCGCCTGGAACCCACACTGTATATCGGACTTTAACACGATTGAGTGGGTTCAGAGGTATTTCACGAGAAGAGTACTCCACTCCTCTACTCACAATAGAATTCCCTATGCCACCAGGCTTGAAATTTTGGGCTTGGACAATATGGAACTACGCCGCCTGCGGTCCGATCTAAGCATAGTACACAAAATTGTCTGCTATAATGTCTTGCCTGCCAATGACTTCTTCAGCTTCAACCACAATAATACACGGGCAAATAATCGATACAAATTCAAGGTAAACCACTTCAAACTCGATTGCAGAAAATACGACCTCAGCAACAGAGTGGTCAACGCCTGGAATGCTCTACCCGACTCCGTTGTTACAGTCTCAAACCCTCACAGCTTCAATCTCAAACTGTCTACCATGGACCTCACCCCATTCTTAAGAGGTCCGTAAAGGGGGCGTGCATAAGCGCACAAGCGTGCCTACCGTCCCTGTCTTACTGTCCCCATTTATCTGTATTTATTTCCTTTGTTCATGTTTATGTTCATACCTATACTTGTTATCTTGTACATGTTTGACAAACAAACAAACAAATAAAATAAAATAAAATAAAAATAAAAAGGTATTCTATCTGAATCTTTCATCCGGCCCCTTCATATACTCTTCACAATTTTCTGGTAGAGAACAAAACCTCTTATTGTACAAAGCTATTATCAAAATTGAAATCAAGTAGCTTTGCTTTTCCTCTGATGCCTGTAAACATTCAGAATCAGATTGTTTTCTCTTTCTTGGGAGATATATGAAGTAGTTTCTTGCTGAATCTCAATTGTTCTGACATTATCTCAAATTCCGGCCTATCCATACAAACTCTTTCTCAATGCCTGATTTCGTTTTCCCTTCCTGCTTTTTTTAAAATTCAGATCTTCCTTAAAACTTCTGTTTAGTATTATTATTTGATAAGGGGGATTGGAATATTTCTGACATGCAAGAATCATATTTTTTAAAACTTGGATTTTATATAGAGAAAAAAGTTCATTTCATATTGATTGGCTTTAGCTGATTTTTTTAAAATATAGTCACTGTAGTTTCATTGTTAAGTATATGTTTTATTCAGTAAGCATCTATAGGTTTTTTTTTAAGTCAAAGAAAATAACCCAGATATGCTTGCTGCTTAATGTTTGCCAATCCCTATTAAGTGTATTGATCCTCTTTCATAGCATATTTAGACTTTAAACCTACTCTTCTTTCAAATTTATTCTTTAGATCTAGTTTTGCATTGTGATAGATTCGTGATGTGCCAGAGTTATATATTAAATTCTTCTTCCCATGCACATGCCTCCTGCAGAGAGAGCAGACTATAGAAGCTGACCCTTACTGAGACCATCTTGTCTATCTGACAAAGCTCCTTTTTAACTTCTTACTTATTGCTTATTTTCTGCAATGGGGAATTTTTTTTTTAGCTCTGCTTGTGATAATTTCACAGGCCCTGAGTACCCTGACCTTAGAAGCCCCAAGGTCAGAAGTCAAATTGTGTTCTGAAACATCTGTAAGCGTTATATTAAAGAAGAACAAAAGTGAAGAGATATCCACCAGCATGACAAGAGAAACAAGCAAAATGGGAATGACACATTGGTCATCTGTTAGCCATGCCATCTCAAGCCAAGAGCTGCAAATGGATAGAGGGATGGTAATGGAAGAAGCAATACAAATTCAAAACATTTCTTATACTTGAGTTCATAAATAATCACATTCTGTATTTTATATGTCTTCCTTACAGATTTTTATATTATTTTAAAAAGATTAAACTAAAATCAAAGATTACAACAAAAATTTGAAAATCATATGGATCATCTAAAATGCTATTCAAAATTTAAATAAATCAGTTTGTATTTCAGTTGCTTACTGATTAGGCATCGTTTCCTGGTTATTAGAAATGTAAACATAAAAACAATCATATCAGCCAAATCTTTATGTCACTAATCCAATAATTAATATTTTTCTATCCACAATTCATAATATGAACAGCATGTAACATTTTGAAAAGGATAATTTTGTCAAACACTGGAAACCAAAGCAAACTTAGTCCTGCAGTTTTTATTGTTGGCTTTCAAAGTATTTATATACACTTTTATATGTTTTAGTATATTAAATGATTTGATCATTGCACAAAAAAACTACAGTTATTGGATGATGTAGGTATTGAATAACTAAAATTGTAAAATGAAACTTTTACTATGTCTTGCCTAGTAGTTCCAGACATGTACTTTAGTAAATTCCAGCAAACAAGTATAGCAAAATCTTCTGGGTTCTCTCATTTCATTTCATCTCATTTACTATGTAATCAAAGAATAATTGAAAAAAAATGTTTTCACATAAATGTTTTAACTGGGTTATCTCTACATATATAAAAAAAGATCTGCATCTTGAACCAACATCGAAATAGAAATGAGTTTCTAAAGCTGTATTTTAATTTCTATCTATATAACTGATATATTAATAACTATGGCAATAATTTCTCTATATTAAAAGTGGAGCTTAAATTTAAATTAAATTAAATTAAATAGCACATATTAAACCTATTAAAGCTGTTTAAACTAAACATCTTGATTATTTTAGAAAGCTTTGCTACTGTTAATGCAATATTTCTCTTATAATGTTTTATATAAAAATGATTGTGTATATCGTATGTGGAAGAATTTATTTCATTTTTTGCATAGAAGCATAGAAAAAAATCAAATTACACAACTAGTGTGATCAATGAAGCATTACAAAAGTGAAACAGAAAAGAGAACAGACATTTATACATATAAGTTTTTATCTACTGAGCAGAGTGGATATGTTCTGGGTCTACTCAATGAAACAGTTCCATCTTCCTGGACCTAGGAGAAGCGGCTTCTATTGTGGCACCTAGCCTGTCAAATATCCTCCCCCTGGAGATTCAGTTGGCCTAATCTTGTTGGGTTTCCAGAAGTCTGTAAAAACCTTATTTTTCTCGCAAACATAACAGCCAGGTTCTTAGTAGACTCCAATAGTGATAAATATTGAGGATTATGCCTTTGGTATTTTGCATTCCACATATGCTTATTATATTTTATTTGCATTTATGTTACTTTTATTGTTTTCATTTATGTTTTCATTTATTGTATTTTATTTGTATTTATGTTATTTTGTTGTATTTTATTGTGAGCCACCCAGAGTTATTTGCTGAAGATGGTGACCACGTACATTTCTTAAGTAAGTAAACAAGACAAGTATTTTTAGAAATAAAGTCCAGAGCAGAGTGTTAAGATTCACTTCTTCAGTTTATGCAGTTACTTGCACTTTTCTAGTTAGTAAAGGAACAAAACTGAATATACTCTCTACATGGAAAAGAATCAGATGCAGACATATATATTGTAAAACAAAAAAGAAAAGCCTAATTATTGCAAATATATGCTCAAAGCAATATATGGAATCACAAAATGATATAACTTACCAATTCCACAAATGCCAATCCACCATAACTATGAGCAACAACAAATACATTTTCAGCTAACGACTGGGAGATAAAGTGGTCCCATACATAAATTGCATGTTCTTCAGGAGAACCATTTTCCTAAAAGGAGAAGGTGGAAAATAACATTTAATTTGTTGTACATTTATTTATTTATTTATTCATTTATTTGTTTGTCAAATTTATATGGCTGCCCATCCCATACTAAGTGACTCTGGGAGGTGTATAATAAAACCAGCAATTACAACATT
This sequence comes from Thermophis baileyi, assembly GCA_003457575.1. Classification (NCBI taxonomy): domain Eukaryota; kingdom Metazoa; phylum Chordata; class Lepidosauria; order Squamata; family Dipsadidae; genus Thermophis; species Thermophis baileyi. The sequence goes on along the minus strand of QLTV01012184.1, from coordinate 3,332,424 downwards.
CCATAAAATGAACTTAAATAATGTAAGTTTACAAGAAGGAAGATATTACATACAAGGCAGCCAGCATTATGTAATAGCATGTACAATTTAAAATGTAAACATCTGTGAAAATTAAATAGAGTAGTCCTTTTTTCAGTGATGGAGAACAACAAACCTGATTTAAAGAGTTGTTTATCTCTGAGTATAATATAATATAGTATATATTAAATTCTAATCCCTGTTTTCAAGATTCAAAAGCTTTTTAGGGACTTGCAACAGGTTAGGATTACCCTTATTTTCTCAGAACAAAACAAAACAGAACAAAACAGAACAAAAATAAAAATACTGGATATTGATTCTCGATAGCCTTTTATGATCCTAACTTTGGGCTATCTTATTAATACAACATAGTAATAAACTGAAATTAAATTAAATTAAATTAAATTAATTACAGTTGTTGGGGGTCAGTTGATGGGGTACTAATGCTGTTCTTCCCCTTCTTTAATCCACATTTCAGTGTCCTACTAGAAAAAAATAGCTTCCTTAATAGAATACATTGGGGGCTCTGGGTCTTTGGTAGAGATGGACAGGAATAAATTATTGGGAAATGTTGTTTGTCCTTTGCTGAAGTCTGAGGTAGCTAGACACCCCACTAAAATCTAGTTTAGGAGCTATTGATTGCCCATACTTTTACTTTACTTTTACTTTATAAAGTTTATAAGTTATAAAAATGTATATTGTTAAAAAATGGTATACAGTGAAGTTGTATGATATGATTAGAGATGAACATACTATTATTTAGATGGCTTGTAGTATTGAAAATAGAGAAAGCAAAGATTATCAATATTTATATTATCAATATTAATTACCATTTAGGATATCAATACTAAAAGCATAAAATGCAACAAGCATAACCATTTAGCATATCAATATTACAACCATAAAACGATTTGCCGATTCTTGATCTACATTAAAAAAAGACCACAATTCAAACTTTGAGGGTGACTATTCAGTCTTATTCAAGGATTTTGTTCTACAGTGACTCCATTTAAAAATATTTGATTTAGACAGTATGTTATGTTTATAGATAGTTCTCATCAGTTCTAAGAAAAATGGAAAACCTCTCTTTTTACTATGCTAAAATCAACATTTTCACCAGGTAATTACATTCTTCCTTATTTTTATTCTACTATACTTTAAACTAGTGTTTCTTAAAGTTTTTCTCTCAGAAACCCTTCCTACTTTTAAAAATTATGAAGAATGCCAAAAGAGTGTGATTGTATAGATTACATTTATCAGTATTTACCATATTAACAATTAAAATTGACACTTTTGTAGAATATTCTTTTATTGACTTATGTAAAAGTAACACTACATTTACAACAACAAGTAAAAAAATAATGAGAGGAGTGATGTTGCTTCCAATGTATGCAAATGACTTCAATAACTGGTAAATAATTTTGATTTTACAGATCTCATCTAGGAGATTCCCTAGATGTTCTTGGACCACTCTTAAGAAACATTGCTCTCAGAGATCATATTCAGTTCTAATAGATAATACAAACTGTTGCTGCACTGCATAATAAAAAAGACTGAACGCAAAAAATAAGAAAATCCATGTGCTACAGTACATACACAGAGAAAAAAATCTCTCTCATCCAGCAATCAAGCAAATATTTCATTCTCATAGCTCTTCACACATACAATAATAAACTGAGAAATCTACAATTAAATAAGCCAAAGTAGCCAATCAAAGTGATAAGAGGGAGCTCTGTACTGTTCAAAATAGCTACTGATATGTAGACAGCAGTAATTATTGTAGCTACACAATGCTTGTATCACAATTGTGTCACAATTTCAGTAACTCTCCCTCCCCCCATATTCCTGAGGTGCCTCAATTTCAATCTTTTTTTAACCATTTTTCAGACTAGTTTTGTCCTTTATAACAAAAAGGGGGGCACCCCCCCCAAAATAGATTTGTACCATTCTTCCCATCTTATAGTTCACATACCTATAGTAAACCATGGGCTCTAAAAACTGTACTGGGAATAGAGGCTGCTTCAGAATAATTGTATGTAATGTTCTCAGTTATTTTCGTGTGCCAGAAGTCAAGGGAATTACCAAGTGTACAAGCAGGTAACTTCTCAAAAATCATCTTGGTCCATTAATTTCTTAGCTATATCATTTCATTGCCATATGATATAGTCTCCTTTGGTCACAAAAGTTCACTTGATGATTTTGAGACAGTTATTAGTGTTCAATCTATCTCACAGTGATTTTGGGGGGGGGAAACTGGAGAAGGAGGTGCTATATACATCAACATGAACTCCTGGATGAAAGCCAGGATATTGTATAAATTTAACACATACCAAAGTAAAAAACTGCCCCATCTACAGTATCTAACTTCTTGAGGAGTTAGATATTTGGCAACTTGCCCAAAGTCCAATGGGAAAGGTTATTATCCCAGAGTTATGCAAATATTTTAATTTTAAATCAATTGGTTTTCTTTCCAGGCTGGCTTTATTTCAATTTTCAGATACCCGCAAGACATTTTCTTTATACAGAGGAACATTTGCATTTACATCTATAATAAAAAAAATTAATGTCGTTTGAAGCATTCCTTATACATTTATCCATAAATATTAAACAATTAGGAGACATTGCATATCCTTGTCTTACTATGTGTTCAATGTTGGATAATTCATTAAGAATTCAGCTTATTCTCACATAAATTTTATTCTCACGTAAGTATTATACACTTATGAGGTTAAAAACATCAAACCTGTTAAATACCATCTTACGCACTTTGGCAAACTTGGTTTACAAAACTAGTTACTTCCCGTAGAAGCAAAGAAACTACAAGACATATTCCCAAGCTTTAAAGGAAAAATGAAGAAAATCAGATATATTTGTATGGAAAATTTGAGAAGCAGATTTCTAATTGCATCAAAATCCTTTGCAGTAAAGGAGTTGAAAGGACAAACTATGGAAAGCTGAGTAGCAATATATTTCACTTTCATTACGACTTGGTGACAAAAAGGACTAACTGCTGATAATGTTAATTTTATGGTTAAAAATAAGTTAACAACAATAGTTGATTTCTAAATAAATCATTTAATAAATATAAATAAACTCAACAAACTATTTCAACTCCTCCCCTCAGGACGCTGCTATAGGGCATTGCATGCCAAAACAACTAGACACAAAGACCCCCATGCCATCATTCTGCTGAACACCTAATTCCCACAGGACTGTTTTATGCCTAAGGATTTTTACCCATGTAGTAGGGCTGTATTACTATTATCATTCTTATCTTTCCTATTACCTGATCATTCCTTCCTATTGTTGGTATCTTACGATGATATAACTTTGTTGTTTGTATGTGCACTGAGAGTTTATGCACTGGAGACAAATTACTTGTGTGTCCAATCACACTTGGCCAATAAAGAATATTCTGTTCTGTTCTGTTCTGTTCTGTTCCGTTCTGTTCCGTTCCTTTCTACCCTACCCTACCCTACCCTACCCTACCCTACCCCTCCTTCCCCATTATCTAACAACTGCTTTTAACATAAAATTCATGCACAATCTGACAAATTAAGCCACTTTTCAAAAATGAAATATTTTATTAATAGAATTCAATATACTATTTAACACAATGAAAAATTAAAAAGTGCTGTTCTTAATTTTGATTTTTTAGTTCTTATATTACTGAAAAAGAAAGAATCATATATCTTATTATAAGTCAGTAATTATTAAAACATTTGTCATTCCACTGAGCTGGAAATTAAATGAAAGATTACTCTGAAGATAAAATAATTTTGTAGTAAGAAATATAAGAGATTTTTTTTTATCCATAACACAAATTTATAAACTGAAAATTACAGCATTCTTCCAATGGTTTCTTCTTTACATATAATTTATAGAAAACACACATACTTAATATGATAAACCCCTAAGCTCTTTAAAAAAATCATAAAACAAAATATTCATAACCCAGACTCCATTGCATTAGTAAATATTGTGAATTAACAAAATAGGTTTTAATTATCTGTTTGAAATAACAAAGTTTATACAGAAATGATCTGTTTCATTGATAAAAAGAAGAAAATATCTAATGATCAGTGTTGAATTCAAAGTTCATAGGTATAACTGAAGGGAGTGAAATTCCCCTTCTAATCACACAATTTCTTGCTAGTTCTACTTCTTTTTAATCCAGTCCAGACGCAGTGTAAAATGTTTATAATTGTTTTGTCTTTATCTGACATGCCTGGATACTGATTAAATCTATTTTTGTTTATCAATATTACAGTCAAAACCTATAGCAGCAGGTTATAGTCGGATGGTTATATAGTGCAGCTAGCCCTTGAGTTACAATGGCAATTGGGACCAGAATTTCCTACAAAAAAGAGAAAAAGTGCAAGAAAAAAGAAATAAACTGAAGTTACAAAATAAAATGACTTTCTCTTCAACAGATTTTAGAATAGAATAGAATAGAATAGAATAGAATAGAATAGAATAGAATAGAATAGAATAGAATAGAATAGAATAGAATAGAATAGAATAGAATAGAATAGAATAGAATTCTTTATTGGCCATGTGTGATTGGACACACAAGGAATTTGTCTTTGGTGCATATGCTCTCAGTGTACATAAATGAAAGGATACATTCATCAAGAATCATGAGGTACAACACTTAATGATTGTCATAGGGTACAAATAAGCAAACAGGAAAAAATCAATATTAATATAAATCGCAAGGATACAAGCAACAAGTTACAGTCATACAGTCATAAGTGGGAGAAGATGGGTGATAGGAATAATGAGAAGACTAATAGTAATAGTAATGCAGTAATGCAGCCTTAGTGACAGTGTTGAGGGAATTATTTGTTTAGCAGAGTGATGGCATTCGCAGAAAAACTGTTCTTGTGTCTAGTTGTCTTGGTGTGCAGTGCTCTATAGCCGTGATGGCGAACCTATGGCATGCGTGCCACAGGTGGCACGTGGAGCCATATCTGAGGGCACGCGAGACGTTGCCCTATGTCAGCTCCATTTTTCAGCCTTCCGGAGGGCAGTGGGGAGGGCATTTTCGCCCTCCCCAGGCTTCAGGAAAGCCTCCGGAGCCTGTGGATGGTGAAAAACGGACCCAACGGGCCTACTGGAAGTTCAGAAACAAACTTCTGGTAAGCCCGTTGGGCCCATTTTTCGCCCTCCCCAGGCTTCAGGAAAGCCTCTAGAGCCTGGGGAGGGCGAAAAACGGCCCAACGGGCCTACCGGACATCCGGAGGCTTCAGTGAGGCCTGCACGCATGCGCTGGGGGCAGCACGGGGCGGTTGTGCATGCATGCGTGGGGGGAGGGCATTGCATTATGGGTGTGGACACACACACACGCGCGCGCGCACGCCCTTTTGGCACCCAAGCAAAAAAAGGTTCGCCATCAATGCTCTATAGCATCGTTTTGAGAGTAGGAGTTGAAACAATTTATGTCCAGGATGCGAGGGGTCTGTAAATATATTAACAAGCCCATTGTCTCCTCTCCGTCTTAACTATTCCAAAAATCCTTTCAACCCCTTATTTAATTTTCATCTTTTCAATCAAACTCTTCCTATCTTGCTTCTTCAAAATCCAATTTTTGTTTACACAGATAGTCACTGGGAAGACCATGCCTTGCACAATTCTGACTTTTGCAAGTATAGAGACATCATGTCATTTACTTATCTTTTCTAAGCCCTTCATGTTGGTCTACCAAGTGCCAATCTGTGGTGTATTTCTTGACTGCTAGTTCATTTACTGTTGATGGTTGATTCTAAAAGGCAGAAATCTACCATTTTGATATCTTCGTTATCACTCTCTCTCAGCCCAACCCACTTAACAGGTAGTTGTGGGGAAAATAGGAAGAAGAAGGAATATTATCTATATTTGTCACCTTGAGTTATTTATAAAAATAATAAAGGCAGGATAAAAATAAATATATTTATTATCAATTCTAAGGCTGGTTCTTATATCTATTGTCATATATCAATTTTGGCATTCTTGATATTTTGTTTTAGTCCCATTTTTTTCACTGTGCTCCTTGACTTTTATTATTAGCGCTTGCATACCCTTTGCAGTTTTGGCTATCAGGAGACTTTCATCATATATTCACATATAGGCTGTATAAATAAGGGGAATATAGAGTTGTTGGACTCCTTTGTCAACTTGGAGTTAGTCTCTTCCATTGTGTTCTGTCCATACTGTGGCTTCCTGATATGTACACAAGTTTCTCATGATGAAAATGACATGTTCTGATATTCCCAATTCCTGTGGATATTCCACAGCTTGATATGATCAATAGAAAGGCCTTTTTATAATCAAGGAAGCGCATACGGTAGTAACTTTTTTTTGTATTCTTTGGTATTCTCAATTATTCAGTTGTTATTCCTTTAAGATAGTCCAGAAAAGAAGCACAACCAGGAGTACTAGCTCTATCTTAATTGTTAGGTTATATTAACATAATTTTGCAAAACTGTAAATATTTCTCCCTTCCTTTCCTTTTACTCTCGAGAAATCTTGGGAGGGTCCCTTCTGAAACATTTCCTATGCCATCTCCCATTTTGTGGGCCGAGACATCTTTGACATGTCAGTTGTCCACTCGGCATCTCTCCTGTCCTGAAGGTCATTTTCACATATCATTTCACCAGTGTGTGTCACCAATAATACTTTGGGTTTCTTGGCATTTTCTAAAACTAGCGTCAACATGTGGCATCTCTTTTTCCATATTGGACACTAATTTGCATTAGATTATCCCACACATTATTTTGCTAGCATGTGAAAATAAGGATATTATATAATACTTTGCACAGACTCTTTTTGGAAGGTAGATTAACCCCTTCCAATCTGTTGGCCACTGTGTTTGGCCATATTTTCCAGATCTGCTGACACAGCTTGGTTAGAACTTTTACTGATTCTTCTTGTGTGTTGCTTGCCATATTTCAGTGGGTATTCAAAGTTTCTGTAGCTTCTGATATGGTAAAATCAGAGCGCTGATCTAAATTCATTTGAAAAGTGATACATTTTTAAAATAATTAAAATGATAGAAGTTCCATGCTTTATTTCAAGTATAAAATCTCTTAACTGCATCATGTGCTAAGGAAAGGATCCGAATATAATGTATTCTGAAATGAAGCAGAAGTATTAGAATGAAAGCTGATCTGCTCATTCAAAGCACTAATTTCAGGCTATTTTCCTGAGAAGAGGAAAAGTGCAATAAAGATTTGTGAAACTGATTAATTGACTTTTAAAATGGGACTTTTAAAATTTTAAAATTGTTCATTCATGTTCTGAGGGTAAGATTTGAGGAACAACAACTTTTCTATATCTGATGCACTGAGCTGTTTGAGATTTCTTCCACAGTTGATTCCAATGCAGTATGGATGACTGTTTTTATTTAGAACAATGTGAAATACACATTGAATTGAAGAATTATATTAAGGTTAAAACAAATTTTATTCGGAAAAAAAATCAGTTGGACCTTAGATGAATGAACTAAAATTCTTTGTGTAACAAATAAGTATTCTAGAGATGTTTTTAGTAAGCCTGTTTGGAATGTAACAAATTAAGCAGTTAACTTACTCTGTTGTTTTTTTTAAACAAATACAGTATCCTTTGACAGTAAGCTATTACCGCCAAAGCCATCAGTGTCCATAGATAAGCAGTTTGCATATAGTATATACTCTCTTTTCTGGAGCTTTCAAAATGCAGGTAAAAATCATGAATGGAATATTGCCATCATTAATTCTTAAATACCAAGCCGAAGGCAAGCAGAAACTAAAGCCTTATCAACTACACCAGATACTAATACCTAGACATTGCAAGGTCTGCAGTTATGATGGACTACCTGAGCTGATAACACATGGAATTATCTAAACAACATTTGCATATTTGTGTAATTATTTCCTAAGGTTAATTAGCTCCAGCAAAGCAGTTTGCCCTTTGAGACTGCTTACTGTGACAGGTTCACATATTTCCTGTTTTGATGCCAAATTATACAGAGAGGTTTTTTTTTTTTTTTTTTTTTTTTTTTTTTTTTTTTTTTTTTTTTTTTTTTTTACACTTTTTTTTTTTTTTTTTTGCTCAGCTAACCTGTTGCTAGCAAGTTACAAACCCTGTACAGTTTGAAAGTTTCAACTTTCATACTACAAATCTGAACAGGTAGTCCATACTTGGAACTTTGGCCGTGTACTTGAAAAGTCAACCATGCTGGGAGTGATCAGCAGAAAAAGGATAAGGGGCTGCCCTAGTACCCACTGGCTGGACACTATAAACTGGGATGAGCATAGCGGATCTGAAAGAGGCAGTGAGAGACAAAGGGGCATTGAGTGCTGATTCATAGAATGGCCGAAGGTTGGACACGACTGAATGGCTGACGATGACGAGGAGTCATAATGACATAAAAATTCATATCAATATATGCAGTTCTGCTTATAGCAGAGAAAAAGAAAAAAGCTTGGGAACTTCTATAATTCTTTAGTCATATAAGTTTTGCCGCTCCACATTCAAAACTAAACTATTCGTTGTGCTTAGTGTACAATATTTTAGGATGAAAAACTGGCAGCACTGCATTTTGGTAATGAAATGAAAGCTGGCAGTACTGCATTTTGGTAATGTTTTAAAAATTACTTGGACTTTACGTAGGTGGATTAACATGTTGAAAAGGTTTTTTTTAAAGAATGAATTGTAATAAATAAATACAAATAATACATTAACCAAGAGTCTTAGGTGGTTTTGATGTTCCTAAATTTCTACTGAACATGAGTAGACATGCCTCTTTATAGTCATCACTGATGAATTTGTGAAATATACATTACTGCATGTTCATCTATAAGATGCATATCAAAAGTATTGTCATGCATATGAATGAATGGAAGGAAATAGCATCATCATTATGGTCATTCTACATAGTTTAGGATGCTGATATTTGGCTCTAAAACTCAAGACATTTAAATATAGAAAAGTTTGAAATGGATATATTTGCATCTACAGCTGAGGACTCAAAGTGTAATACTACAGGTAGTCCTCGACTTACAACCACAATTGAGCCCAAAATTTATGTTGTTAAGTGAGACATTTGTTAAGTGAGTTTTGCCCCATTTTACAACCTTTCTTGCCACAGTTGTTAAGTGAATCACTGCAGTTAATAAGTTAGTAATCCGGTTGTTAAGTGAATCTGGCTTCCCCATTGACTTTGCTTGTCAAAAGGTTGCAAAAGGTGATCACATGACCTTGGGACATAGCAATGGTCATAAGTATGAACCAATTGCCAAGCATCTGCATTTTGATCACATGATCATAGGGATGCTACAAATGTTGTGAAAAATGGTCATAAGTCACTTTTTTCAGTGCCGGTGTAACTTTGAACGCTCACTAAATGAACTGTCAAGGACTACCTGCATTTGTACACTGATATTTGGAACATTTATATTTAATAAATTACCAGAAAAAACACTGGGCTACGGGAATTTCTGCAGAAAGTTCACTTCATAGACTCTATAATAAACTATAGAATTCTATTCCACCACATCAACACAATAAATTCCATGTTGGACTTGTGGAAACTGTTTTCCTTTTTGATTTGGTCATAAAGGAATTTCAGTTTAAGAACATGCATCTTTGCCTGTAGAAATTGCACCTAGTAATAGCTAGAACTTTCATATATTAGCAGCCGCATTTGGTCATTCATAACCATGCCTAACATATGTATTTAATACCTAACCATTGTATGAATGCAGAACTAAATTCATTCTTTAAATATTTGCAGTCAACATCCAACTACACTGAACATTTAACTAAGTTTTGTTTTACTCATGTAATTTACTATTATATTAATTGTTGTATTACATTTATTGAAAATCTTAAAATTGTGGATTGTCCCTTAAATTTAGACATGTGATGAATGTGTTAATAATCATTACTCTAGTCTGCTTTCATTGTAATTAAGTTATTGATTAAGCTGGTGTTTTTCATTTCTATTTGACACAGAATCAGAATAGAATAAACATAATAGAGGGTTACACTGCCAGTTCAGTTAGGGCATACTGCCACAATTGTGGAGAAAGCCTGGGAAGTTGGAACAAGTATAGGCTAGTACAGAAGGCAATGCAGAACAAAAGGAACACAAGAATGGCCTGATAAGTAGGTGGTAGAGATGAGTAAAATCCAGGTTTAGATATATAAATAAAGGCATCCACAGCAAGAGATGAACTAGTAAGAGCTGTTAAGTAAAATGCTTGGAGTAGAAATAAATGGTTGGTAGATCTAATTGTAACTTTTTCAATAGAAAAACTCATCTGATTGCACACTAAAAAAATTGTCAGTGAAGTTCAGCAGATGATATCTATAGCAAAATCTATGTCAGGCTAAGAAAGAAAAAAAATTCTTTAACACCAGTTTAGCTCAGGTATGGGATCAGATGAAGGGAACATGATAATTAAAAGAAATAAAAAGAGATTGCTGGGGCATGTTTGTTTACAGCTAGATAAATGCAAAAGGGAGAAGCTCAAAGTCAATACATATGACAGGGTAAAAAGAAAAAAAAATCAAGAATTTAAAGAAAAGTACTCTTTGCTCCATCTCTAAATTCTTAGTTTTGAAATATAATTTTTTATTAAGAATTTTAATTACAACAATGAAAAGACATGATAAACCTCTGCCTCTGAACTGGCTGACAACCCTGACCTGGCTCTCAGAATTCTGGATTAGATATGGAGTGTTCTTCTGTGCACTCCTATTAAAAAAAAAACTCCTCAAGCAAGCTTCTGTTTTGTTTTGCTTATGTTATTTACCTCTTCAGCCTCAAAGTAAAATTGCTAATCTCCATACCAATCATGTGTGGTGATTGATATCTGAAGCAGGACACTTATATCTGTTCCTCAAAGTTACAGTGGTTGCAGTGCTCCTATAGTCGTATGATCAAAATTTGGGCACTGGGCAGCCTGCCCACATTTACAACCACTAAGTGCACTTCAACTCAATTTAAATCAGAATAGAGCTGGAAGGGATCTTGGAGGTCTTGTAGTCCAGCCCCTGCTCAAATTGGAGATCCTATACCATTTCAGACAAGTGACTGTCCAGTCTCTTCTTAAAAACCTCCAGTGATGAAGCACCAGGGGTGGGATTGAAATATTTTAGCAACTGGTTCGCTGCCCGGTTGCTGGGTGGGTGTGGCCATGGGGGCGTGGCCTACTCGGCCTCCTGCACCATGGCGGGGGTGCACATTTTCGCCCTCCCTAGGCTCCGGAGACTTTCCTCGAGCCTCCAGGAAGGCGAAAATGGCCTCCCCCGGGCACCGGAGGCCCTCCTGAGGCCGGAAATTGGCCCGTTTCCGGACTTCCAGTACTTCCAGTAGGCCCGTTTTTCGCCCTCCCCAGGCTCCAGAGGCTCCGCAAATGATGTCACAATAATCTTTTTTTTTTTTTTGCTACACAAAAATAACACATATACATACACATGTAGTGTTAGGCAGATTAAAAAAAGTTTCCAAAATTACAATTTATGAATGAATGAAACAGTTTCCTTCTGATACCTTAAGGTCACATGCAGCCCTGGGGAGAATATTTGAAACTTGGAGTACCCACTATTCGAACACTTGGTCTTCAATCAAATCCTGCTTAAGCTTCAGTTAGCTTGAGTACTCACAAAATGCCTTCGCAAATTACATAAATTTATGTGCTGATTAACATGACAGCAGGTTGATCACAAGCCAAATAGGTTTATTAACTATTTAACAAATTATATCCCACATTCCTGACAGTTCAAAGCACTTAACAGTAATCCTAAATTCAACATCATAATTATACTAAGAGAAGTAAATACATGTAATAACCCATTCATAAAAGCTAAAAAAAAAAAAATCCAATAAAATTTTTAACTGAGGAAAAAATAGTAACATAAGACTTCTAACATGGGATGGCAACATTCTGATTTATAATATTGGTTCTGTGCAAGTTTAAGAAGCTATCTACTAATCTTTTGATTTTTTAAAAATTGCTTAATTGATAAGAGGTAACTTCTTTTGTCGTTGTTTAAATTACTACTCTGTATTGAAAAAAATATGGATCCACATTTCATAAAACGGAGAAAGTAGAATTATCTCCCTTTTCTTCAAGGAATAATCAGTTTCTTAGACTTAGACTTAAGCAGAAGAATGGCCTAAATCTAAAGTTATTCCTTATCTATAAGAAAAAATAGTCAGACAGAAATGAAGTAATATAAAGTTGCTTATTATTTAAAAGATCTCACTTGTGATACAATCTTTTATAATGAATAAACGAACACAGATTAAAAACTGTTATGGAGGACTGATTCTCTGATTCGCATGAAAATAGAATTACCTACTTTGAAACTTTAGTATAAATGTACCATAGATGTTGGTAGAGTGTACAGTAGATAATGAAGTGACCTACTTATTTCTGCTTCACAGAAATAATTTACTCTTTCTAAACATTACTCACAGTGTTGAGCAAGATCAGTCCTCCTGGAGAAAACATAAGTCAGTGCAGGCAGAAAATAAGTTGGAATTTGAAACTATATATGAGGCTTTCATTCTATTTAGAAGAGAAACCAAGTCCTATCGTGATTATATATTTAAGATCTACAAATTAGATCATACAATATACCACATTTATCTTGGAAGTAGGTTTTTTTAGATAAAATGTGAAGGAGATAATGACTTTTTCAGTTCGGACTGTAATGATTTCTTTGGATTCACAAAGGGTCTTTTATATGAGTACAGTTCAAATTTTTGGAGCATGTTTTGGCCAAATATGGATTTGTAAAAATTAATTTCAATAAATAAACTACTCTAACTCAAGTTAAATACAAAATAGAATCATTTCCTCATTTATCAAAAATCTTTTTTAGGCCTCATTAAAATGACTGTCATATTTCCTTTAATTTGACATTGAGCTATTGGCTCTCTTGTCAGCCAATCTGGGCATAAATGTGGTTGGAGTTAAACAGAAATTGTTATATTTTATGCTGAATATATATTATGTCAATGATAATAGGAATGTTCTATATAAATATGTATTGAAGTTGTACAACAGTTGGAAAGCTAATAGAGTACTCATTTTATTGTATCAATCTCACATAGTTCCTGCGTGCTAAAAATTGGCACCTCATTTGGTGATCTTTGAGTAATGATCCCAATAAAAATCTTGGGATAAAATGAGCTTACTAAGAAAGTATTGTAAAAATTCATATCATTTCAAAATTGATATAAGTACTTAGATTCCAGTTAATACTTTTAAGATAGTTCAAGATTAAAAGGTTATTAAAAAGATTTTTGTGGAATAAAGAGTTGGAATACCCCAGATTAACAAATTAGTAGTTAAGAATCTCGAAGAATATTGAGTGTGTTTCTTATCATAAAGTAAGTTTAATTCATAACAACAAAAATCCATGTTTCTTAGAATGCTGAAGAATGTTTGGCTGTCAAACTCATTATGTTGGAAGGTAAAGCATAGCATTAATAATGCTATGATCTTATCCCATTATCATCCCACTTTGGTTTAATAGACATTAGATCAGCGGTTCCCAAACTTTTTCAGTCCATCACCCCCTTGGTGCTACAAACTCATCCTCAGTGCCCCCCAACCCCACCCCTTCAGGTGGGCATGGCTTGATGTTCAGGTGACTGGGTGGGCGTGGCCAACTTGTAAAATGTGGTGAAACTCAATTAACAACGCTCTTGCTTAGCAACCAAAATTTTGGGCTCAATTGTGGGCATAAGTCTTTCTTTT
>QLTV01012184.1:3286359-3317954 GCA_003457575.1 Thermophis baileyi | reverse complement strand
CTTCCTTCCTTCCTTCCTTCCTTCCTTCCTTCCTTCCTTCCTTCCTTCCCTTTCTTTCTGTCTTCCTTCCTTCCTTCCTCCCTCCCTCTCTCTCTCTCTCTCTTGTCTCTGTCTCTGGCGGTGGGAGGAGCTGGGCAGGGCGGAGTGTGGCGCCGGCGGTCGGCTGGGCCGATCCGCAAAGAGAGCAGGCAGATGGCCGGGTGAGAAGCCAGTGGGCTGCTTCGGAGCCCCAAGCGCCGCGGAGCTGGCACGGGTGGAAGGCGGCCTTTTCTGCAGCATCCCCCTCCCCTCTTTGGATCGCCTTGCAAGGGGGGGGGCTCTGCCTTTGCAGAAACGGGGCAGGTGCATGTGCAGTAGCCCCAGGACATCCGCTTGCCCTTCCGCCGTGCCTCTCAGCATCTGCATTTCCACCAAGGGCTGCCCGCCCACCCACTGGCCGGGCTGGACGCCGACCTCGGAAGGCAAACGGGCGTGGGGGACCGCCAGGAAGGCCGCGTGGAAGGCTGCCAAGCATGGCAGGGCTGTGGGGAAGGGAGTAGGCTGCTACCTCCCTTCCCCGCCACCCCGACATGCTTTCCTGCCTTCCATGTGGCCTCTTGTGCCCCCTGCTGCCCCCCTTGCCTCTTAGCACCCCCTGCCATCCCTCTTGCCTCTTAGCGCCCCCCTAAGTCATCCCACCGCCCCCCAGGGGGCGGTACCGCCCACTTTGGGAACCACTGCATTAGATGAATAGTAATGCTTTCAACCCCATAACTCTAGTTTATATAGGGATATTTTAATAAATGAACAGCTGTATTTACTTCTCCATATAATCATCACCATTGCTTATACACTTTTGCCAACAATGAACAAACTTCTTAAAAGCTGCCACAAAAGAACACACTTTGTTTCTTTAATCAGATCGAACATTCCTTTCCATTTCTTTCTTCGAGTCAAACAGATGCCAGAAAGATAGTTCTTCAGTTTTGAATAAAGGTAGATGTTGCATTGTACCAAGTATGTATGTTAGATGGGATATGATGGTGAGATCCAACTTCAGTTAATGTTAGTATGTGAGAAGCCCATCCAATTTTGAAGAATGTCAATAATGTGATCCATACATTCCTGTGAAATGCCAAGCTTGACAGCTATTTCAGTGATCTGCCAACAACCTTTCTCATGTGAAACTCACGAGTTGCTGTCCGAAGTCATCCATTTTGCTGTTGTTAGCTCCAATATGTAGGCCAGAGCAGGAAATCAACACCAGAGGAAGGCTAGAATTACCTTTATTGAGATTGTCTCTGTTACTTTAGACAATTGCAATTCCTTGCCTGTTTCTTACGTGTCAGTGAATCAGGGAGGTATTTGCCTGAGCTGCTTCCAAATATTTTCTTGTTCTCCAGGACTTAAAAATGTTTCAGCCCTCCCCTTTGCCTTGGTAACACTTCTTGCATATTTTTGTCAGTATGATCTCCCTTACTCTTTACTGTTCTTGATTACATAAATCAGCATTTCCCAGTTCACCATTTTTATGTTTTTTGGTCCAGCAACACACAGTGCTCACATCAATACAATCATCACTATAAACCACTTGCATTTAGTGGTGAATTTTAATTGGAGAGATTCCTTCAGCAGTCAAAACCCAATCATAGGGTATTGCTTATAGCACACTGATGAAAACTCACAGCAGGATTTCATTTCACAAACAATAGCACTACAGCACAAACAACAGCACTTCTCACAGCAAGTTGCTGTCGACTAAACTGAAAGAACAGATATTAAAGAATACATCATAGCAGTTAGTGGTTGGTGAATTATAACACCAGAAGCATTACTTTTCATTCAGTCCTCCTAAATAAATAGATTAATATGACTTTGGGAGGAATATTATTCATTCGTGCAATTAATATGAACACCCACCTCAAGTTCATAACTGGGTAACGGACAATAGTTTAAAAACAGCATAAAAAAATAAAACCAGGAAATGCCAACATATAAACCACAGTCAAGGTAAAAAAAAACAAACTGATTGTTAGCCAAGCCTCCTAACCTCCAGGCCTAGTTACAAAACCATCTCTTTATGTCTTGTAAAAGGCCAACATGCTTGGGCCCAGTCTAATGTGAGGAACGTTATTCTAAAGAGCAGGTTCCATAACAGAAAAGGCTCTCATCCTGGGTCCTATCACATGGCAATGCCTAATAGATGGGACCCAGATCCTCTTCTGCCAGACCAAATGGGAAGGCTAGACATAACTCTGGAGACGCAGTCCTCAAATAACTAGGCCCCCTACCATGAAGGGCTTTTTAAATTACAAAAAGCACCTTGAACTGAATCTAGAAGCATACTGATAAGTACAGCTTGCAAAGCAAAGCTGTAACATGCTGACTGAAGAGCACATGACTGTAGCCGACAGATGCTCTTTGAAGACAGCCCAACATAAATTGTACTATTTCATTCAGATTCAAAAATGTCAACATTACATATTAAAAATTATAAATGAAAGACTCTAGATCCATTTAGCATGAGGTTTGGCAAAAAAGAGTATTCTTCTACAGCAGAAATATAGTACTACAGTGAATTTATAGTCTTGGACTGATAATATATTTTATCTCTACTTTTGAATGCTTTCTATTAAACATAATGGAAAGAAAGATCAATAGTACTTCCACTAAATGTATTGGGATGTAAACTCCGAGAAATCCCAGCCAGCTTGGTCAATAGCTACACTGGTTGCTAAAGCTTACCACCACCTATCTGGGGAGCAGAAAATTGGAAAATGCTACCTTATTATTTTTGCTTCTGTTTATTATATACTACTAAAGATGGAACTGGATTTAGAATTCTAACAGTAGTACAGATACAACTTTTACTCTCCTATAAGAGTAAATGGAATTGCAATACAAAGTCCTTAAAAATTAGCTATAAAATGACAGAGTTGAAGAAGCTTCTTGTATGAGAAGTGAAACATCTTCAAAAAGAAAACAAGGAAGTCCAGTTGCCTCTTGAAAAAGCACATTTGGGACAACTATGATCTGGATGACTGAGAATCTCCATAGACACCTAGATATAAAATCTTTTGGTAATAATTTAATTAAAGGCTTATACATTTGTAATTAATATAGCTCCATAATTTACCGTAATGTCATTATTACTTGCAAAAATAATACAGTAAGTAGAAAAGAATAGCACAAGAACTGTAACATCATGAATGAAATCTAGGTATATCTTTAAGGTGACATGACATTTTGTAAATTATAAACTTATTATTTATGGGGAGGAAACTAGATTGCATAATATTCCAGTATTAAGGTATGCCTCATAACAATATATCCTGATAATAGAAAAATAAAAGAGTTCATATATTAAAAAAGGTACCTACTCTAAGATTATCATGATTACAATGTCACACTGTGACCTTGTTGGTGTCTGGCTAATCTAACTTTTTTTTAGTGCATTGTTTCAAATCAATAACTAATTAACAAAGTACAAAAGAAGTTGTACTGTTTCTGAGATTTCTTGTTAAAAATGGCTTTTCACTGCACATGGGCAGAAAGGTCGCTTTTATGACATCTTCAAAAGTCTTTCAAGATCCTGCTACTGTCAGATTAAATTACTTTAAGCAAATAATTGTCATAAGTTAAAACAGAAACACATTTGCTACAGCCAGTTGTCATAATGACATGGTGAGTAGTTGTTTTGATATGAATTTCTTTTACTGACCCCGTATCATATCTTAATTTTTTTGGTTGACCTAACTGGAAGATTGGGAGCAAATCCTCTAACACAGGCAACCATACGTGGAGGGGAAGCCATTATTGGAACTGGATTATATATTAAAGAACAGCTGGAAAGGAATTCCAGAGATACTATAGCAAAATGCTCCAAGAATAGGTAAGAAATTTATTTACTATGCACTGTAAAAGTGAAAATATAATATAAAAATGCATTCAGCCACCGTGATACATTACCTGATCCACAAAATTGTATCATAGCTCTATCATTTATCTTTTATTTAAATGTTTATACATTACAAGGTCAAAGAACACACTGTCCTGATTTTTAGAAGAACAATAACTACAGAAAAGTATCAGAATCAGCACACAAAAGGATGAGTGATTAATCTTTTCTCTACTTAAAATTAAATGCTACCTATTCTCCTGAATTTTAAATGAAAATCTCAAAAAAGTCCTGTGGTACGAAAATGCTATTCGCAGCAACATCTGCCCCATAGTGTGGGGAATTTTTGTTAAAACAATGTATGTTTATACATCAATGTATTTATTCATTAAACATGGATACTACATACTCCTGTCAAAGCCAGCCAACAGCAGCTAACCTAAATGAGAAAGGTTATATAGTTCTATCAAAAAATCCCATCTCTGTTTTAGAGAATATTTATTAAAGTTGCCAAACATTATATTGATAAACAACCTAAAACCAGTGGATTATTTACACACTCTGTAATAACTTTACACATTTCAGCTTTTTACACTTTCCAAAGAGAAACGCTCTCATCACAGAATTTAGAAGAAATGCTTTTAGAGGAGAAAATAAGAAACTCTTAGAATTGATAGACATCCAGAGTTGCTTGCAAGTAGGCAACCATATACCGTAAATGTAATGAATAAGGAAAAGAAAAAGAAAAAGAAAGTATTAAAGGGGGAAGGGATTCTTTGAGGCTTTGAATGGGTTCTGCAGGACTAAGGGAGAAAAAAACCTTCTGCAAGGCATTAAGGAAAAACCCTCTCAAATGAACTAAACCACTTCTGCCTCAGTGCTGCTCTTCCCCTCACTTGCTGTATTGTCACCAGTATCTGTGAGAGTCCACATAGGTGGTGACTGGCTGCCTTTCCCTTGCCATGTGCATACACAAAACCCAACTCCTTGCCTGCCACAAATTCTAACAATTTTAACTCTACAAGAGCAACTGTGCTGAGCTCTTCCCTTCCTCTTCACCTACCACTGCAGACAGTGCACATGTATGCATATGTATCCCCCAAGAAGTCTGCTTAATAATCAAGGGGAGCATCCTGTGAGGATTATTATTGGCAGATTTATTGATTGAATAAATTTATATGTCACCTGACTCTCGAAGATTCAGGATGACTCCTAACTACTAAAACAAGAGAAATATAAATAAAGAAAGGGTAACAATGGGAATAAACTCCGTTCAGCTGTATAGGATTTAATGAAAACTTGTAGGATTGCATTGTTCAGCTACAGTGTAAATTTGCACTTCAGAGTAGGATTTTCTCTGGAGTAAACATACATGAAAACTATATTTGTCTGGGAAGGCAGGAAGGCAGCAGAAGATGGATTCTTAAGAGGCTTCAGCCAGGCATTCACAATGGAAAAAACCCAATCTAATTTCACTATGTTAATCCATTATTTGTGACTATATGATTATACTGCATGTCTTGTTTATATAATCCAGAACATCCACAGTCCTAAATAAGGGATTAATTCTAAGTGACATCCCAAATTGTAATATTCCTGCAGTTTTTCATTTCCACAATATTTAACTGTCATACCCATCTGAGATATACACCTTTCAGTATAGGCATTTTTTTTATTTTGTGTTTTGATTAGGCCTAATAAATGTTTATGTAATGTGAACATTCCAGATATAGGAGCATGGTGACTTGTGTGGTTAGAATGCTGGGTTGACAAGCAGCAAGCCTGCGTTCAAGACCTGAATGCTACCGGGGGACGAATGAGTTCCCATAATTTGCTAAAGCATCTCCCAACTGGGTGCCCCGGGGGCAACGGTGATGTCACCGGCTAATTCTTTCAATCCGGAAGTGCCTTGGTGCTTTTGACACAAGTGCATTGTGATTTCAGATATAGCCCTTTGGCTACAAATATGTAAAGTTGCAGACCGCATAACACCAAGTGAAAACAGAAAAAGTGAAACAAATGCCAACACGCTAATTGGGAGATCCATTTTCATACATTTTTGTGAAATTCAAATAGGATACAAATATCATTTCATTATACAAATTAAGTTTTTGTAATGTTTCATCATTTTATTACCATTTTTTTTATCAGTAGTACTTTGCCTCTTGATTGGGAGTTCCAGTATTTTTTTTAAAAAAGTAAGTTTCCACAATCAGAAAAAAATTGAAAATCCCTAATTATAGACTAATCTGAGGAAAATCTTTGACAAAAACATGAAGAATTGTATCTGTCCTTTGCAAATTTTTTGATGAGCTGATCTACTAATACATATAATTTTAAGGCATTAAATAACCTCAGATGGTGTTGTCTTCTTCTAAATATGTATTCCCTTGCAATCATAGATTGAATCATGCATTGTACAACTGTCAGACTCAATAGTAAATCACAAACTCTTGACTCTTCATGACTTAGCTTGACTCTTCAGCAAAACTTGGCATGGCTGAACTACTTTAGATTGTGAACGAGAATGAAGTCACAATAGCCGATTGCTGACTCATAGCAGTGAGAAAATGTAAATGACTTTTATAGTCTTAGTTTAAACTCCCGACTTCCAAATTAGTAGCTACTTGGCATAATACTTCATGGTACTAAAGCTGAATACAAGGAGTTGTATGTTTACAAAATGGCTATCCCTGGCCTGGAGTGATTCCTGCTTTAGGACTCACAGCAAAATGAAATTAATTTAATTGGATTTTTGGTATGTATAGAAGAAAAGTTTGTTGGTACCATTGTGCATAAAACCAAAATTTAATGAAAAGGGAGATCCTATCTACATTATCTACATTAGAGCAAATCCCACTGAATTCTACCTAAATTAGTTTTAGCAAAAGATATC
Source organism: Thermophis baileyi (assembly GCA_003457575.1). Classification (NCBI taxonomy): domain Eukaryota; kingdom Metazoa; phylum Chordata; class Lepidosauria; order Squamata; family Dipsadidae; genus Thermophis; species Thermophis baileyi. The sequence continues at coordinate 3,311,181 of QLTV01012184.1, read as the reverse complement.
TACAATAATTATACTAGCTTTTGATTTGTTCCACAACCAGAGTGGCTGGGTTTAGCAGAGAGTATCACAATACAAAGCCACAACAGATATAGAATATTTTTTGAAGCCAGAAGATCCAAAATCTGCTTGCTCGTTCCAGGGGATGATTTTGTATTAATCAGCCTCTTTGCTGGTGAGAAATCTGGTTGAAACATAGCTTGTCTTAAATTTCTGGCAAAAGATTTCAGTGATAACACCATTAAAATGTGGTCACAGTGGGATTAGTCACCCACCAATCAGATTAAGTAGGCTTTGAGAGAAAATTATATAGTCCATAGCAGTGGCTCTTTAGCCCACCCATAATGAATGACACATTAAAGTAATTAATTACTATGAAGGACAAAAATATCCAACTGACTCACCGACTGGACTAAACACAAGCCAGCACAGTCACATATAATGCATTTGGCAGGGATGTAATGAGTTTGGCAGGCTAGATCAGATGGATAGTGAAAGAAGGTTCCAAATAAGGCAGAATCATTCAATTCCATTCTAGCATTAAATTTCTTGCACACAATATATGCTCAGACTCTGAGAATATAATTAAAAAATAAATAATATATTTTTTTCCTTAGTGCGATTGAGTTATTATGCAGGAGCTTGTAGTTTCCGTGGAAGAAAGTACACACTGATAAGCAATACTCTGTAACTATCATCTGCAATTATTTCCATCATAGTTTTGGAAAATTTCAACCACATCAATTTGTACCCTGTAGCAATAAACAATGGGAAACAATATTTGGCAGTGTCGTCCTTAATATTAGCTGAAGCATTTAGTCATATGAAGCAAAGCCATTAAATTCCATACCTATGGTTCACCAAGTTTCCTTAAATAGAAGACTATCAAATCTGAATATGATTTTTTTTTTTAAGTCCCAGCCCACCACATGGATGTACTACACTGAGTTGCACAATGTTAGTCTGAGAGATCTATCACAAATGCTACTCTCCTTGAGGAACAAAGGAGATCTACCTTAATATTGGGCAGGTTAATTTATTTTATCCCTTTGTTTCCTGCCTCCTTGTCAGTAGGTTACTGCTAGTTACTATTTAACTGGTTTCTGATACTTACATTCTCTATTCATACTCAATATACTGTGTACACTTTTATGGAATTTGGCTCTTCTACATCAGAATGACTCCTATATTAGCAGCACATTTTTCATCTTGAATCTGTTTAGAATGCTTATCTTGTGCTCTATAGGTTTTTCGGGAAGATTCCTTTATACTGTTGTCTGTAAATTTAGCAGTTCTAAATTTTATACCTTTGCCAGTGAATGCTTTAGATGGCTACTTTAACTTTCTCTTCTACTTTTCAAAAAATAAGATCTGACTTTATAAATTAATCTTATTCCCATTCCCTTTCAAAGGGAGAGATGGATTGATTTCTCTGATCTTATACCTCAATGCTTCAAGTACTGAAGATGGTATTATAGAATTTATTTCAATTTTATTCTTTTTTCCTTTGTATTTGTCCAATAACATGCACAGTTCGAATAGGCTTTATCTCTCTCAGTTCCTAAAGTTAGGGGGGGAAAGTCTCAGGTAAAGATATGCCCATGAAAGACATGAGTGGCAGCAAGCCAAAATACCTAGACAGGAGGTGAAGATAGCGTAGATGGTGATAGTGAAGATAGTGTAGATCCAGACGAATTATAGATCAGGAAATTTGAGATCTCTAACTTTTCAACTTATGGGCTCAAACCTATTAGTACATGGTAATTATGGTGGGATAATTTGGACGCTACAGGATAATAGGACCTTTAACAAAACTGATGATGGTTGCCATTTTGCCCCATCTAAAACATTTTTCATCCTACTGCCCATATTATTCTCTGAAATATTTCTTTGTCGTGTATGACATAGTTCCTCTTTTGATTTAGAAGTTGATTTAGTCTTTTAATTGCCAAAAGAAAGATTTTACACAATCATAATCTGTGTAATGTCATTCTATGGAGAATTTCTAACATTTTTCAATCGTCATTTCTCTCATTCTAATTGGGCAGTTTTCTGGAATAGCTGTTGTTCAAAAACTGATTAGTTTTTCTTATATGAATAGAATTCTCAAACTAGATAAAGGTAATCCTAGACTTACGATTGATTGCTTGAAATTATGACAGAACCCCCACGGGTACTTACAACCCAGTTCCAAACTTCTGATGGCCACCCCCTATGGTCAAATAACATGTTGGATGCTTGACAGCCAGCCCACATTTATGTCTGTTTGCAATGTTCAAAAATGTTCAACATTTTTGCTGAAAACTGACATTTACTTCTGGTTTTTGGGGGAAAAAATGTCCCATAGTGAACAAAGGGTTCATTTTATGATGGCAGCATTATTATTATTATTATTATTATTATTATTATTATTATTATTATTATTATTATTATTATTATTATTATTATTATTATTATTATTAATTATATTTCTATGCCGCCCAACTCCCAAGGGACTCTGGGTGGCTTACAACAATATAAAAAAACTATTAAAAGAAAACATAATAAAAACATTTAAAAACAGTTAAAAACACATTCATTTGATGACCACTGCAAAAAAAAAAAAGAGGTTGTAAATTCAGGTTGGTCATGTAGGTGACCCACTTTATGATTGTTGTGATTTATGACTATAATAGGCAGACTTCATTATGGTCGTAAATTGAGGACTACCTGTATGCATATTATGCACAAAACATAGCAAAGGGAAAACTACTAATGGTAGCTTAAGAAACAGTCTTATGAGAGTTGCAAATTTTGAGAATTCGCTGTGTTGTGAACATAGGTGTTTCTCAATTTCTCTAAATGTAGTCCTAAGAAAGTATATAATACAGGATCTTTTAAAATATGCCAGATTTTCATTCTGATATAATCATATTCCCTTCCAGTTAATATTCAGTTACTGGTTTGCATCTTGACTGCACAAGTGGAAAAGGTTGACCTTATTCTTATTTGCATTTGCTATAAATTATTTGACAGCAGAATAGGCGGTCAGGTTTTCTTATGCTACTGGTAGTAACTTGTTATTCTGGATAAATTCCTTTGTCAGCATAGATGAAACTGTTGTGTTTTGATGTTGATCATTCATATTAAGGTTAAAGAGGGGCTGCACCAGCACACTTTCTTGTTATAATCAATTTTGCTGAATATACTATCAGTCACATTTCTCCCTAGGCTGTGTCTAGAAACAGTGTGTATGAGTGGCATAAGAGAGAGTCAATTTCAATAATGCTACAAAACATAACTGTCTACAAGCCTTATTTTTATCCCTCTTGGTTGAACACACAAGAACCTATTTCCTGGTGTCCAGTCCAAAGTGCTCAGTGTGTACATAAGGAAAAAGGCAGATTTTGTATGCTTAATGGCATCATATAGCACCATCATTAAAAACAATTTTAATATATTAGTCAACTAATCAAGTAATTCTGTTGATTAGTATTTTATTTCATTTAATTTTTTTGGTAATTTTTGGGGGGATTTGCAAACTGTTTTGCTACTTAAATGACTGTTACATTGTGATAGTGTTCAAAATTATTTGAGTTCAACTTTCTAATAATCATCAAGAATTTATAGTTGTGAAATATATCTACAATCTCAATCAATTCCTGTCATATCCCACATTGTTCTTTAACAGCACAGCTGCAGGCTCTTCTGTGTACAGATATATTTTTCATAAACAAATTGGCTTTCTATATCATGCAATATACATACAGACTAGTAAGTTATAAGACCATGGACTTCATCCTTCAGCTTCTTGGTATATATTCTCCAGGTAGAACTTTATAGATTTTCATAGTTCTCTGGATATGTTTTTATGTCCACCCAGAACTCTGCCAAGAAAATCTGTTTCTTGAAACTGAACCAATATCAAGAAGATATTATCTTTAATGTCATTGTGGCATAAACAGCAATAGAATGATGTTGGGGGGTGTCAACTGAATCTAAGAGTATCTTGCTATTTGGTGATCAAGTACTATTATTGATGAAGATCAAATCCAGAATGTAGCCTTGTTTCCACTGATTTTTGTTAAAAGAATGTGATATGAAAGGTGAAAAAGTAACTCTGCAACCAATACTCATACTTATGACCTTCGTAGGTCTGAAAAGCAAAGCAAAGCTGAAGTAAAATCATAAACACAGTAGTGTTTTCATTTAGCAACCACTTTGCTTAACAAGTTGCCAATCGCCCCACCAAAGAATCCCACCAAAAACAAAAACACCAAAGTTCATGACTATCAGGATTGTCATGTCGACTTTCCTGCTTGGGCACCATGAGACCCTTCATAAATATCTGTTTTGCTTTTGGTAAACTGTTTCTACCGGTATATAACTTCAAAACGTACTGTATGTTTCTCAAATTCCAGCTAAATGTAGTAAAATTTGTCATGAAAATATTCTGGAATACATCCCAAACCATGAGAAATGAAGTCTACCATTGAGTAACAATTGGTTGAAAATCAAATTAGCAAGTGGCTAGCATTTGTTAATTTGATAAGATAGCCAGGTTATAAATCAGGGGTGTCAAACTCAATTTCATTGAGGGCCGTATCAGGGTTGTGGTTGACCTCCGGGGGGCGGGTGGGCATGGCCCATCTCCTTCCTTCCTTCCTGTTTCCCTCCCTTCCTCCTTCCCTGCCTCCCTCCTTCTCATTCCCATCTCCTTCCTTCCTTCCTTCCTTCCTTCCTTCCTTCCTTCCCTCCTTCCTTCCCTCCCTCCCTCCCTCCTTCTCATTCCTTCATCCACACTCAGGAAGGGACGAGAGGAGGGGGAGAGATTGGCAGTGCTGCCGGTGGCCGTGCTTACCACAGCTGTGGCTTTCCTATGCAGGATGGGGTGGGGGCGGTCCCAGTGAAAGGGAAGCTGCATGGGCTGCAAGGCTGGGCCAGCAAGCAGGACATGGAGGCACTGGTAGTGGGTGCAGCACTGATCTATAACTTGATGGCGGCCATCCAGCCTGGAACATGGTGAGCCTTAGATCCACGTGGCAGCCCTGGAGCCAGCTTGGCGTGCGCACAGGAGGCAGCAAATAGCCAAGGGCTAAGGTGGCGGGGCAGTTCCTTGCCGGCTCCAGGACTGCCCCGTGGATGCTCATCGCATTCTGGCCCGGATGGCCGCCATCAAGTTATAGATTAGTGCCTGGCTGTCCTGGGCCGGGGTTGAGGCACCGAGGGCCGGTCCTTCGCTGTCTCCAAGGCAGCTCCACGGGCCAGATCTAGCCACATCGTGGGAGGGATTTTGCCCACGGGCTTTGACGTTGACACCCCTGTTATAAATAAACTCAAGCCCCCACCCTCAAAGAAAATAAAAACTGAGGAAAAAGTAAGAAAAAAGTAAAGGCAAATATAAGCAATTTTGTGCCTAAAGAATGTTGTAGGAATTTGGCATGTCTAGTTTAATGAAAAAAAGGACTAGAGGTGACATGATAGCAGTCCAATATCTAAGGGCCTGCCACAAAGAAGAAGGGGTCAATCTATTCTCCAAAGCATCTGAAGGCAGGATAAGAAACAATGGATGGAAACTAATCAAGGTGAGATCCAACCTAAGGAGGAATTTTCTGAAGTTAGAACAATTAATCAGTGGAACAACTTGCACCCAGAAGTTGTGGGTACTTCAACACTGGAGGTTTTTAAAAAGAGATCAGACAACTATTTGTTTGAAATGGTATAGGGTTTTTGCCTGAGCAGAGGGTTAGACTAAAAGACCTCCAAAGTCCCATCCAACTCTGTTATTCTGGGAAAAAAAGATCAACCAGAGATGGACAATTCTCTGTATTTATTAACCTCAAGAGTTGGTAGCAGAAAGAGATGATAGACACTCCCTTACAAACTCCACTGGAAATTTTAAAAAAATCATGAAACACGTAGTTATATATCAATTTAACAGTTGTCATTTAATACAAATCTTAAAAATTGGAGAAGTTTTATATCTTTTATTTAATTGGTACAGTGGTTTGTTAAACTTCAGTATAAAATGCTGCTAAGTAGGGGGCATTTTTGCCATTCTAAATTGAACTAGTAATGATATATTATAGCTCAAACATGCTCCTCCAATGAAGCAAATTCTCCATTTCCTATTATTAAATTATCACTATTCCAATGGTTGGCTATCATATCACTACACACACATTCTAAATATAGACCACACTTTTTGATTAGTTTACTTTCAATATTTAAAACATGAAAAATAATATTAAAACATATTAAAACAAAAAATATTAAAAATATTTTTAACTACGTATTCTGAATGTGTTTAAGCTACAATCTTAATTGAGTTATGGTGTAATTTTATTCCACCAGTGCCATCTATTGGGGAAGTGTAATGGATTATATATTTCCACAGTTCTGAAATGAATTTCAGTAAAACTAAACAGGGAAACTCCCTTGTAGGCACAAATGCATAATAAAGTCAAAAAACAGTGCAGCATTTTAAAAAGAGCCTATTTTTTTTATCTGAGGAAATCTAGGCCATTTGTTACAGTATTTAAATCTCAAAGACATACATATAAAATATACAGAAAACATTAAATAAATGTGTAGGTAACAGAATTATCTATTAACACAAAACTGTAAATAAATAGGCTTATTTATTCAGGATTTCTGTTGGTGAATAAATAATATCAGAAATTTTTCATTCTTTAAGAACCTGGTGTTCTGAACTGCAACTTACAGTGAAACATGGCTTTTGCAAATAATTTTAGGTTGGGGATTGCAGGAATTGTACTTCCGTACATTTAGGTATTATCGGGTAGAAGAAGATTATTTTGCAATAGCCAATGGATCCGTATCCATTGATAGATGTCTGCCTCCACAGATCTAAATTTAACTGCTATAACTTGTGTTCTTTCAGTAATCCTGGGGGAAATATAACAAGATGAATCTCAACTAGATTGTTTTAAATGAAAACAAATTTCATTATCGCTTATGTAAAAAAGCTTTATGATGAGGGTCAACTAAAGTAATGCAGTCACTGTGAACAACTATTTAAGTGGTCAATTTAAATGAAAAGAGGAAAAAGAGGATTAAAAGTTTTCCTAAGAGATTTCATGGTTTGATGGAGTATTATTCTTTGTACACTTAAAAAGCAATGTAATTTAGAGCCAAGAAAAGGCCTCCAAGCAAGTATAAAGATGTAAATATCTGCAAGTTAGCCAAAAATGAAGCCACAGATTTCTAAGCTTGACAGAGAACAGGGAAATGGGAAACTTTGAGTGGCAGGTTTCTATTTATTTCCAATATGATAAGCCATCTTTGGTTTAAGTGATCTCACAGGATTAATACCCATACAGTCTTCATAAAGTAATTACAAAATGTGAGAGATGCAGGGTAGTAAAGCATTCTAAAATAAAAATAGATTATTATTATAAGTGAATAGCTACACAATTTCTGAATAGTTGGTATTTTTATTTTACATATATTAATGGCATAGAAACCAAGAGGATTCTTTTAAAAAGAGAACCCTGAAGATTAACTAATTAAACTTTGTTCCTCAATTTGTTGTGATAAATTTTATTAAAATAAATAGATATGTCATCATTTACAAAGTATTTACATATTAGTGTTAAACTGCCAGTGAGGAAATGTCAATAATTTAATTCTATGATCATAATTTTGATAAGTTATGTGGCTCTTATCTTTTTTTGGTTTTTTTCAAGGGAAAGTCTACACTGTATTTTGAAATGTATTTCAATTTATAGATTTTCCTGGAGATAATACATTTTTAGTGATTAATATGTAGGGCTAGGATCAAGGAAACCCAAGTTCAAGTTCACCTTCAGCCTTGAATCATGTTCACTGGTTGACTTTGGTCAGGTGCTCTCAGATTATTTTTGTGGGGAAAAATTGGTAGAGGAATTGCAATGTTGACAGCTGGGGGAAATATAGATAGAAATCTAATAAATGAAGCAAGTATGCAAACAAACAAATATTTCTATATACCACCTGGAACTCAAGGCAGCTATAGTAAAATAAGGGGGCGCGATGGCTCAGTGGTTAAAGATGCTGAGCTTATCAGCTGCAAAGCTGACAACCGAGGTATGAGACCTGAGTGCCGCGCAACGGTCCCTATTGGTGTGTAGTAAGACACTGAAGATGTGGCTTTATGCTTGAATATGGGACCCCAAGTATAAGACCATGCCCATTTTTCGGTTATCCTGTCTACCTGTTGGCTTTTATAAACTTCTGGCTGCTATGGGTTTTTCTTTTTATATTTCTTTTTATTTTTAATTCTCTTAGCCACCTAGAGTCATTCATTTAAGATGGGCGGTCATGTTCATCAGGTAGGTAGGAAGGTAGGTAAGTAGGTAGACAGGCAGATTTCATAATATCTAAGCATCCCTCCCGCCATTAGCAACCTTATTGTGGAAAAATAAAGCCTTACATACTTTCTTAAAAATCCAGAAAGTTAGGGACAACTCATGGCCTATTGGGTGATTTTTTCAGAGACATTTCTTCACCAGATTCCTCAATGTCTTCAACAATGGCAAAGATTCTAATGTACTGCCTTCACTGGAAAAGTTCTTAAAATTTTGGGGAGATATTCAGAGAAATATCTGCCTTGAAAATAGCCCATGTTGAGCCATATAACACAGACAAACATCAGGAGCTGACCACAGGAAATGTTTTATAAGATTTGGTATTGTGTTATAAAATGTTTTATAAAATTTGTCAAATTTGAATTCCATGGAAGTCATGAATCCTGGATTTTGGATGCATTCTGTAAGTTAGCCCATTTGAGGTAGCTTGGTTCAAAAATTGTTGCTCTACAATGTACCATTGTACCCAGTGAAAGATTACACTTAAACAGGAGAGTTTTAGTAATATGTAGACAGCTAGCAGTTTATGACTTAATCTAATACTGCATTTGGCCCACCTTCTGAGTTGTCTTCAAAGGCAGACCCACGTAGACAATAGTCTGTGAGTTGGAAAGGACATGAATTATTCCTGGTCCCCGAAGACCTGTAATAGGCAGCAGTCAAAGCTGAACAAAGGCCCGGTTGCCCATAGCGTCTACCTTCATTTGCCAATAAATAAACAGTATATATCAGGCTAATTAAATGAAATAGTCACATCGATATATTGTGTGAATGTGATAAACAAAGGCACCTCTCTACAGATATGGAACAAAATATTATGTTGCTGCCCTGAGCAAAACCTAACTTTACCCAACAATTTAAGAAGCATTATGGACTTCTGAGATGCAACCGTTTCATTTTACAGGTTTTTGCTATCATTCTACCTATTGTCATCTTGAGTTTACAAAGCGATTTCTCTTGACTGTCCCCCCCCAATGCTTTTACATTAATCAGTATTTCATTTATCAATATACGAAGATAAAGGATATTTATTTTATTCACTTTAAAACTACAACTATTTAATTCCTGATTAAGCATATAATCAGCAAGTAGAAAATGAAGGAGAATAACTGCCAAACTTGTTGGCAAGGTCTCAGCAAAATTTTCTGGATGTTTGGTATGGCATGGGTTGGCTAGGCTCTAGGCTTGTAATTAGCTTAAGGCTGTCCAACACACAATAGTGTGGCTGGATGCAAATCTTTACAAACTCTAGAAATAAGCCGTTTATGCAGTAGATATATATTTTTATCATAAAGTTCCAATACTTTCCTAATACCCACTAGAGTTTAATTTTGGCACTTCTTTATCTCATCTTTCTCACATTTTATTTTTTCCCTGAAGTTGACCCTGAAGGTGATTATTACCTGTCTGTCATGAAAAACTCTTGTCTCTCAAATTAATTTCTACAATAACTTTTTACCAGTTTCCTTAATTTAATTTAATTTTTGTTTCTTCCCTAGTTTATATTTTTACTACATGTTTAAAGCTCATTTTAAGCAGTCTTCCAAGAATGCAGCTCATTTAATGCTTTGAAGAAGAATTTTTTGTGTGTGCTAACATGCTTTAAGAACTGTCTTCTCTGAATGTGTTGCACAATCCTATTCTCTATCAATGTGTTTGTTTTAATGTCACATTTAAGATGTGTCTATAACAATTTTGAAAAGAATGCTATCATTCTAGGAATTAGCTTTGGTTTGTCAAGAACACATTATGCCAAATTAGCTTAATTTCTTTTCTTGACAGAATTGACTGATTTGGTAGATCTCAATAAAGAATTTGGCAGGCTACTCACGTTTTTAAGAAGAGATTGGACAACCATTTGTCTGAAATGGTATAGGGTTTCTGCCTGAGCAGGGAGTTTGGACTAGAGGCCTCCAAGGTCCCTTCCAACTCTGTTATTCTACTCTACCCTACCCTACCCTACCGCACCCCACCCCACCCCATTCCATTCTAATACTGTTGTGGGAAAAAATGCATATACAGTAGTGGCCAAAATTGTGGAAACCTTTTGGGGAAAGTGTATTTTTGAGGTTTGATGGCTAATAAAACACTTTTGTTTTTGGAGTAGTACCATACAATTATATATCAATGGAAAGATAATTTAATCAAGAATGTAATGCAACAAAGTTTGTTCAATTATCTGTATTCTATGAAAAGTTATAGCCAAATATAGCCAGCAATAAAACCAGTTAATAGAAGCAATCATTCAATCTTGGTTTCACATTATAACAGCTGCAGAACTAAAAGACTTGGTTCACTCCATGGGAAGACGTTGTAAGGCCGTAATTCATGCTAAAGGTTACCCAACTAAGTATTAACTGACAATTTTGGTGATAATTTTTGTATATTTCATTTTTTCTACTTTTCTTCTTTATAACTGCTATTCTAATAGCAAATCCTTCATAAAAGTTATTGCATTACATTATTGATTAAATTATCTTTCCATTGATATATAATTTTATGGTACTACTCCAAAAAAAAAAGTGGTGTTATTAGCCATCAAACCTCAAAAATACTGTACTTTTCCCAAAAGGTTTCCACAATTTTGGCCACCACAGTATGGGCTGTCATCCAGGAAATTTGCTACTGCTTGAACAACCATACCAAGCATGTTCATAAGTACTTCTGCATTGCCCTGGGGGGAAGGATCAAGCTACCATGCTTGGCCCACTGTTAGTCAATATTTTTATAGATACTGGAGAGGAAAGGTATCAAATCCGCAGAAGACATTAAACTACAGAAATTGGCTAACCACCCATACATAGTTCAAATGGCTTGTAAGTTGGACCATTTCCAACAAGTGATATTAACAATCACAGGTCAAGTGTATTGGTGCAGAGATGTTGAGAACTCGCTTAATGGCAGTGCACATCAGAAGAATACTAGTGGACCAAGTTGAAGTTATAGGTTGTAAGACAGCAACTAAAATGTCTAATATGTCTTCAGCTGCCTAAACGCTAACATGAATCAATCTAAATCATGCAAAATAATTATCCTGTGCTGGTTAGGACTTATGATAATGTGGTGGATTTTTGATTTATGAATATGTGGTGGATTCCAGGTACAACACTTTGACAGGGAAGTAGCAATAGCAATAGCACTTAGATTTATATACCACTTTACAGCCCTCTCTAAGCGGTTTAGAGTCAGCATATTGCCCCCAACAATTTGGGTTCTCATTTTACCCACCTCAGAAGGACGGAAGGCTGAGTCAACTTTGTAGACAACATTGTAGAGAACAATGTTCTGAGGATTAATACCAGAATAAGGTATTTAAAATCAAGCTTAGGAGGAATGATTAATGGATCTGGACAGCTTGCAAAAGAACTAGTTAAGAATAGATATGAGAGCAATCTACAGATAATGAAAAGGCTTCAAGGGATAGATCTATACTCTATAAAAATGCAATAGAACAAGGATCAAATGGTTTGCAATAATAGAAGAATTTCCTGAGAGTAAGAGCTAATAAGCAGTGGAACAGTGATAGAATTTACTTGTTGGAGATATCTACATGCAAGCTAGATGGTGATCTATTGGGAATGATATAATGGATTCTTCACTGAGCATAAGATTAAACTAAACAACCTTAAGTCCTCTTCCAAGTCTTATATTAGGCGTATCCAACCTTTTGGCTTGCCTGGGTTCAGAGGTGGGTTCCTGCTGGTTTGGACCGGCTCTATAGCACCAGTAGCGGGAATTTCCCCCCGCTCGCCGAACCAGCAACGATGACCGGCTGGACACGCCCCCGAACCAGCTCCCTATGGCACCGCCATTTTGTTTTTTGCTTCTGCGCATGCGAAGAAGCTGGGTTTTTAGCACTGCGCATGCACCCGCACCCGTGCGCAAGGCCCGCGTGCCCACGGCGGCACATGAAGAAGTGAACCGGCAGTGAGGTAAGCCAGAACCCACCCCTGCCTGGGTTGCATGGAGTGAAGAATCGTCTTGGGCCGCATATAAAATATATAATATAGATAATGTATATAAATATGCATAATGTTGTTAAAAGTTTACAATCTTGTGGGGTCACATTACTAGCTGTCCATGTTGCATGCGGCCCTGGACTCATGTTGGATATGCCTTTCTAACGTTCTATGAAGGTTTGTGCCTAAAATTATTTTACATTTGTAAATGCCTGAACAATACAGTCTATTTCTAAATAAAACCTGTAATAGAACTCAAAAGAAAAATTAAACAGCATCATTCAACGGTTTAAAAATTTGATGAAATTCTTCCTATAAATTCCAATATACTCTCAGTGGACACTGCAGTTTCTAAAGAACCTCCAAAGCAGATCTTGAGGGCACAAGAAATACAGTAGGAGGAAGAACAAGAAAATTCATGTTATGTAGTATTTTGGTAATAAAACGTTATATTAAGACCATGATTACAATACAAAAAAACATGTTGGCTGATCCTTGAGCTATATGTTTTAATGCTGGTTCACTTTTTTAAAAGTATTTTTGAGAGAGAGGAGGCTTAGAAATCTGCTATTTGCCACAGAAGTAATTTCTTTAAGAGAGAGAGAGAGAGAAAGAGAGAGAGAGAGAGAGAGAGAGAGAGAGAGAGAGAGAGAGAGAGAGAGAGAGAGAGAGAACAAAATTTTGATCTAAGCAAAATCTTCACATTCCCTCATGTTCAGCAACGAATAAAAACATTAAGTGTTTACTAAATTGGGTTCTATGTGAATGGGAGAGATGTTCTCCAAAATGTGCAGCAGCAACCTCTTGTGGTCTGAATAAAGCAATGTATCCATACGAACAGGAAAGAATATGAATATATTACATGTATAATGTCTAAATTAAAACATCACATGTGAAATATTTTTCTTGTATAGAAAATTTCTGAAGTAGGTGTTTGCTTCATTAACATAGAATTTTATGAAACGTAACTTTTTCTTTGACTACTAACGCAGTTGGCAGATATTTCAAACAAAAAATATATTAGCACCGAATATATAAGGAATCTTTTCTACCATATTGTGTCAGATGAAGTTTATTGCAGGGACCAAATCTCTTCAACAAGTAGTAGTATACAGTACATTGGCAAAGTACATTATGTCATAGTTTAAAAACAGTTACAGCTTGAAACAATAAGTACTTTGATCATTCAAGCTTTGCTCTTAAAGCTTTAGAAGGTATACTTATCTGTTATTTATACTCTTTTCAAGAAAAAGTCTTGCTAGATACTTTAGTATACTGTAGTGTAATGGTTGTAATGATTATGGAATTTTATTAATATGGAATTCTGAATAATGAACATGAAAGCTGCTAAGTGTGTATAGTTAGAAAGCAGATTTTTCTCACATGAGACTAATCTTTGAACTGCCTTGTCATATATACATATAGTAACTAACATACATTATTTTTCTTTTCTTTTTTCTAACTATTATGCCAGTAGGTTTGTGGGACATGGCCAACTCTTAGGCTGATATTTATCTAGTAGGAAATGGCAGAAATCAGCAATTGTTTAATATCTACTAAATATATCACCTATTCTCTGCAGGGCCTAATACTATAGAAAATTGCTTCTGGCAAATTTACAAAGCTCCCAATGGTCCCTTCAAAAGAGAAAGCTTCTCTAAGAGTAGAATTGACTAGTGAATAATTTATTATATAATGTATTTGTCAAAAATAGAAGAAAGAAAAACATTTCCAATTATTTTTAAATGCAAATATTGCATTCTTGGGCTTTTTCTCCAATCCTCATTCATTCATTCCTAGAAATATTGTCTCCATTAAAAAAAAATGCATTGTAAAATTAACCACTAAGCTATATTAGTTCAATACATTACTTCATTCAGCGTAATAATTAACACATGTCAAAACTTTAAAGATTATCCCCTCCCTCCCAATTGACATTGTTCAACAACTACCCAATGGTAAAGAATTCCGAACATATAATGTATCAGTCGTATATAAAGCAGAATGTGTTAAAGCACAACTAATATTATTTGTACCTCTGAAGAATTAAAAATCCTTGGGTGGCATTGATACAACAATCCTATGCAGCTAGTATTACAAACTGCAAAGGTTCATTGATTAAGAAAAGGCAAGGCCAAAGGACAGAATTTCTTCACTGCTTTGTTCTTAAACGGTTCTGACTTAAACATTTATTAAGATATTAGTAACTATCTTTATCTTTCTTCAGACATGCCTAAATGGAAACAATATATTACAAGTCAATGATATAATCATATAAGATGAAAATCAGCATTTTGTCCACTGTGTTATTAGTTTACCAGACAAATAAATTAAAATATAGAGATTTATGTTACTCTATTCCACCAAAAACTTATTCCCATAACACTTTGTGAACTTGTAAACAAAGCTATGTTTTAAAAGATTTTTAAATAAACATGTCTACTTAAAAAAACTACTGTATACACTATATTTCACATCACTATTTTTGGAATGATACATCAAGCTTCTCTTTGAAATTAAACACATTTTTATATATATTTTCATTTTTAGAGATAATTAAAATAAATATTTTCTTAGTTTTAGTAACACATTTTAAAACATAATTGAAAGTGCAAATAAGTAAAACTGTTTTCTGTTCTCCAATATCAAAACAAAACAAAGAAGATCAACTTACTCTAATATAGATTTGCATCGTTTCCTTTTCTTTTTGTGGATTTCGGTACTTCTCATAGAAGTCTCGTCGCTTCTTTGTATCTTTTGGAATTTTATCTTTTCTCTCTTTTTTTTCTGCAGGTTCATCTGAGCTATCTGGAGACGGCTGTTGTTGAGCTTTTGTCTTTTCAACCTCAATATAGTTCTCATTCGGATTCAGTACTATTACTCCATAGCCTTCCTGTTCCAGATGAAAGGGGGGGGGAAAGGATTTATTGGTTCAAATGTACTGATTGAAGTGATTTTCATAGCACTGATAAAGGAAGTGGTAGTTGCATTTTTTTTATCTTTGTGTCCAAATTTACAATGACCTTTTGTGTATTTGTTTGCCAAGCTGTTTACATTTTTACAGTGATTTACGCAGTTCATCAAGAAATTGTGAAACATCTTCCCCCACACTGGATTCCAAAATTAGCAACCTGATGCTCAATTAATAAAAAGTGTTACATGTAGGTTGCTTAAATACTATTGATTGCAAAAGGATTTAGCAAACTTCAGAGATTAAACCATTAAACATTTGTTCAATTAAAAACTGATAGCAGCAATAACAATGAATCCATTTCAATTGTGATTATTTGATACTGTTTTGAACTCAAGAAATTAGTTACAAGTTCAGACATAAGCACTTTTATTGGAATTAAAAATGCACTTAAAGGCTTCAGACAAAGGAAAAATATTAGATTCTTCTCAGAGAATATAAATTATAAATCAATAAGAAACATAAAGGGATAAGGTCTAAAATTTGAGACATTTTGTTTATATCAAAGAAAATAATCCTCATTAAAGAAAGTAAGAGAAGTCAAATCCATATAAACCAAATCCAGTTGTCAACATTATTTCAAAATTTCTTTATAACTTTTCGGGGGGAAACCATACTAAAATAAAATAAATGTTTATCTACTTAAAATAAAATCTTCACTTGAATAAAAGAAGTCCACCTATGTAGATGATCAATGCTAAGTAAATCTTTGACAGTAACAAAAGATACTTTATTTGGTGTTGCTTTATTCTAATCTGTGTAGCTATTCAAAAACCTTGTAATGCATTGTGATAACTGTCAGGTAGACAGATTGTCACTTGGTGCTTTTCTACAGTTGGACACACTCGACTAGCTATTAAAATCACATTTGAAGAAAGTTCTTACTCTTCCTTGTGCCTGTACAAGTTTTCACGCCCTTCTCAAATTTCTACTATACCTTCTCCTCCCACCAAAACTAAGTTAAAGAACACTGTTGCACTCTGTTAAGCAGGGTGAATTAGAGGCATTCAGTTCACTGTCTATGGTATAAGGGAACATGGTAAAAAGGTCACCATAGGTCAAAGAGAAAATTGCCGCCTTCTAGATTCTGTACCATGAGTAAGTGATCTCCTGTCATTTTTTCCTCCTGTCATTTTCCCCCTCCAGTTTTCTCTTCAGCACAAACCCCATATACTACACTGTATGCTTTTACAAAAGATTAATGTATTAAATTAATATTATACTACAGTTTCCATATAAATAAACTCAATTGAAATTTATATTAAAATCAGGATTGGGACTTTTAAAAAATATATATAATAAATACATTGAAAAACAGATTCCTGCCTTCATGATTACTACCGTAATAACAAAACATTCTGAAGAAACTATTTTTCTTACTGTTTTAAATAATTGCTCCCCCAACCCTAAAAAAACCTTGTACATTGTGCATTCAGTGTCTTAGTTTGCTGGTCCCGTTTGTGACTTGAATTTTCTTTTCTTCTTTGAAGATAGGCCTTATATTGATTCATGTTATGTTCTATACAATGCAAGATGTAAAATTCATGTATTTGTTATTATTTTACAGGTATTAGTGAAACTGAAACCACGTTCATTTTTTGCTACTCTCAAAAAAACCACAGACACATAAATCATCAAAGAAGTAAAATTTGTCTAAGTTATTGATTATGTAACTGAAAATTACATGACTCATTTGTCCAATTTTATGAGGACATAATGTCAATTTTTCACAGACACATCAACAAATGAAAAATGAATCCATTTAAAAATCTCAGCTACATAAATAAATTAAAGGATTTTTACCAATTAAGTTTAAATAGCACAAACCATCCTTTGGCATGATTTAAAAACTTTTTTTTAATATACTGTATTTATTAAAGTAAAGATATAATTAAAATAGTAATATTTCAGGAATCTATATAAGATGTTTTATGGGTATTTTTAAAAAGTGCATTATGATCCTTGTTTTGCTTAGGAGAAAGTTGACATTATGTCATACTCTTTTCTTCATTTGTCTTCAGTCACTTCCCCTAAATAATATGAGGAAAAATAGGCACAAGAAGGAGGATAATGAATAATAGACAATACTTGAACAGATGAAAGGAGGTAGAAATACAATATAATATATATAACTGAAATGGAATTTAACCTCTATCAATGTTGGTAAAGTGAGACCAACCTAGCATTATCATAAATTAATTTTGCATTTGACAATATGACCTTTTGTTTCCTTTTCACCTTAAGATGATTAAGATGTTTTTAAAATTCATCAGAATGTATTTAAATTTTAACCTGCATTCTTTATTAATGAGACTTTTAAAATGAGCTAAATTTTAATGTCAAAATGACAGGCAACTAATTTTGGCACATCATCAATATATACAGAATGTAGAGACCAACTTAAACAAAGATTTAAGCAGTCACAATCTATACATCACATCAACACATCTACACTTTGTTAAAAATAATCCTTAAAATCTATAACATACATTTTACAAAATTAAACCATACAATTGATATGATTTATAACATTCACTTTCCCAGATGTGCATGCCTATTTAACTCTATATCAACTAATTAATAATTTCCCTTCAAAATAAATGGTATAATTGAAGTACTAAACGTGAAAAATGTATCTGAAATGAAATACATCTACAATATAATACATTACTCATTTTTTTAGTTAAATGTTTTCAGAGAAGTGTAGAATAAGCATTCAACTATGTGTACAATAGATTATTCAACAAGTTTCAAGTTCATCTGCACAAACTAGTTAGGAAAAATTAAATGAGACAGTTTATAAGTAGTCTCTACTACAGTTAGTCTTTAATAAATCTTGAGTCCTAACTGATTATCAATTGGATAATCATCATTATCATTCAACCATTCCAAAAATCAATCCAGTAAGATTATACTATATACTATAAAATTATAACTGTATGATTCCAAAATCTACTGGATTTTGTTAACAAGTTAAAATTCTTGTCAATTATTTCAGAAACCATTTAAAGGATGGACTTCATTTCCAATCTTGTACATCTGCTTATTTATTCATATTGATTAAATTACAAGCAAGCTTAGAGAAATGTTGAAAAGTACTTATAATACCAAGACTTTTTGTATCATAGATCACAGGAAATTCATGAGTATGCTTGGTAGTAAAATATGATATCAATAAGAAAAAAAATCCTAATAACATCTTCTACGGGATCCTTCCACTACTGTGTACAGATACAAAACCCATATAGAATAAAATATAAACAGCAACAGCAAAAATATTTGAGATATATTCTGGGACACAAGAAGGCTCTTGTGTCTGCTGAAATGAATAATGAGCTATAAGTGTTCAGTACAGCATATTAATCCACTAGGATAGCCCGCTGTATATGATCAGAGAGGTCAGAGCCTAGAGTGGAATATGTTGACTTATGTGTCTATCTTTCTGGCTTGTAAGTAAAAATGTATAACACATAATTTTCTTGAGCTTTATCAATCTGATTTAAAAAAAAAACCTATTCAAAACACTTGAAGCAGAATCAAGTTAGTTCTGCAGGGAAAGGAATCCTAGGAGTTTAGATCAGTAACCTAGATCTATGAATGTTTAAAATTGTCATAGGAATGACTATTCATTGTTTTTAAAGATGTATAATCTGTTTATTTCTGATCTTTTTCATGAGAAGAGTACCTATGTGTCACTGTTGCAACAACCTAGATGCAACAGTAGGATGAGGTCATGACAACCAATCAGAAGTCACTAGTGAAGCGTAAAAGTAAACATAGCTGTTGGAGATGCAGCTCAGCTTGAAAAATGCCCCCTCCATTATTTGAGCAATTTTCTCAAGACGTGACCTGAGACTGAAATGCCTAAAATGTCAGTTGACTTCTTTTTGTATTTTCACCCAATGTGCATTTTGGCAACTGCACCCTGCTAACACTTTATAATATTTTCATCCCAGTTACACCACATCTCTTAGACTCCTGCATTCCACTGCTGTGTCCAAGTGTATAAAAATGCTATATTACTGCCAAACTTCATATTGCTCCACAAAGTTTCCAACTTAAAATAGCTCATCAAGTTAGGCAAGAAAAGAAAACATGCCACAAAAAGTTTTTAGGGGACCACCTGTTGTCTATTATTTTTACATAGCACTTACTCATAAATCATAACACAGGGTAATTAATCAAGCTGTCAAAGAAAAGGTCAAAGGTTACACAGGGGAGTCAGAAGGTCATTCATGGGCTGATAGAGGTCAGGGTCACACCACATTCCTCATTATCAAGTTGGGATGAGAGACGACCCAAGCAAACAAAAGTGAAAGCAGATGGAGAAGTGAGTGGATAAAAAAGAAAGAAAACTTGACAAACAAAAAGAAAAGTGAAAGAAGAGTGTCAGCTGCCTTCAAATAAAGCACAGAATAGAACCAAAACACACTGGAATCTGCTCAGAAATGTTCTATGTAACATAAAGAAACTATATTTTCATTTTTTAAATGTCATATAATTTAGATGTTTTAATGGAAATAAACAGCATCACTACATGTTTTGACTATTTCATACAAATATCCAACAATTACAAGCAAACCAGATAAAGAAATTATGTTGAACATAATCAATTTTCCCCACCTCCACTTTCTGGGTATAGCCTATAGCATCATAATAAAATCTTTGTATTTGTATAAAAAATAGTATTGAAATTATACTCTTCAAAACCACAAATGTTCATTAACACAAAGCATCATAAAAGTCCTTCTGGATGACACAAGAGTTATAAAATATTCTATCATTACACTGACCTGAATTAGATGCAGAATAGTGTGCAAAATTAGCTGTCACCCTTTCCTCAAAATCTTTGCTAATCTCATTTTGAATGTTTGCAGCTTTATCAACACATGCATCAATGTCAGCTCCTTGGTTACTGAACCGCAGTACTTGGAAGAAGATATAATTAAAATGTTTTGGCACAGAAAAGGTGAAATTGTATCTTCCCATATTCCCCAAGGACTCTGTAAAACATGTAGGATATATTGACAAACACACACCCTTGTCTAGAGCCCTGACATTCCAGGTCACCAACTGCTATTTATTTCAGAACATTTGCACTTACCCATACAATCACCTGCTGTGTTACTAACTTTTAATGTAATGGCTGCTGAAAATTTAAAACTGAACAAAAAAAGTTTCAGTGCCTAATAACTACTTAAATGTATTAAATGTCTCAGTTATCTGGGTTTTGGTTTTATTTTCCCTTTTTATTTTATCATAAACACTTATACATTTAAATTGCTATAAATTATATATATAGTACGTGAACCTTTCTCAAACACAACAAAACTTAGATAAGATACTGCCACAGCATTTACACAATTATAAAATTCATATTAAAAACAATGCTTTATTATGAATTATTATCATATTATATACAAAAGACAAGATTTGAGAACTCTGAATCTTTTTAAAGTCTTATAAATAAATTTCAGCTAACTCTAATCTTAATTTCTACAACATGGGCAAAATAAAACTAATGGAAAGATACATGCTGTCAGTTTGAACAGGAATAATCTCATAGCATACAGCATGCTACTGTAATAATTAAGAAGTTTAATTTTATGGGACTGTGACATCACTTGGATCCAAAATAAAACGACGCAACTTAACTCACTGCTATTACATTTTTAGAATTGGATATAAAAATATTGAGTTAGTACAGCTTTATAAAACATGAAGATTTAGAGGTACAATGTTTTAAAAACATAAAATGTGGTGTATTTTAAAATAAAAATACATTAATAAATAAGATGTGGTTTTCCTTAATCTCAAGATTGCTACATATTTACACATTATAGAATACGTTGAGTGCGTCATTTTGAGCAACAGCTCAACTACAGCAGATAATCAAGAAAAACATTATTATCTATTAAGTATTAATATACATTTATTATAAAGATTGGTTTATAATATTTCTTGCGATAAATATGAAGTTCCTCACTTTGATGATCTCTTCTACCATTGCTCCTGAAATGGCCTTAGACAAGCTCATTACAATACAAAATCTTTACTTTGATCTTTGGCCAGCATAAAACCACTGTTTTTCATTCAGCCTTAAGCCTCAGCCTTCAACTTTGGAACAACGTAAGCAATATTATGTTTGAAATGTCTTGAATTCTGAACACTTCAAGCTCAAAAAGCTCAGTTTTGACCTTAAGGATGTGTTCTGATACTATTCCCAGCATCCAAAATAGTCAGAACAATGTTGAAACACTTCTAATAAGGTCAGGACAACCTATTTTAAATTCCAAATGTTTCATGTTTGAAATACCTTGCACATTTCTAAATGTAAGTATATTGCAGTAGGGCTGTACGACTATAGATTTATGGATATACAATGAACTCAAATACTGCATGGTTTATAAGATATTACTAGTTTTACTGGAAAGAAGCTATAAAGAATCGTATATTTAAATATAGATGTTTCACTGTCATAAATAGAAACATACGTAAGAGTCATCCTATAGTTCTAGCTTATCAATGGTTCCCTTGGTAAAAAACTGAGTATCTTTGGATTCCATGCATTCGCCAGCAGAAATTGGAACAAAGATAAATTCTACATGAATTCTAAGAATAACTATATTTCTAATATGTGAAGTCATATATACTAAATGACAAAAATGATATGTGATAGTTGAAAGGGTTTTCAGATAGTTGAAATAACTGAGAAAGAAACTCTCTTACTAGTGTTACAATTGCAAACTGTGACAAATACCTACGTTGAGTATTATAGCCAGCCAGTCTTTCTGCAGGATATTATTTCTTCAAAGCATTTTCTGGTTTTTCTTTTTCGATCAACTGAGCTTTGATCCATTGGTTACAACAGGAATTGACCAATCAGCTTATCATCTGAATCTGAGGTCATAGATTGAGAGATAATGATCGGCCCAAACTCACCCAGCTGGCTCTCATGCGTAAGGTTGGACTAGAACTCACAGTCTCCTGGTTTCTAATCTGCTGCCATAACCACCTCAGACCAAACTGACTCTCTTTTTTCCAGGATATGGTTGAGAAGTTTTAGCAGTTCAGTTCAAGCAAGTATATTCTGTGTTTTCCTTTTTCTCAAATTTACATTAAGTATTCCATGATTCAGTGTTTTCCATGCTTATTACTTCTATTTTTTTTAAATGTGACTTTTCTTGACTCAGTAGCAACTTTTCAGGACTGAAGAAACTTCTTGGATGGGAAGCAAAACATTTTCAAAGAAAAAAACCAAGAAAGTCCAGTTGTCTTTTGAAAAGCACCTTTGGGTTTTTGGGACTCACATTAGATTCATAATTAGAAATAATAACTAGACCTTACAACAAAACACATAGCATATTTTCACTATGTGTCACTGTCTGATGGGAGAAATGCTTCTTTTAAGGATTTCATCTCTCTTGTCCTCCTCTGGACATTATTTGGCTACTATTTTAGGATTTATCAGGCCATTCCCATCTATTCTTTCTTGCAGTATTCTTGTTTTTTCAATCAATATTCCATGCATAGAAATATTAAATCTTGTTTTTATTGTTCTATTTTTTCTAATAGATAGGTATTTTACAATACCAGGAATCATTCAAGATAAATTCTGCTATTTTACTTGGAAGCAGGGAGAAAGCATTTGATTTCCAAACTGATATTCATTCATCTTAATTTAGTTTTAAAGGTAATAGTGCAATATCACCATGCCTAACAAAAAGTCTGTTTCTCTGACAGAAAAAGCTAAAACAGTTAAATTCCATACATTGCCAGGCCTCTAATATCTTTATTCTAAAATTAAATGACTTGGGGGCAATTCAACATAGTATCTGTATAGTTTTCTCAGCCGCTATATTTTGAACATAACATTCCACAAATAGAATATATACCCAGCTAGAGGCACTCTTCTTTAAATTTGCAAAGCTGTATGTTCTTGTGGTTATACATTGCTGATTCTTATATGATCGCTCTGTTGTGTGATCTACACAAGAATCAGAAAATGCATAGTCAGAAAGTTTAGCCTTGCACACTGTAGTCTGCTCTCTTTCCTTTCTTTCTTTCTGATATCTGTTCTACAAATCTCATTTCCACAAGAGAGATCAATGGTAGAGATCAACTAAAAGGAGAAGAGAACAATACCAGCAACTGTTTGCACACACAAATACTGTCAGCATATACATTTTCACACAATCAGCACCTGCCCATTCGACACACATCAGCCCCTGCATCCCAATTTTGTGCATTGAGCTGCCCCCAATTTGAACTAAGTGGGAAAGAATTAATCACACAGATTAGGCAGATCATAACGTCAAAATACATATACAAAACTTCAGAGCAATATGCAATGATTGCATAACTAAATATTTCAAATTATAGTAATAAGTACAATTAGGTATCCTTTATGGGGGGGGGGAATAAAACAGGATTAAAGTAACAATTGTCTAACATTCAGTAACTATGCAGCAATCCATTAAATTTATATGAGTTTATTTAAAATCTACTGAAATGTCTACATTAGGCTTATTATTTTTCCTTAAGCAAATATAGCACCTGCACTCAGGACTCATATTAGATTCAGGCTGTTTGCATGAAAGCTCTACATATATATTTTATTAAAATCAATATGGAGAATTATATTGCTTCATATTTATCTACTCATGTAAATCAAATACATTTTTTCTTAAATGAAGCAACATTATGATAGTCAATAACTAAAACTGAAAACTGACCCTCAGCACAAGAACAGGAATATGTCAATCCACAGGCACACACAATGACTAATCAGTGTGACAAGAAAAATGTAGAAGTTCACCTCATCTCCATAAATATTAAATAATATAATAAGCTAATAGTAATTAAATCAGTTGTTGTAACCATTTATGAAATTATTAGTTTTTCAAATTAATACATTTGTTGATATACATTGTGATTAAGTAAAGAGTAAGTCTAACAAGCATAGATTATGAAGATTTTTCATAGTTGTGTTTTGGATAGAACTTTAAATTCATATTGAATTCCCTGATATCTACACAAATCTACAGAGATATCTATGCATAGAATAGTTACTGTACTAATAATCCATCTTTTCTCTAAGAACACAACTTGGGGATCACCTCTCACCAAACATCTTGTTATTCACACCATGTTCACTTGGATCTATCTCTCACCATAGAGTGGCCCAACGTCACCTTGTGGTCACCTTTGTTGGTACTTTCAGTACCAACTTTAAACTGGGCCTCTCCAAACCTAGTCTAATATTCTAACAATTCACTTTCCAATTACCTGTGAAAAATAATTAATTTTTTCATTAGTAAGTAACCCTTGTTGAAATTGATTTTTTAAGACTTTCAACAGATTATCAGTTAAAATATATATTAAGTATAAATATCACATATAAAAAATAACCTTTCATTTATGGGTTTTCCCATAAAATATAAAGTATATACTCAACATTTTAAAACTGGCAGAGTATATTAATAGGGTTGGACATATACTGACTTGATAGGATTGGATATATACTGACTTCTATATACTTGGTGTT